>JARBJD010000159.1:0-164785 GCA_033064195.1 Blattamonas nauphoetae | reverse complement strand
CCTTCGCTGAACGAAGAAGCCGAACTGTGACGGTGGTGGGATGCTGCAGCGTGTGTGGATGGCGAGTGTCGAAGGGGGAGTGTTGGCACGATGTTGGGATGTCTTGAGTGAGAGTGGCTACGTATTGAGGGCGAACGCGAAGAATAAAGGAGTCTGGAAGAACATGGGCGAGATGTGTGTGATGTGAGCGAGAGTGGGACTGAGCTGATGGTGGCAGATGGGTGGGTGCGTCGAGACAAGCGAGGTCTGGGTAGACGGTGAAGAAAGAGATGAAATAGCTCGTCTGCTTCTGTGTGCACACTGTCTCGTTTAGAATCTTCAGAACGTTTCAATCAAGCAAGTCAGCATTCTCCTGCATTGTGTTGCCTGCTTCATTCTCCATCGTAGTGATGAGAGGAGTGGTTGTGTTTCGAGTTTGGTGAAGGCTGTTGATTCTGTTGTTAAGGTCGCCGGTCATCATCTTCGCAGTGCTGCGATTGCAGTGCTGGAGCAGTTCCAAAATCTCGTGTGAAATCGATAAACGGCTGGGAGTCGAACGGGTTGGAGGAGAGCGATTACGGCGGAGGCGGGTTAAAGTGTTGTTGGTCCCTCATGGATGCGGTTGGGTCGGGTTTTCTTTCGAGTTGAGAGTGGCCGGGTTTACTATCGGCCATGATTAAGTACGGTGATGACGACTGCTGGCGTTGGTGAAGTATCACATTCTGTCCAGAAAGAAGTGTCGGTCGAAGAATTTCATTCAGGAGTGACTCTGGGCTTGTCTTGCATGAACAGTGGGAGGGATAGGTTCAATTTGAAGGACGTCAGAAAACCATGAGTACTTGAGAGCATCTGTGGCAGAGATCCACAGTGTAGGGTCAGACCAGATGAGAGAGCAATACCAACGAGTAACAGTCGGCAGAGTCGTGAAGAAAAGAGTGAGAAAAGCACTCCTTTGAGTTGGATCAATGCTGTGAGCAAAAGCCTAGGGGTGTGTCAACACGATGGGCAGATCCGCTCCGATTGTTACAGTATCGAGAGGTGAGGACGACTCTCTGTATATAAAAGAGAATGAAGCAGAGAACTTGAAAATATACTGTTCAAATGCGGCTGAACATTGAGAAGAACGAATTAGTGTTAGAAGGCAGTCAAGAGGTATCTGGAAGCTACTCCAGACATGCTTATCGGAAAATTTGTCAGGTATTTGTCAATAGCATGCATTTTTAAGGTTCAGATCAGATCTGACCCTTAGCAGTGTTGTGGAGTGACACTGACCGCCACTTTTGGCCGGTCAGCCATGCCTAACAGATTAGAATTTTTGCTGATTTCAAATTTCTTTTTCAAAATTCCATCATGATTTATGTGATTCGACTCGACTTCAACTGATTCGATTGATCCGAACCACAACAAATAAATTATTGACATGGGCCAACAGAATTCAGCCCAAAGACTCACCGTTCACTACCTTGACACAGAAAGCAACGTTGGAACTGATTTTCCACTACAAATCACGAATACAACGACGATTTCGGACATTAAGACGCAAATTGCAGACCGTTTCCATGTTAACCCATACAACCTTCTAATCGTTGAACCCGAACTTGACATTCCATTAACGGACGAATCTTCAATTCCTCTTTTCTCGTTAGGATTGAATTCCAACGAAATCACTGTTGTTCATTCTGTCTCAAGCGCAGGTGCTCCGCCACCTGTTCCAACGAAGGGCTCGGTTCAAGTTCTCTCCTCGCCTGGTTTTGGCGGAGTATCCATTGGGGATGTCAGTATTGATGCCAGCATTGCATACAAACACTCAATCCCACAGTTCCAACTTTTTCTCAATTTTGTAAAGGAATACACGCAAAATCCCAAGTCTACTACACTCACCCAACAGACTCTCCGCAAACTTGTTGCTCCGCAGCAACCAAAGTTCTTTGTTGGTAGTTTTGCTGGTGCTCTCTCACAACATTTTCGCGCCACACGACCATTAGCAATGCTGATCCATCGAGTTGGGGAGATCGAAACGACATTCCTGCAAAGCACCATTTGTGATCCAGGAATTATCCCACTACTCAACTCAAACTTCATTTTGTATGTTGTCACCGTCCCACGCGACGAGCGAATCCCAAAAGCAGGCTTAAAATTGATTCCTGGCTTTTATGTTCTCTCTCTAATCGAAACAATTGCATATATTCACGACTCTATTCCCCTATCGGAACCTGTGACAACCGAACAATTCGCTACGCGAATCAACACAGCTGCTCTCGTAGCTGCTCAGATGTACCAATCTCGAATGGTTGGCAATGGTGTGTTTATTCCATCAACTTTTGGACAGAGTGATGGATCATCATCACAAGTGGCTCCTCGTTCTGACTTCGGACTGGGACAAGACACAGTTCTGGAAGAAGACAGACAAATAAAGCAAATGACCGATCAGGAGTACGAAGAATCCATGATGATTGACAAAGCAAGGGAGGAATCGATGCGAGATGAGGAAAATCGCATCCTTCAAATGATTCACGATCAGGAGACGCAAGAACGGAAAGAAAAGGAAGAAGAAGAGAGAAAAGAGAGAGAACGTGCTGAAAGAGCCAAACAATCGGAAATTGAAGCCACAGAGCTCTATGTTGACGAGCCAGATCCATCAACATCTCCATCAGAGATTACCACCATTCAACTTCGACTCCCACCTCCACATCAAACCGTTGTTCGCAAATTCCTCAGGACACAACAAATCAAAAACGCACTCGCTGTTTCAAGACGATTATGTGACGATCTCAAGCAGGTTCAGATCCAGGCGATTTCACTCCCCCGAACAATACATCAGGAAGACCAAACATTTGAAGAAGCTGGACTCTGCCCTCGTGCAGCTTTAATTATTAATGTGATTTCTGAGGACGATGATCTTGAGTAGGAGGCCACAGAAGTTGACTCTTTCTTTCATTTCACACTCTTGTTTTTGCCGTCTCATCCAATATAGAGCAGAGAAAAAACGAGAAGATTTTCATTCTTGGAGAGACATACTCCATTGGACGGCGTGAATCTGACTTTGTCGAAAGAAATGGATGTTGTCCCAATCGCAAACTGTCGAAGTGCTGAAGTGTTTATGCTGAGCGAACAGCAAAACGAGCAACTTTCACTTCTTTGCGCTCGGCTCTTCTTGTTTTCTTGGTGACTTGAGTTTTTGTGAGCTTCCTGCGGATAGCACGAGTCTGCACGTGAAAAAAAGGATGACACAGAGAGAGGAATGGAAATATTTTTGAGGCAAAAGTGAAAATAACACCTTCTTCTTGCGGAGATCAGTTGGGGAATATTTCTTCTCTGGAATATACGAAAATAAGAATGAAAAAGTTTTTTGAGCGAGAAACCTCTCCAGAATTTAGCAACAGATGCACGAGTCTTCTGGTTCATGACAGTGAGAACACGGGCAATGCTCTTGCGCACAACACGGCTGTGGATCAGATGGTATAGTGGATGAATGTTGTTGTTCATGAAAAGGGAACAGATCAAACAGTTTTGAAAGGTTTTGGGGGTTGCTTGAGGCAACTTTGGAGATGCGGAGCTTGAGGAGCTCAGATTTGAGATCTTTCAGTTGTTTCAGGAGTTCCTCCTTCGATTGTTTGCGAAGTTCAACAGCTCTGGTTGGGGCTGAACAAATGGAATGTGTTTGGAAAATTATGAACAATGAATGGAAGAAAAAAGCAATGAGGCAAGAAAAAGATCAATATCTCACACCCATGACGATTCGATAAGATCGAGAGTCAATTGGGGATTTAATAAAGCACACAAGACTGGGCGTGATCAATCAGACTTTTTCACTCCTGAACGGAGAGAGCTCTCATATTCCTATTTCCCTTTCCTTTTCATTTTAAAATCAATTCCTGTTATTCTCACCACTTCCATCCAAATTGATATGACAAAACCACTCGATTGTGAACTTCTCAATTCATATGGTCTCGAACTGTCATTCCGCCCTGTCATCGATAGCACTCCTCTTCTTCTTCCTCCACGAAGACGACGTCCCAGAAAAAGTCAAAATAAACGGAAAATTGCCAAGCGAAAATTGAAACTCCTCATTCTCCAACAAGGAAATACTGAAACTCATAAGCAGCGAATTACAACACAGACCACACCATGTCCACCGTCTCTCCAAGCTTTATACTCTACATGGTCTGAATCATCCCAGGCCACATCAGACACAACAAATCCAACACTCTCAACACATCGCCAGAAAAAACGAATAATCAAAAAGATAATGCGGAACAGAATCGATTATGCAGCCAAATTTCTCTCTGCACCAACATTGCCTCTCTTCAAACCGATGGCTCACCTCCACCCGTTCTCTGTCTTCATCTTTCCGACATAGAGCCGCATTCATTCATCTGATCAGTCACTTGTGTTGATTCCAGTCAGCGCCATCATTTTGTGCCCTTTCTTAGCCTCAGATGATATGATGCCGCATTCATCTCTGCTTTGTCGAACTGTGAAGAAACACCGAAAGAAAACATCTCCCCCACAGCTTTGATCAATACTTGTGATCATTCTCTCCCGAATCTATTTGACCATTTCGAGTACCGTGAGATCAAGACATCCATCCTGAGGAATCGTCATTGGAGAGGGAGACTCGAGCAGAAATATCCATCGCATACAACACATGCAGCCCTACAACGATTACTCATTTTGTTTTCGTGATTTTCAGAAACTATCCAACAATCAAAATCATAAAAAGAAGAACAATGAAGATGGGTGAAGTGTTCTCAACAACAAAATGTTCAAACTAAGAAAGGTCCTAAAACTGGTGACGTCAGACGAAACAAGAGAAAGTTAGATGATGAAGAGCAAAAGAGCACACAAAGAGTTAGTTGCCTGACAGCTTGGTCCAACACAGAACGAACTAGACTCTGGATCGCTGATCGGCAGACAACAGACACAAGGTATATGTCAGGTGCTATTTGAGTAAAAAATATGCGGTCCCGAGGGGTTTCGAAGACTATTTCGCCGACCAGTTCGTCAGGGTCACAGAGTGTCACTAAGACATAAATCATCATGAGAATTTAGTCATACTTATCCGTGTAGCAGTTATGATGAGATGCCTGAATGATGATTGAATTGGATGTGAGTTAGTGGGATAGAGGGGTGAGAGACTGCTCAGTGAGTGGTTGACCTGAATCAGAAAGGCTTTCTCGATTCCCGGAGACCAGGTTACTTAAAGGAGAAAGACAACGAAGAATAGAAACAATTGATGAGAAGATCTCTTTGAGTGCCGAGAAGGACCGTGTTGATCATGGCATTGACTCGCCTTTGAACAAAGTCCTGATAACATGATTAAAAAATGAAATAATACCGTTGAAATTCTATCAGGGATTGTTGGAAATATTTGAAAGAATGCGTCCATCAGTTTGAAGGAGAGAAATCTGCCAGATGCTGGACTCTGTAAGATTGAGAAAGTCATGAAATAAATCCAACACATACCAAAGATATATCGTGGAACACCAAAACTGCCAATTTTTTATCTCTGAGACAAATCGAGAGAGCCACTAGAGAAGATCGATGATAATAAATGTGAAAAACTGCCTCTAAATTCCATATAGAATGGTGTGATGTTGTTCAACGCTTGCGAGAAAGCATTTAACATTGCTACCATCAATTGTCCGACAGAAGTGGCCTAAATTAAGGAAAAACGGAAAAAAGGTGAGAGAGGATGATACTTTCGGGAATGGCTTGAAAAATTCTTGTGTGTAGTAGATGATTCCGCTAGGCTTCATGATAAGAATGCTGCGAATCATTTACTCCGACAAGGGACCCCTTTTCCGTTTCTGTCGATGAAATTACCTCTGTGATGGTTTGATCTTTCACCATCAACGATCTTGTTACTTAAGCCATGGCGAAAGTTCCAATGTTAATCGACGAAACGGGGCAACCCTACATCATCCTTCAGGACCAACAAAACGAACAAAGAATCTCGGGAATCGATGCACTCAAAAACAACATCTACGCAGCCATGGCAGTTGGAGGGACGATCAGGACCTCTTATGGACCAAAGGGAATGGATAAGGCCCTTGTTTCTAGGGATGGAGATGTGTCTGTGACCAACGATGGACGTACAATTCTCGAATCAATGGACATCGCGAACCAAATCGCACGTCTCATTGTAGAGCTCAGCATTGCTCATGATGACGAAGTTGGAGATGGCACCACTGGGGTTGCGATCCTTGCATGTGCACTGTGCGAACATTGCCTTCCACTTCTCTCCAAAGGCATCCATCCAATCCGAATTGCTGAAGGCTTCGAAAAGGCAGCTTCCGCAGTTTGCTCATACATTGAGACCATTGCTGACAAAATTGAGTTTAGCCAGGGAGATGTATCTCCTCTTCATGTCCCTGCGCGTGCGTGCATCTCATCAAAAATCATCAACCGACAAAGCGACCAAATGGCCAAAATTGCTGTCGACGCCGTCACGTCTGTCTGCGACTGGGAACGCCGTGATGTTCAGTTTGATCACATTAAGATTGAAAGCAAGGTTTGTCCACGAATCACATCTTCATGATCCTCAATCGTTCACAACTTCTTTCCCACAAAAACTACCCCTCTTTTTCCTAGGCCGGTGGTCGTTTAGAGGATACTGAGCTGATCCAAGGTCTTTTGATTGACAAGGGCATTTCACATATTCAAATGAGCAAGAAGATCGAGAAAGCCAAAATTGCCATCTTGACTTGCCCATTCGAAGCACCCAAGCCGAAAACGAAATATGAAGTTTGCAAACTCCATTCTTCTTTCAAGATATTCTCCTCTCTCAGATTAACATCGACACAACCGAAAAGTACGAGAAACTCGCCCAGGAAGAGAAAGAGTACTACCGAAGGATGGTAGATCTCTGCAAAGCCAGTGGTGCCAATCTGATCATTTGCCAGGTTTGTTAGCGTCATAAATTCTCTTCTCCATTCGTATCATCTCCATTCACTCCCTGCCCATTTCGACTCTTTTGTCGCTTATTCTCTCCCTCCTCATTCCCCTTTCTCATCCATTCAGTGGGGCTTTGATGACGAAGCCAACTACCTTCTGATGAAGAACGAGCTCCCAGCCATCAGGTGGGTTGGCGGTCCAGACATCGAACTCATTGCCATGGCCACCGGCGGCAAGATCATCCCTCGCTTCGAAGACATCACTCCAGAAAAGCTTGGAACAGCCGAGCTTGTCCGTGAAATCACTATTGGCAACTCTGGCGACCAGTGTATGACGTGCATCGAAGGCTGCCCGTACACAAAGGCCGTGACCATCTTCCTCCGCGGAGGGAACAAGATGATCATCGAGGAAGCCAAGCGGTCCATCCACGACGCCGTGTGTGTTGTGCGCAACCTGATCAAGGACAACCGCATCGTGTATGGAGGAGGAGCGGTTGAGCTGGCCAGCTCGATCCACATCAACGAGCTCGCCGACACAATCAGCACGCAGGACCAGTACATCTTCCGCGCGTTTGCCGAGGCGATGGAGGCCATCCCTGTCTGCTTGGCGGAGAACAGCGGGCTGGATGCGATGAGCGAGATCGAGAAGGTCAAGGTCCAGCAGGTCACCCGCAAGAATCCTTACTTGGGCGTCGACTGCATGGAACTCGGGGAGCCCGACATGAAGAAGAACGGCGTGTACGAGACGTTGGTTGGGAAGAAGGCTCAGATCAGCCTTGCCACACAAGTGGTTCGGATGATTCTGAAGATCGACGACTTGATCAAGGAGGGTGGAGAGCAATAACGGTTCACTTCGTTGCCGAAAACATTCGTTCAATGTTCATTTGCATGGAAGAACCCTTTCTGAACAAATCCGTCAGTGAAACAGCATGAAATCAGAGCGTCAATGGGATAATCTTCTCGACCATTGACTAAAACTTGGTTTGCTATTTAATATAACTCCGCAGATATTATGTCTTCCTTTCTTTTCTTCACTCACCAAAGACCCATTTTTATTTTCAATGCAAATTGACCAAGAAGAAGAGTATCCACCAACGCTTCAAAACCTTATCGATCAACAATCTTTGAAGTGGATCTTTGTTGGAGGAAAAGGAGGAGTTGGGAAGACCACGTGCTCTTCCTCACTCGCTCTCCTCCTCGCTCAACATCGGACCTCTGTCCTTCTTGTTTCTACTGATCCTGCTCATAGTATCAGTGATGCTTTCGATCAAAAATTCACTGACCAACCAACTCAAGTCACTGGAGTTCCCAATTTGTTTGCTATGGTGTGATATCGACCATTTTCTTTTCTTATCTCCGTCATTTTCCAACAGGAAGTGAAACTGAATGAAAAACAAACATTTGGCTCATTAAAACCAGAAATTGGAGATTTATTAAACAGATTTCTCGGTTCAGTTCCCGGAATCGACGAAGCGATGACTTTTTCAATTCTCCTCGATGATGTGGAGAAATACGGACATGATCTCATCATTTTCGATACCGCACCAACTGGGCATACACTGAAGATGCTCGAACTTCCATCTGTATTGAGGAATGTGTTAGATTCTGGCGGGATGGTGGGTTCAATAGTCAAAGGAGTTTCTTCAATGGTTATGCAGCCAGAGGTTAAAGAAGACGGCACGGTGGTTCCAGGAACTGTCAGTGACACATCTTTCAACAATTTTAAAAATAAGATCCAGCGAGTCGTTGACAGAATGAGCGACACAGTTTGTCTCTTCCCATTCTCGCATTTTACAAGGATACAACGACATTTGTATGTGTATGCATCCCAGAGTATCTTTCGCTCTACGAAACTGAAAGAATGATCCAGGTTTTATTTCTTCTCCACTCATTTGTCCCAGACTCTCGCTCTCAACGATATTGATGTAAGAAACATCATTGTCAACCAGATTGTTGTTCCCGATCCGGAGCATGTTTGCAAACAATGTCTGTCAAGACGGAAGATGCAGAACAAATACTTGGGGAAGATAGACACGTTGTACTCGGAAGACTTTCACATTGTGAGGCTTCCACAGCTTGGAAACGAGGTGAGAGGGACTGACTGCCTTTCCCAATTCAAAGACATGCTTCTTTGCAGCGATAACCTGCAGCTGCCTCTTTTGGAGGTCGAGCATGTCGCCCCTCAACGACCGTCATGAAACTCTTCATTCACTCCTTGCATTATCCGTTTTGTTCGTTTATTCTCTATCATTCGCATTCTATGTCGTTTCAACAATAATATTTCCACAAATCAACGATAGTGACTGTGTTGGAACAATCAAAACACGATGTTAGTTAAATGAGAACGGAACTCTCGTCCTTTGGGGGCGACTCAATCCTCAGTCTTCTTCGGAGAGAAGTATTTCAAGATCGTTGTCTGGCTCTTGTCTGGCTTTCCTCCCCCCTTCTTGTGACTCCTCGATTTCACAACAGGAGTCCGGTTTGCGTTCGGGCTGAGACTGTGCGACGGGGAGGAGGTGAGTGTCTGTTTCTTCGAAGGGGAGTTCTGATGGGAGTGTGGGGCCAGTGCAGAATGAGATGCGGTGTCTGATTTCGAAGACGATTCCACTGTCTCCGGCTGGCGAGTGGCGACCAACTGCCTTGCATGCCCCTTCGACGGTGGCCGTCCGCGGGGTCGTTTTGGGGGGATGATCGGCAGCGGAGGAGGGGATGGAGTTTTCCTGGCTGTTGGTGCTGCTTCGACAACTGGCGCTGGTTTGGCTGCTGGTGGTTTTGGGGGCGGTTGCCTCGGAGCTGACGGGGTGCGTCGAGGGGAGTGTCCCTCTCGGTCCCTCCTCCTCTTCTCCCTGTCCCGGATTCTGCGCTCAGCCAGTTCGATCTCCCGTTTTGTCATTGGGATTGATGTGTCGCCTGTCATCACTGCCTGTTCATGTGCTCTCCGAATCTCCTCCAGTGTCAGTGAGTTGTCCAGAGTGGGGACTGCTTCAGTGTTCATTTCGGGCTCTTTCACGTTCTCCTCTCCAGCCTCATCGACACTTTCCTTTTCGGGGTTGTTCTCACTCGCTTTTCTCTGCTCCCTTTCCAACCTCTGCAGAGCCCTCTGTTCTCGCCTCAGTCTGTTCCTCCTGTCTCGGTGTGTCTCTTTTGCGGGTCTGCCGTCGGTCTTGACTCGGAACTTGGCCTTTTTCAGATTGCCCGGCTGGTCTCGCTGTGCAAATAGTCGCGAGCGGGTGACGTCTCGCAGTGCCAGCCTCTGCTCTCTTCTTTTGCTTTCCGAGACGAGTGGAGACTTCACGGTCGGAACATGCACGTCCTCCGGCTCGTCCGTGCTGGCAGGAGGTTCGTTGGGCAGTTGCAGCTTCGGTTTGGCTTTGTGCGATCTCTTTGGGACTGGTTCTGTGGGAACCTTTTGCTCTGCCTTTGGAAGGTGCTGATTGATCCCATTTGAGGACGCGAGGAGGAACTGAGCCTCTTTTGGGAGCGACGCGATGTCGATGGATTCGAAGAGGCCGGTGAAGTCGCCGCGTCTCGAATGTCGTGTTTGGGGTGGAAGCGTCGGATAGCTTCTGCCGTGATAAGAAAACGTCTGTGCTGTGTCTGACAAGTGCGAGTGTTTTCTCTCGCTCGATGAACTTGCCTGTCCGATCCCTTCGTTCTCGTCAGAATCCGGAATGAATCCTTTTTGTTCCATATCAATCCCAAGGGTTTGGCGACTCTTCCTGGACTGTGGCTGAGTTGAAGAGGGGCGACCCTGAGAGACATACAGATTGCCGCCTGAACTGTCATCTGAATCGTCACGGCGAACACGCTTGATCTTCTTTGGAGATGACTTTTGTGGTTTTTCGATTGGTTTCATCAATGCAGCTGGATTTGGATGAGGGACGATGAGGGTAGCCTTGATCAATCGGATTGGCTGTCCTGGGTCATCTTCAAATTGGATCCCAAATTCAGATTGAAGGTCAGCAAAATCTGGAATGGTTTTGATTCTCCCAGGGTAGAATGCGGTAGTATCTGGAAAAACAGCTAAAACAGGATCTTCTTTCTCGATAAAACTTTGCTTTACCTGCCGAGGAGCGGGCGGAAGCCTTGAGAGAATCGTGTCAGGATCGTTTGTTCGCTTCGCCTGTTGTCTCGTGGGGATAATGAGTGTGGATGGGACAAAGTAAAATGGACGCAACGGAGCAGGTATTGATGTGTCAGCATCAACGAGTTCACAAAAACTGTCAGATGATAAGATGTTGGAAGATAAACAAACTAATCCATTTTCATTCCTGGAGGTACGGGAAATATCTTTGTAATATGTGCAAGGAACCATTCAGAATCGGAATTATTGAAGGACGTTTCCTGTAGAGATGCTGCAACCTGCATTCCGACGTTCACAGACGATATCAGCGGATTTACCAGTTGAAAAGGATCCTTAGAGAGAGGATCATTCTCAGTCTTCGAAATTATTGCTTGGAAAGTCAGAGTTGGAGGGAGATCATCTATAAAACGAGATATTAAATATTTTTTTGAATTCAATGGAAAACGAGAAAAGTGTTTACCCGGAAACGCTTGCATTATGGCTTTAATCACATGAATAATGTGACGTTGGTGACGTGTAGATTGAATAATTTGCACAGAAAGAGGATTAATGACAGAGTTCGTGAGACTATTTGCAGATTCTGGTTGTGAGGCAATAAAGTCTTGTGCTTCCAAAATAATCTGTCTATGCTGATTTATTTGGTTTTGTATAGCGATAAAACTGTGCATATACGCACTGGCATAATGGATTGGTCGTGAATTCATGTCATGAAAAAAATGCAGGGTTATTCGAGGAGAAGACATGAATGAGTCAGATGATTACGAATACCACTTTTAAAATTGGTTTGGAACAATATTAGGTGATCTTACTACATATAAACTCAAGTTTGGCTCAGATTCTTGGGAATTGTGTACTCCTCAAATTACGTTCCCAGAGAACTTATGGAGATTCTGAAATTTAGTCCAAAGCATCCACTTATCTATTGACATGGACGAGCTTACTTGGATTCGTCTTTGCCTTTCTTGGAAGCGACAAACTGGGCGTTCTTCTCGGAGAAGGTTTGGAAGCGACCATGTCCGAATTTGGATGAGGTATCGATGAACTTGAGGTTGGTTGGGCGGACTTCACGCTCTGGGAAGCACGATTTGCGGATGGTGATGACGCGTTTCTTGGCACCAACAACACCTCCCTTGATCATGAGCCAGTCCTGAGTGACACGACCATAGTGGGGGAATCCACCAAGAGGGGTGATGGGCTTTTCAGTCAAATCTCCGTCTGTCATTGCTCCCTTACGATCACCGGCCTTTCCAATGCGGTAGATCTTCTTGTTGGTTTCTGTTCGGTGGAAGTATCCGAGCTGACCGTGACGGGCAACTGTGATCATGACACGGGCTGGATGCCATGCACCAATGCAAGCAACCTTCCTGCGACCTCTGTGGGACTTGCGCTGTTGTTTGCGGACGCCGAAACGCTTAACAACACCAGCGACTCCCTTTCCCTTGGTGACACCGATAAGGTCGACAAGCTCGTTCTCGCTGAAGACAGTGCTGACTTTAACTTGCTTTTCGAACAGAGTGTAGCCAAAGTGAACCTTGGAAGCGATGGATCCTCCATTGATCTGGATTTCCATAACGTGAGCTTTCTTCTGGCCAGTTTGGACCAATTTCATCTGAGTGTGTGCGAGGACACGGATAACAGAGCAGTTCTTGACCATACGTTCGAGTTGTTTCTTGTGGTTGACGTCATACTTTCCAGAGTACTTGGTGAAGGCCAAGTGCTTGGTGCGATACCAGTGCTTGTAGAAACGGCGCTTGACGCTCTCATCGAGAGTCTTGGCCCAAACAGTGGTAAGGGAGCGGAGGCCCTTTGGAGTCTCGATGTATCCGACGAGACCGCAGACAACCATTGGTGGGCATTCGATGATGGTAACCATCTCGCAGACTTCCTTACGGGAGGCTTTGGCTCCATCAGTCTCACGAATGACGTGAGTGCAACCGGCTTTGTAACCCAGGAAAGCGGTCAAGTGTGGTTGCTTCTTGGGATCGTCCTGGAAAAATGTGAGAATGAGACTCTTAAAGCAGGAGTAATACCTTGGGGAAAGACTTGCACTTTCCTCTGTGATGACGAGTACGACGGCGGGGAGCGAATCCCATGCTACCAAGACGTGGATGCTCGAATTTTCTGTGCGACATTTTGATCACACCCATTCATTGATTAGAGATTTTGATCATCCAAACAATGAGTTTCTTTGATGAGGTACGAAAAAATTTCTGTGAAATTTATGTAAATTGAGAGAATTTCACTTTTACTTCAGGGTAGATTCATATTGAGAGATGAAATGGTTCAGGTATCTTTCTTGACTGATATAGGAGATTTCGTCGTTCTGATTTGATATCGGGGAAAGACACGAACAAATATCAGCAGTAAGATCACAGCACCAATGCTTGTGACAACGACACGTGACCATAGGAGTTGTTGAGATCCATCCGGCAACAATTTATCCAGAAGTGGATGGAACGGGAAGAAAACCATGGTAAACGAAACAATCATCGCAAGAATAACAATGTAGATTCTCTAGCAATACGTTTTAATCATCTGAACAACTTGGCAAACTTTCGATAGTTCTTTCTGAGCTCTTCCGATATCTGTGTCAGAGACGGGCTGATTAGTCCTACAGATTGTGAAGACGACTAAAATGCCAAGGATGATGAACGTTACATATTTACAAGAAAGATAGACAGCGGATGTAGAAAGCGAGAAAGATGAGCCAGAACACGATAATGAGAACAACAAAAGTCTGTGGATGGATTGACTGAGCAATAGTCAACAATTCCTGAATGAAAGTTGTCTCATTCTTTGCCATTCTGGATTATTTCCGTCACTGTTTGGAGAACAAAATTTGTGTGGGTCAGTTCCTCACAACAACTAGCCAATGAAATGTCGAAACAAAAATCGTTTGAAATTATGATAGAAAGAAACAGTCATGATGATTAAGGATCTGCATTCTTCTCTTCATATGGGAGAGAACATCACAGACATGATGGAGTTCAAAGCAAGATATCGAGGCACACCAACCTCATTTTTTCGCTTTCACTTCTAGTTTATCGACTTGTCGTTTGGCTTCATCAATAACTCGTTCCTTCAGGGTTTTCCGTCTCATTCTTTCTTCTTCCGTGATTCCTGGTTCGACATCATCACTATTCTCTTCTTCAACTTCTTGTTTTGCTTCTTGTTCTGGTTGAACTTGTTCATCGTGTTCTTGGTCCAATTTATCTTCACTTTCGACAGTTGGTTCCTCTGTTTTCTGATCAGTTCGTTGTTCATCCTCTCCTTCTTGATGTTGTTGTTCTTCATTCCGGGCTTTACGCTAAAATGATAATGATGAAGACAATTTTGATACATTTGACTTCCTTCGATTTTCTGGTGCATCAGGATCGAGTCCCTGATCTCTCAGTTGTTGCTGATTAAACATGAGCGTAAACAAAGCAAACTCGTCTCCGTTCTTCGTCCCTGAGTCGTAAAGCTTCCTCTTTCTCAGCACGTCTAAAAGGAATACAGAGAAATCAACGAAAAACGAAACAAATATCAGAATAAAAGTCAAAACGCGAATTCCTGTTCAATAATGACCATTTTGGCTTTATTCTTCTCCAGATCAATTAAATGACCAGATGAATCGATTAAACCGTTTTGCTGAAGATATTTTTGGATTCGAGCACTGAATGGTGGTGTGAGAAGAAGAATTGGAAACTTTTGGTAATGACGCCGTAAATTCTCGTCATATAATGGATTATACTCTGGAATATTGGCTCTAGCTGAAGTGTCTTGCCATTTCTCCTCTAGACGCCTTTTTCGTTTTAATTCTGCTTCTTTTGTTTTGTTAGACATTTTGTGAAGGGCTGTTTGAACCGATTGTTCATCACTACGCTTCATATCGAAGATTCCTCATGTTGACAGTTCTTTGGTCATCTTTCTGACTCTCCTTCATTCAAAGATGTTTTGATGACGTGAACTCTTTACAGTTCATCTTTTCCCAAAAATGTTCATTTTCTTGATTATTGAAAGAGCTTTCGCTCAAAATCTGTGTTGCATCCCATGTCAGTGCAAATGTGACACATTCTTCCCCTTGTCTGGTGACCTTTATTCACCATACCATGATTTTGACGACTCAGATGAAGAAAACGATGAAGAGGATGAAGAAGAAGTGTGGACTGCTTCTAACAAAGCCTCATGACAATTCTTTATTCAGTATTTCATCCAAGAGACACAACAACGTCAATCTCCATTTCTACAGAATATTTTCGGACAATCTTTTCCAGCAATGGACATTGGATTCCCAGCCCAATCAAATCCTTTTCAATCATCTCAAATGTTACTCTCATCTCCGTTTGGGTATTGTACTCCGAATCTTTGCCAGCAGCAATTTCAGCAGCAGCCGCTGACAACCCAACGACAAAACGAACAGAAAATCCGAAAAAAGAACGAGAACGAAATTCAATCGTCATCCAAACCCAAAAAGAAGAAGAAATCCACCGAACCAGTCCAATCTAAGAAGGTCCAGAAACCAACCGTATTCTTTTTCGACGTCATCATTACTTCTCAAGACTCCGAACGGATACGAGTGGAACACCCCAGACCATGACTATATCGGGCCAGCGTGTGTTCATTTATCTGTCCCACTTGTTTAGTCCACGCTGCGGTGCCACACGAGGTGGACTGAGGGAAAAACTGCCGCACGAACCTCAAAAACAACGCGATGAGTTTCGGGGGCAGCTGAAGAAGATGAGATAGGAGCATTCCCGTTTCTTGGTTGTTGAGATCATTTCACCTGATTATCGTTGCACCGTCACCCAAACCGCCGAACTGAGAGAGAATGAAATGAGTCGCGTTTCTAAAAAGGGGAGGTTCATCACAACTGCCTTTCCTTCCCACCAAGCTCGGCCATCGCTTCTTCACCGTCGTCTCGCTCCTCCTCTTCACCGTCTTCCTCGTCGTCATCGTACGTGTATCCAGCACCCAAACACGCCTCCAGCGCATGTCTCCTCCGCCCCTCCCAGCGGCTGAGCCTCGCCAGCTCGCCTTCGAGGAGACGCGAGAACACGACCCTCCTCCGGTGACCCTCCCGCCAATCCCTCGACGCGTAGTAAATCTCGCTCCTCTTCCACAGCGCGTTGTGGCTCACAATCGCGGTTGGGCGTGTCCCCACTCCAATCCGGTTGGAGTACTCCGAGAACGTCTTCACGGGAGCGTCCTGAAGAATGCCGATGACGCCCTCGCGAATGACCTGCGTCCGCATCATGACGTAGGTGGGCTTGTTCTTCTTCTTTTGCACTGCTTCCTCCAAATCCCGTCGCTTGGATTTGGCCTTTTTGTGGGGCTCTGTGCTCTCTGTCAGGTCGTCTGGCTGGAGCCGACCGGGAAGGAAGTTGGATCCGACCCGGAGGCCAAGTGACGTCGAAAAGACGGTTTGATTGGCGACTGGGATGTTGGGGAAGGTTGGCGGAGCGGGGGACGGGACAGGAGTGATCGGTGTGGGAGAGCGGAACGGACTCGGAGCTGGTGTCGCGTTGGCAGGGTTGTCTGTTCCCAACTGAGAGCTCGAGGACGAGTTGGGATTTGGGGAGGAGACAAGCGGTGACGAGGAGAAGAGTGAGGGCGAGCTATTTGGGACTTTATGAGATGAAACAATCACGTTGATGAAATCGTCTGAATGGAAGTTGTGGTTGAAAGGCTGTGAGACAGAACTGATGTGATTTGGCTGCGGTTGAGGATGTGGCGAAATGTTCCGAAGAATCGCTGCAAAGGCATCATCAGACGTATCCCCGTCGTCCTCGATGCAATTTGGACAATCGACCAACATCCCATCCTCCCTCACAGACACGGTCTCGTTGATCATCAGCGTCTGTTCGGCCATGGCCTGCTCGCCACTCACGTTGGGAGGCACAGAAATCGGACTCTGCTCGGGAAAGGACGAAAAGAGAGGAGTCGGTTCTGTCCTGTCCTGCTGATGCTGCGTGTGGAATGAATGTGTTGGGATTGGTCGCTTGTCGGTGAAGTTTGATTGTCGGAACTGACACGCGATTGTTGTTTGGAGATGGTGCGACGGAACATCGGTGTGCTGCAGGACATACAACTCGTTGTACCACTGCTGTATTTTGGGAGGGAAGACGTGCAAGATCGCCGGCGTGGAGCGAACAAGGTCCCGCTCGATTTGCTGGTCGAACAGCTGCTGGAAATTGGGGAGGGGGTAGATCTGTTCCAGCTGGGCGAAGAAGATGTCGGGATCCAACCTGTTCAGAAGCTGCTTCGTTTTGGCGGTGTGCTTCTCTTTTTCTTCGGCAAAGATTTCGGCAATCCGCCGACGCAGAATCTGCATCATTTCTGTCCAGCGGTCGCGGACAGGCTGCCCGTCCATCATCTCCGACGCGTGGTCGGGACAGAAGCCGGTGATCTGCTGTCCATTCATATGGACTGTCTTCAGTGTTCTGGGACAAGTGTCGCCGATGGCGTTGGGGGAGTTGAGAAGAAAGGCAGAAGGAGCGGACGATGTGTTGGACATGACACGGGCGTGGCTGACGGCGTTGTTGAGGGAGGCGAAGGTGAGGGCAGGAACCAAACACGGCGGAGTCTGGACAAATGAGGAGGACCCTTCGCCTTCTGACGGAACGAGGGGTGCCTTTCCGCCGTCTTCAGAAGACGATGAGAAGGGAAGGGATGAAAAAAGAGGATGCGAGTTGGTGTTGGTCGAATGAAACTCATGACACGTGTCCGCAGTCAAAGGAAGAAAGGGCGAGACTGAGAAGGTTCGCTGCGTGACAACCTTTTCTGTGCGTCGGGCAGCAAATGCAGAAGGATCTTTCTGAAGGATGACGAGGACGTCGTGTTCGGGATCGGACAGGGGAAGGAGAGTGTTGGGGGAGAGGAAGCGCGGGGCGGTCGTCCTCTCCGAGTCGAGCTCGGGTGTCTCGGGTGCTTTTCGATGGCGGAGTGTCGGTCGGGTACTTCGTTCAGCGAGTGACGTGTGTTGTGAGGGGGGGTGTGTGGCTTGGTTGGTGTTGGTCGGATGAGCACTCGTCAGCTGGGAAGCAGGCGTGCCGTCTTTCTCTTCCGATCGAATCGCTTTGTCGTGAGCCCGTTTGTCTGCTCGTGTTCGAGTTGATGAGACCTGCCTCAGATGATGATACTGCTGCTTGATTGCTTTGGAAAGAGCCACAAAGTGCTCCGGTTCGGCCTCCATTTTCTGAGTCCAATCGTGTTTCAGTTCTGCCGACGTGTCTGGAAAGTTGCGGTCCGAGTATCGCGTGGAGAGACAAGCTTCGAGGACAGGCTCACGATAATGCGACATATAGCTTCTTCTGTCTTCGGGATGGATCGACAGCCCTTTGGTGTTCTGTTTCGCTCCGACAATCTCGGAAGTCAGATGACGCATCGAATCGAACTTGAATTGTTCCCTGAGACGATGATTAATCATCAATCCTGATATAAAATGAAATGTTCGAAATTGGAATACGGCTTTTGGTCAGAATGTTTTCTGTCATCGGAGGGAAATTGCCAGATAGGAGAGAATTCATGGTTGTCCTTCCCTCTGGGGACAGAGACCAGTACGACTTGAAGTCGATTGAACCGTCGGACGGAAATGGGATTTGATGTGCGATGTAATGGTCGTAAAGAGAGATAAAATCAGATGTTGCTGAGGATAAACTCATCGTGACGAGTGTTTCCCAACCTCCATGCTCTGCATAAAGTCACAGGGAAAGAAAGGTCACACGGCCTCGAAAATGACAGAGCCGATCCCAATGACTGCTGATGAAGCTGATGATGTGATCCAATCGTACAAAGTGCTTTTGGATCTGTTGATGATTGTTGTTAAACTGGATGAATGGTGGTATCTCAGAGAATTTTCTGGAAGAAAATCACTAAATATATAAAATGAGACTGAACCTGTTCAGATATCCCTGATTCTCCAGTTCATGGTTCATTGGAATGTGAGATGAGTTCAACAAGTTGTACAGGGTAACCGTGATGATTTCACTCCTAAAGAACGATAAGAATAATAAAATGTGCACAATTAGTCGAATGATAAAAGAAAGATGGAATGAGAACCATGATGATTTGATTAATTCAAATGACGGATCTTTCGGATGGTTGCACGCTGCACAGATGTAATAATAAAACATATCGCCTGGCAAAAGGTCATTTCCGAAGAGTGGTTCATCAATGCACTGGTGGCATTCAAAACAAATCAGGTGCATTGATGAATAAAAAAGAAAAGGAGTTGATCAGACTTCGATTTCTGCATGTTCCTTCGAATAGTCATTTCCCTGTTTCATGCATCCCGAGATCACGACACCATTCTCTCAGTTTATGAACAATGGACAAGGGATTTTAACATCAAACAATCCAATAGTGACAAACACTTTCGCCATTTTTCCTCGAATTACAAAAAGATTCAACAACACAACGCCAACAACGAGCAATATAAACTCTCTCTCAATTCCTTCTCTGATCTCACTCACGATGAGTTTATGAGAGATTTTTCGTCGACACTGAAACACCTCTCACCGCAGAGGAGGGTCCATCACTTCACAAATCATACACGCAAAATTTTCCCGCCTTCTTTGGATTATCGCCTGCATGGGGCTACAGGGCCCCTTCGTTTCCAAGAGTTTGTCTCATATCACCCAGTTTTATCTTAACCAGCTCCTCGTGCATGTCATGTTATGCTCACGTCACCGCTGATGCTATCGGTGCATCTGTATGGAAGAAGACAGGAACTTTTCCCCGCTTTTCAGCGCAGCAGATCATCGACTGTACAAGACCTTCAGGTATTTTTCATAACATATTTCATCTCCTAAACAGGGAACCTTGGTTGCAACGGGGGAAATATGCCAAATGCTTATACATATCTTAGCAACGGGTCCGGTGTCGCACTGGAATCTTGTTATCCGTGGCTTGGAACTGAGAACAACTGTCTCGACAGAACCCTCGATTCTTCATGTTTTACAGCCAAGCTCGATGGATTTTTGACAATTCCTGTGAATGATGAAGAAGCACTTGTCAGTGCTCTCATAGATTACGGTCCAATTGGTGTCGGAATCAATGCCAAACATTGGTCGTTTGGGCATTATCAATCAGGGATATATTCACCGTCAAAATGTGCCCCATCGTCTGTGTCTCATGCCATGCTCCTTGTTGGATATGATGTAGATCCAGAGACAGGAACGAAATACTGGATTCTCAAGAACACTTGGGGCGAGAGATGGGGTGTTGATGGCTACATGTATCTGAAACGGGTTTCTTCTTTTTTTGTTCACACTCTGTGAGGTAGGATGGCCATAATTTTTGTGGAATTTCGACCTTTGCTCATGTTCCAATCATCAAATGACTTCAGCTCGTCAATCTCTTACTCGTTCTCCTCTCCTCATCCAAACCCCAACAATATTCATCGCACACACTAAGCAACGCGCACCTTTCTTTCAGATACAACTTGTATGGAGTATTAACATGATCCAAATTTTCGAATTTCATGCCCTAATCTCTGGATATCTAAATCAGACCGATGAATCTTTGATATCTTTCACATATAATCCTTCTATACCATCCACATTTAAGCAAGTACACACGGACTGTCTCCCAAACCAATTTTTGAGTTTAAATCAGAGTTGTGTGCCAGCGACCTGTCTCGAAGGTCAGCCAATAATTTTGCATTAAAATGAATCATATTTACGAAAGAAGAGTCATTCGAATTCTGGGAGACTTGATTCGAACATCGAAGATGATGTGGCCGATCAGACCGTAGCCAAAAATGGATACACTTGAAGAATACTCGGCACGAATCAGCAGCGCGAGTTCAAGACAACAATTTGACCAAGAAACCACATTCACTGCTGAAGATATTCTTGCCCTCGCAACTGGTGATTTCTCCGATGATTCTGATTCTGATGGAGATTTGGACTTTGTCTGAAATTGTCTCTCAATTCACAGTTTTATGTTTTTATCACTCTGCATTGTATCTATCCATAGATCTCAAACCACGATGATCAAGGTATTCAACTATATTTTTCATCCATCTTCACAATATCATCCACAAACAATCACTTCAAATTCTACTCAGTCCACGATTTAGAACAGATTCCATCTCCACAAAAGCCTCCAAAACAGATTGAACAAGTGATTAATGTCAACCATAATGATCAACCACCCCCTAAAGAGGAGTTGAAGCTCGAACAAAACGTTGAAACATCAATGAACCAGAACACAACACAAGAGAAACGCAATAACACAAAACAAAGACAAAATCAAACAAAACAACAACACGAAGTTGTTGAAAGAGAGAAATCAGGGGAAAGAAAGACAATGGACGAGAAACAAACATCACAACCGAAACCCAAGCAAAATCGTTCTAATTATGTAACAATTGCTGAAAGACAGGCTCGATGGGAAGAAAGTCAACGCCTGAGAAGAGAAAGGGAATTTTCTGAGAAGCAAACATCAGCAAAACCCTTCCAAACATCCTACGCTGGTCCAGCCGGCAAGAATTCTGTAAAGAAGGCAACCACGGAACAATCTCATGAAACTCCACAAATTTCAGGGGATGAAGCCTATAAACTGTTCCTGGAGGAACAGAAGAGACGGGAAGAACGACGAAAAGAAAAAGAAGGTTTTGATTGGAATGTTGTGGAGAAAGGAGGCAAAATCAAACCGGCACTTGACCTTCGTCAGAAAGAACGTCAACAACTTGACAAGAAAAAGCAGCAAGAGAAGAAGCCCGAACCAATTGTTGCTCAAACAGTCGATTCATCCAAAGAAGTCGATAAAAACACGAAAAAGAAGGGAAAGAATAGTAAAACAAAGGATTCTGAAGAAAAAAGGAAGCGTGCAGAAGAGGAGAAAATGAAAATGGAAGAAGAAGAGAGAGAAAAAAGAGAACTTGAGGAACGCAAGAAAAGGGAAGAAGAAGAAAGGATCAGACGTGAAGAGGAACAAAGGGCGAGAGAAAAAGAGGAAGAAGAGCGTAAACGGAAAGAACTCGAGGAACAACGGAAGAAAGCAGAAAGGCTAAAGGCCGAACAAGAAAGGAAGAAAAAACTGCAAAAAAAGAAAGAAGCAGAGAAGAAACGCAAAGAAGAGGAAAGACTGAAAGAGGAAGCCAAGAAACAAATCAAACAGGAAAGGCAAATTCATGCAAAGCAAGACAATCAGCCACCAAAGCCAGTTCAACCGCTTCCTCCCAAAATCAAAATCCCCAAGCAAGTCAAGGGGAAAAATGGAAAAAGAGGGAAGGGACAGAAAAAGCAATCAAACACGAAGGTGATTTTTGCAGTTGGAGTGACGTTGGCAGCGGCGATTGGTCTCGGCTTTGCTTTTACTCGCTAAACTCACTTCACTCAAGTGACTATTGTTTAAGGAAGCAAACAAAGACCCGTTTGGGTGAAGTGAGAGACGAAACACGAAAACAGGAAACAAGAAGTGGGTTACTCGTCGTCGACAACAATCGTGGCGCTCAGAGGGATTCGCAGCTGGCTTGGATGGTTGTCGATGGTGACGATGACCGCAGAGTTGATTGTCTTTTCGGAAGAAAACGTGAATTGCGGTGAGAAATCAATGTGGAGGTATCCAGCCGTGCCTGATTGGAGCTGAGGGAAGGAGAGGAGAAATGGAGAAAGAGAGAAAGAAACCTTGTTCTTGGGAAGAGTGATGGTGATGAACTTCTCTTCCGATTCAACCTTCGCTGAGAAAGTGACTCCGTCGGCGCCGACATTCGTGAGGAGGACGCGGGCAGAGATGGATGCTTTGTCTGTCGCTTCAACTGTGCCAAAGTCAACCTCGGCAGGGGAGGCTGTGATGGGGAACCTGCTCCGGCGTGTCGGAGTGTAGAGTGGCTGTGTTGTGGAGTTGCCCTTGTTGGACTTCGGGCTTGCGTCGCGACGCTGGGTGGAAGTCTTCTGTTGGGTTCCGGGAGAAGGCGGGCGGATGACTGGCGGGAGGGTTGCGTCTCTGGCGGAGAGCGTCTGGTCTGCCTTCATTGTGTCTTTCATCTTCATTGTCCTCTGATTGAGGAACGCAGACTCTCGCTTGCCGAGTGTCATGTGCCTCTGGGGTGTGAGAGCGGCAGGATGCAATCCAGTCACGGAGTAGTTCTGAATTGTCGCGTCTCGCTCCATCTTCTCAATCTTCTTCTGTCTGTTTGCTTCAGGGACTGCCATGTGAGTTGCTGATGTTCTCGACAGCCGGCGCGACTTGTTTGGAAGTCCCGCCTCTGTTCGGAGCTGCTTGTCCTCGTCGTACTGATCGTCCAGCCTGTCCTGCACCCGCTCGCTGTCGTTCCGGCGCTGTCCGAGGTCCCTCTCGTCGGTCATGTGGACCAGGTCGCCTTTGAGGTCGGGGACGTTTTCCCTTCCCTTCTGCGACGAAGGGAGGTCGTACTCCGAGCGATCTGTCTGGATGAACCCGTCGTCGGTGTCCATCGTTTGTGACGAGGAGATCGACATGGCCTTCCGTGCAGTGTCGTGCTTCTTTTGTTGGATGTACTGCCGTTGGATCTGCTGCAGCCTCTGGTTCACGGCGAGGGAGACTTTCAGCTGATCGGCTGTCCGCATGTCCTTCCCCATCACAACTGAATCGTACTGCCGCTTGTTCTGGAGCCACACTTGGAAGTCGGTGAGGGCGCGCGACAAGACTTTGAACGACGAGTTGGAGATGAACGGATGAGACGTGAGCTTCCGGACTCCGATGAAGAGCTGCTTCCTCCGCAGCAGCTTCTGTTGAGAGTGTTGCTGCGTCACAAACCGATCCTGAATTGCTCGTGGAACAAACGAATCGATACGCGGTGAGAAGAACGAGTATGGAAGATGGGTGTTGGTGAGGAAGGCGGGATAATGCTGAGAGATGGTGACACTGCAGGCGAACGGGTTGGACTGGATCATCGCTTGGAGCGACGTCTGTCCGGATCCCGTTGTATCCGACATGGCTGCCTGGCTGTCTTCCTTTGACTGTGCCGAGAAGACATTCCCGATGTGCCTGTACTGCTCGTTGATCAGGATGAGGGGCTGATACGGGTTGGACGACTTCTGATCAGGCTTTGCCTCGACCACGTTGAGTGCGCCGTGGTTGCGGTATGTGAAGAGATCCATCGTCTTGTCGGATTCCCTCAGCAGCTCGATCCCCGACCCGTCCTTTTGGATCACAAACAGGCGCGGATACAGGTAAGCCTTCTCGTCTCTGTTGAGGGGCTCTTGGAGGTCAAACTCATCGAAGCTGTCTTCCAGCTCGGTCGTCCGAGAGAAGGACGCGGGCGGTGGCTGCTGGATGAGGTCCCAGATGTTAAACTTGGGTTTGGATTGTGGATCCGCCTGTGCATCAGAAGCAGCTCGCTTTCGTTCTGCCTCCTGCTCGCGTTCCTTCTCTGCCCTCTTCTCGGCGAGCTCGGCAGCGATCTCGTCCGGTGGAAGACCCATCTTTTGGAGGATGGCTTCTTCGTTCCTCAGTTCCTCTTCGAACTGCCGCAGCTCCTCCCGAGCTTTCTGTCCTTCGGCATCATCAGATCCCTTCTCAGCGGTTGGGTCTGGAGAGGACGGCTTCTCGTCGAAGAGGTATGTCTGTTTGCAGATTCGGACTTTGCATGTTGGGATGGTAATGACTGCGAGGTCTTTGAATTTGACGATGTCGTCGTCGCCGTACTCTTCGATCACGTCCAGCGACTCGTAGATCGGCTTCCTTTCCGACGTGTCTTGTTTCTCGTTGAGAGGCTGAGGCTTCTCTTCCGCTGTCATGCTTGCGTTGTGTTGGTGGCGTGCTGATGTTCGGAGTGAACGGGTCGAGAATGGCTGCTGAGGGCCATCGATGTGAAGTGGAGGGTGGACGGTGAGGAGGGAGGAGGGTTGTGGAGGCGGTTGCTGTTGTTGAGGTTGCTTTGGAGGGACTGGAGGTTGGGGAAGAAGAGAACACACGCAAAGAGTGTTGTGTGCATTCTTCTGGATAAGAGAAAGTGAGGTGGAGTGGATGTTGGTGTAAAATGGAGAGACGGAAGACATGATTGTGGAGAGGTCGAGTGGAGGAGGGAAGAATTGGGCAGAGTACGACTCAAATATCTGTCTGCCCGAGAGGACGGTGTGTGGATGATCGAGTGTGTCGCTTTTGAGAGGTCCGTGGAGAACAGCGTCGGTGTGGAGTGAAGGAGACACGGACAGAACAAACGTGCGAGGTTCCCAGTCGGAGAAGAGAAGTGTGGACGGAGGAAGAGAGAAGACAGGGGCAGATAGAAGCGATGAAACAGGAGGGAATGAAGGTGTGAAAGCGAACCCTGATGGTGTTGTGTAGACTTGCTCGTAGGACTGGAACAGTTTGACAAACTGATCTGCCTCGGCAGGAACGACGACTTGAGAAGTGCGGACTGTGCTCTGGTCATCTGTCTGATTCGGGACGGAGTTCGGACAGTTGTCCTCCTTGCTCAGACTCGGAAGAAGAGGAACGATTTCCGGTGGTGTTGACAAGGACAGTGCGACTGCCGTTCCGACGTGTTTTGGGATGGTTCCGAGGATGAACAGGTATGCTCCGTTGTGGAGATGCGAGAGTCTTCGGAGTTGAAGTGGGTCTTTCCTTTTCTTTGCGGTCGCTGGAGGTGAGCTGGGCTTCATCTGCATTTTGGATTGGGCGGGCGAGTGGAGATCTTTCAGCGAGGTCTGCTTGCTCTTCTCGCCCCACATCCGAGATGAAGTAACCGAACGGACAGACGGAGTGACAGACAATCCTTTCGGTGACGGTCCCATGCTGTGCACGCTTTGTGCTGGTGTGCGCTCGAGTCCTTCCTTCAGCGAGAGAGACTCGAAGGGAACATCAAAGCCTGCCGAGATGGATGTGACCGTTTCGAGCTGGTGTGGCTGGTTGACGCTTCCTTCCTTCCGAGACCGCTTTGTTTTGGAGGAGAGGGGTGTTCCAACCGTCGACGAGTTCGACGATGGAGGCTTCGCGAGCTTTGACGTCTGTTTGGTCCGTTGATTCTGCCCACGATGATCCGGCTCGGGGAGTGAGTCGGGTTCGGTCTCGTCTTCGAGTGGGTGATCCGGCTGCCTCTCGTTCCACCAGAGCCGTTTATCTTCCTCCTTATCGATGGACTTGTTCAGGTTGACGGACATGGTTGTGTCGAACAGCACGTAATTCACACCGCTTTCGATGATGTTTCCGTCTGGGCAGCGGATTCGGACAAATGGGCCATCAACATCAAACCGCCACTCGATCTCGGTGCCATCAACAACAACCACTTTCACGTTCATCTGCTGCACACACTTGACCCGCGATGGGCGGATGGCGTACTCAATTCGCGTTTCAGGCTCTTCCGGCTCGTTGTTGACAGGCGAAGGGGCGCGAGACTCGCCTTGTTCCGATGCTGATTCCGTTCTCGTCGAAGGAGAGATGGCATTGGCGTCTTCTCGAGTGAGCGGGCGAGTGGATGGAGGGTTGGTGATTTCCATCCGAATGTGGTCGGTGCTCTCTTTCATGACGACAACCGATTCGGTCTCAATTCTGGCGTACCCCTCGCATTCCACAACTGTCTCGACGCCGAACGGTTCGTTCAGGTTTCTGTCATTGTCGCACAGCCACTCCGGTTTGAGGAGTTCCTCTTCGTTCTGTTCCAGTGGAGGGACTGGGTGTTGATGTTCGATCAGATCCTTGCCCACAAACAACTGTGTGTGTTGCTTCAGTCTGCCTCTCTTTTCTCTCCCGCTTTGGAGATGTTCGCCATCGTTGTTGAGCGACGTACACTTTTCGTGATGTTCTCCTGAAATGAACGGTGGCATCGCCGATGCAGTGAGGTCGAATGGATGCGCTTTTAGATGAGGTTGGTGGAACGGGATGGTTGATATTCGTGTTCCGTCGGGGAAGAGGGATACACGGTAGTCGGTGGGAAGGTGTTCCAGAAGGTTTTGGGGTGTCGAGATGTCTGTGTCGGGAACGGCTTGAATTTGGGAGAAGCCGTCGTTGATCTTCTCAATCACAACAGTCCCAGACTCGTGCTGGCTCACCCACACATTTGATTGGAAGTCAAACGAGACATCCACATCTGCCACTCCTTCGTCAACGTTTGTGTTGGGTTTGCGCAGATTCTGCTGAATCGAGTCTGCGATCCACTCGTGCACCATGTTCTCCAGAACCATCTCGTCCTCCTCCTCTTCCTCCGGCTGTTCTGTCTTTTCTGTCTGCTGCACTTCAACAACTTCCTCCGTGGCTGCCTTCTTGCCCTTCTTTCCCTTTCCTGCTTTCTTTGTCCCACTTTTTGATGTTGGGCGCCCAGTCGACTTTTCCAGTCCTTCCCCTTCTCCCTCGCTCACCGCTTCAGACGGATCGATCACTGCTGGCTTCCTTCTTCTCTTTCTGAACTGCTTTCTTTTGGCGAGGCATGTGTCTGTGATCTGGTGAGAGGAGATCGCTCCGTCGATCCCGTACACGGTCATCTCGTCGTCTGTCTCAGAATCTGCCTCCATCCCCTTTTGCTTCCGGACTTTGTCGAAGATGAGGTCGAACACGTCGAGCTTTCTCTTTTTCGGGGCTTTGTCTGTCGCTGGCTGCGGTTGTTCCTCGCTCTGATAATTGCGGCGACGTCTCCGTCGTTTGGTGTCCCTTTTGTGGAATGTGGAGTAATCTCCGTTGGCAAACATGATTGAGCCTTCCGTGATCACTCCGGCTTTCTTTCCGCTGTTCTGTTCGCGTTGCGTCATTGACTTCGTGATTGTCGTGCCGTCTACTCCAAACGTGATTCGGTGTACACCCTCCGTTTCAATCTGAGTCGGGTTTTTCGTCTTCTTCATCGAGAACGATGGAAGTGCGTTTTGAACTTCGCCTTCCGTTTTCTTCTCCGTCTCGTTGAGTTCGACCTTGTCGGGTTCATTCGAGACGTCTGTAATCACAACTCCCTGCTTGACAACATTCTCGTTCAGCTTCCTCTGCATCACTGCGCCGGTCTCGAGGTCGATTGTGATGGAGAGTTGTGACAGGGCATGGGTGAATGTCACGTCGCGGCCTGTGCAGACAAGAACGTTGTCGTTTCCGAGTTGGTTCCGGGAGTGTGTGACTGTGTTGTTCCAGCTGCACACAAATCTGTCCTGGATCTCCACAGGAGGAAGGCGCAGCTCGGCGAAGGATGGGGTTTCGGTTGCGAAGGTCTTCTTGTTCTTCTGCCGCGAAGATTTGTTCAGCCCGTCGTCTCTGACCTGAGCCTGACTCAGAGCGAGGGATTGCTCGTATTCGCTTTCAATGTGAGAGGCAACTTCCGAACGGTCTCCGCTCGATTGGTGCAATGCCTCTGGTTTGGACTGAACATCCATTCCAAACGAGATCCGGTTGGGAGGCTGTGTTTGTTTCTTCGGTTTGGTGTCCTGCGAGACGATAATGTCCTTTCTCCGATCGACATCAAAGATGATGCGGCCAAATGCATCGACGAAGGGGAGGGAGACAAAGACTCGAGGAATGCCACGGAATGGAGATGGCGTGGATGGGACGGTGTGGGGAAGAGGAAGAGAGATTGGAATCGGCGGAGGGTAGAAGTCAGATGGCGATTGTGTGAGGGGTGGGTATGGGAGTGAGTGATTGAATTGGGGGTTGATGATGGAGTTGAGGGCGAATGGTTTGACTGTGGTGAGTCCGAAGACTGCAGAGTGGTTGGAGTGGTGAACGAGCAGTGAAGACTGGTTGTTTAGTGTCTTCATCACAATTTTTGAATGGTCGGCAGGGAAGACAGTAGAAACAGTTTCGTCCAGAACAGCTTTGGCTGGCTTGACGTGAGGACGAGAGTGTTCCTGTGGTGGGAGTGGGGCGTCGGCGGAACATCGCTGAACGACAGTGTCGACGAGATCGTTCATGAATGTCTGGAGGACACCCTGATGTGCAGTCGACTCTTCGGTTTCGTGCGGCTCTTCGGCAGGTTTTGCGTCTTTGCTCGGCTTCTCTTCCTTCCCTTTCTTTCCTTTCTTTTCCTTCGCGGGTGACTTGGACCGTTTTGCAGATGCTTTCGATTTCGGCTTCTCGTCTTCCGACGGAGCAGTCTCGGCCTCGACGTCAGGATTCTCGGCGGGTGCAGACGATTCGGCGAGCGCCTTCTCTTTTGCCTCTTCGTCCAGCTTCTGGCTGATGGAAGCGACAGCCGAATCGATCTGGTCCACAGTGATGATCTTCGGCGCTTTTCGCTTCCGCTCCAACACTTTCGGGTCGACACTGTACTCGCTTCGTGAACGGTACACAGTCTCTGCTTGGGGGACGAGTCCGAGTGCACAGAGGACAGTGTTGTCTGCATCACACTTTCCAACCTGAACAAGTTCGGAGTTGGAGATGAGGCGTGGGAGGAGGCTCATCAGAGCGTCCTTGTCGTACTCCTCCGTCCAGTCGTATTCCCTCAGAAGCACAGAACTTTTTGTCGGCTTGTCCTTCGCCTGCTCGATGAGGCCAGGGAACGACGAGATATGGTCTTCGGAGCCGTCGGTCATGGTGGACGCCCGCTTGTTGTCTCTGCCTGTGAACTCCTCCTTGTGGTAGTTCCGCGGGAAGACAAGCCAGTGCAGGATGACTACCCAGATGAGGAGTTGGATGTCTTCCTTTTTGATCATTTTTGTGAAGTGGCGCAGCATCGTCCACATCGATTCTGTCTCCTCCGCACTCCGCTTCACAATCGTCTTTGCATTGTGAGGGCCTCGTCTGTTGGGCTTCTCAGACTTGATGCGATCGCGTTGGATCTGCTGAGAGAGTGTGAGTCGATGTTTGGGGAAGAAGCGAGTGAAGAGCGGGCCGACTCGCGAGAAGAAGAAAGCGGAAGTGGAGTGGCTGGCGTGTCTGAGTTCTGAAAGGAGTCTGTCGACAGCAAACTGCGGTTTGAATGCGTTGAGCTGGTTGAGGAGATACTCAGACAGGGCGAGATGGTTGGAGGGGTGGACGGAGACGGCGTCGAGTTCCATCACTCTGAGGTTGAGTGGGCTTGGGACGGGCGTTGGGCGGTGGCTGGGGTGTTCGCTGGGAAGGTTGTAGTTGAGAAGCCCGTCGTCGTCCTTCTTCAAAGCAGCGAGCCTCCGCCGCTCCTCTTCCGACGTGGACAGCTCCTCCTCCTCTTTGAAGATCGAGTGCAGCTCGTTTCTCAGCCGACGCTCTCTCTTCCGTTTCTGGCGCTGGAGGGCTGTCTGGTCGAGGTGAGCCGTGCGCACATGGAGGATGTTTGAGACGAGATCTTCAATCACGTTGTCGAGTTTGGAGGAGTCGATGTCGTTCGCGTCTTGCACTTCCTCCGGCAGCTCGATGTCTTCCAAAACGATCGGGTTGGGCTCCTTGGCCTCGTCGTCCTCATCAGACTCCCTCTGATCTTGCTGAGGAGGATCGTCTGTTTGTTTTGGTGTTGAATCGGATGTGTTTTTGCTTTCTGACTCGCCAGACTCGTCCTCTTCCTCCGCGCGGAGCAATTCGTCCAGCTTGCGCTGCCTGATTTCTTCCTCCCTCTTCTTCATCGCCTTCTCGTACCATCTCATCTCGTCGTCCACAAGCTCTGCCTTCCTTTTCTCTCTCGCCCTCCGCTCCATCTCGACTGCCTTCTGGTCTGACCCGAGACTGTCTTCGATGGCAAAGACTGACCGGACAAGCGGGAGGAGCGGGAGGTAAGGATCTGATGCGGGCTCGATCTGTTTGGCGTAGAGCGACTTTAGGCCGGCTTTTGTTGGCTTGGTGAGTTGTCGTGCTCTCCTCCTCGGCTTTGGTGTCTTCTCCTCCAGCGTGGTGGGTGGGTGTGGCTTGAATTCGATGCCATCGACGCGTTCCGTCGGCGGGTGTGACTCGGGGGGAGAGGAATTAGGAGACGAGCGCGGAGGCATGTCATTCGGAGTGTTGGATGTGGTGTCCAGCTCCGGCGAGGCCTCCCTCCCTCTCTTTTCCAGCTCGGAGTCCACAATCGCTTTGAGGAGGAGCCCGTCAAAGCACTTTTGGATGGTTCTGGCCGCAACGAGTGACAAGTCCCGCTGTTTCTTGATGGCCACTGTTTGGACGGTTGGCGCCATCAGAATCTCAGTCAGCATCTCCAGAGTGTCGCTGTTCTCTGTTTTCTGTTTGAGGTCGTTGAGTCTCCCCTTCCTTCGCAGCCTCTCTGCCCTCCTCCTTCCCCTCCGCCCCTCCTTTTGCTGTTTGTTGAAGCGGTTGTTCTCGTCGTCGCTATCTTCCTTCGGCTGAGTCGGAAGTGATTCTGGATTTGTTTCGAGTGCGTCACGAGCTGTGGGGAGAGCAGATGAGGCAGGGACGGATGTTGCGGTGTCTGCGAGTGTTTTGTCTTTTTTCTTCCCTTTCGTTTCCTTCTGTGGCTTTTCGGGCTCGGGTGGAGGAGATGGAGAAGGTTGCGTTGGATCCGGAGTGGGTGGGTGCTCCTTCTCGCTGGCTTCCTTCCCCTCGTCAGAGTCGTCCTCGCTGGTTTCACGCAGAGCGTCGTCGTCATCAGACTCAGATTTGGCCTGCGCCTCGTCTCCTCCCCCGATCACAATCGCCTCCTTTGCTGTGAGCTCGCCTGGTGTGATGATGGGATGCGGGGGTAGTCTGTCGAAGAGCTCGCCAAGTTGCTGAAGGTCTGTCTGTTTGTTGTGTCGCAAAGTCTTTTCGAGTTCCTTCCGCTCTTTCTCGAGTGCCTGCTGTTTCAGCGTCTCCTCACTCAGCTCCGCCACTTCTTCCGTCTTCTCCTCTTCCTCCTTTTCCTCCCCCTTCCCCTTTCGCTTTCCTTGCCGAGATGCTTTCTTTGGTGCAGCTTTCTTCTTCTCGGGCTTCTTCTCTTCCAAAGGCTCCTCTTTCTTCTCTTCCACGTCCTGCTCGTTCTCCTTCTCGAACGACGAGAGGAGCTGCGGGAGGACAGGTCGATGTCGTTTGAGTGTTTTGAGTGGGACCGTCTGTGAGAAGCCCCGCTGCAAGCCAACAAGAAATCGGAGTGAAGAGGGGAGAGGATGAGAAGTTGGGTCTGATTCCAGAAGAATCCCATCAGTGTCCACAGAGAAGGTCTGGTGGGGAATTGACGAAGTGGTGTAGAGCGGTTCTTGCTTCAGAACATCTTCAAAAACAAGATTCAGAAACACGTCAGGCAAATATGAGCGTGCCTTCTTTTGTCTCTTCGGTGGCTCTTCGTTAGATGGAAGAATGATTGATGGAACAGCAGGTTGTTCATCTTCCGACTGTGTGGGTTGTTGTTCCTTCGCGTCTTTCTTCTTTGTTGCTTCCTTCTTTGTTCCCTTCTTTTGACCTTTTTCAGGTTTGTTATCCTCTGGAACTTCATTTTCGAGAGATTCTTGAATCGGTCGAGGGAATTCCGTCGAGAGTATCGAAAGTTCGATGAGGATTCGTTCAGAAAATGGGAAATTGAGGAGAATAATGAATGTGGTGTCAGCAGTTTCCGCATAACGAGAGTGAGAGAGAAGATCTGTGAATGTTTTGTGCGGTGGATTGAATGTGGAAAGATCTTCCAAAGAACCTTCGTTTACTTGGAATAATTGCGCTGGTGACAACAGATTGACATCAATTTCATCAATCATGGGAGGCTCAATCTCCGATCCCTCGTCAATTTCAAGTGTTTCCTTCCCCTTTTTTCCTTTTTTAGTTTTTTCAGAACTAGTTGGTTTTCTGTCGAAAGAAAAAAGAACAGATGAATAAGCGGAAAGTGTATGGCACACGTTGCCTTGGTTTCTTTTGTTTTGTTGTCTTTGGCGTTTTTCTTGTCAGTTTTAGGAAGTTGGTCATCAGGTTGTCGTTGTTGTGAGAGAAAAACGTCTATACGATAACATTGGAGGAGACCAAAGGAGTTAGATTGGATAATGTGAAAGGTGAAGTGGATGGGAAGCATACCATCAAGTTCACGAGCGAGGATTTGGGCGATTGTTTTCTCTTCAGTGGCCGAAAGAGAATCGAAATGTGCGAGACATTGATCTGCAAGTGAAGAAAATTGGTCGTTCGTATCTTGTGAGATCTATATTGGATGAATAATGAATATTCGTCGAACAACGATGGATGGAATAAACTTTTTGAAGGATGGTCTCAAAGTTCAGTAAAATGTATGATGGGAAGATTGGTGATTCTAAAACAGTTTGTAGATTCTCATTCGCTTCTTTGACATTGGTATGGAGACTGATTAGGATTGAACGGTTCTGAGGCATCTTTCATTACGGATTGATCAAAATGTTGGGGAAGAAGAAAGACTCTCTCTCAGAATTATTGTCACGACCCTATGCCCCCAGCGATGACATCAATTTTCCAGGGAAATTGTGGATGAACACGGGAAAAGTAATGAAAAGACAACAAGAAGCAAAATTGTTTGCTTATCGTCCACTATATCTTTTATTGTCATGTTTAGAGCATATGATGATCTTCTCGTTCGTTGCACTAAAAACTTTATGACAGAACAAGCATTCTGCGAAAATATCAAAATGACAAAACATGAGAAACTCCCAGACCGATCGTATTTACTCATTCATCGTTTACCCTCCCTCAGAACATTTTCAGCATTTTGGTATCAGCTTAAGGATAGTATTGAGAAGATTGAAGTGAAGTCAAGACAAGCAGAACAAGTCTTCAAACAAGCGATGGACACAACAAAGGCAGAGATTGATGAATATCAGAAAACTGTCAAATCTCTTGAAGATGATATGAACAAAATCGAGAAGAAGGTTAAAGCTTCTTATATGGAAATGCAGAAGGTACTTGTCTATTTTCTTGATTTCGCAGAGAAAAGAGAAATATATCCATGCATTTCGTGAGTGGGATATGCTCGACAGTCAATATACGAGAGAGAAATCTACTCTGGATAAACCTGCTCTCACTAAGGTTTGGAACCTCTTCTTCGTCACACCTTCACAGCTAGAAAAACAACTCAAGGAAAAAACGAAGGAAAAGAATTCAACGGAACGGGCCTACATTGATGGTGTATCTGCCTGTCAGAAGGATGAATACGAACGCGATAAGAAAATGCTTGACTTTCTCCAGAAATCAGAACACATTGAAGTCAACCGAATGATTCTCAGCACAGAACGACTTCAGAATATTTTTGGAATCTGGAACGATGTAAGATTCTTTTTTCTCTTGAAAATGTTAAGCTCATGCGATCAGAATACGAGGAACTGCAACAATGTCAGACACAGTTATATACCATCGATGCTCGCACTGACGCTGCCTCATTTGCTAACGATCACCAATATCAAGTGCATCGTGAACCGTATACACAAGTGCAGTTTCCATCCCGCGTTTGTGTCATCCACATTCTTCAGACTTGTTTCAGGCAAACTACGGAAGTTACAACTATCCACCAACTCCTCCAGTCCTTCAGCAAGTTCCCATCCCCGACCTCTCCGGGTCTGACCACTTCACTCCACTTGGCAACCAGTCTACTCTCAGTCACAAAGACTCATCGTTCTACCAGAGCACACAATCAAATCCCGAGCCGTCCTATGCGACCGCAAAGGGTTCTGCCAGCTCATACATCAATCATTCCACTGTGGGGTCCATTTCATCGGCAGCACCATCCACTTCGACTCGACCTGGTGTGCCAATGGTCGTTATTTGCGATTATGTGGCTCAAGGCGAGACAGAAATCTCCTGTCTCAAAGGCGAGAAGGTCTCTTGCTTGAATATGGATGAGAAAGATGGGGGATGGGCCCTCGTCCGCAAACAGACTGGACAGGAAGGCTTCGTTGCCTTTTCATACCTTGCTGAAGAATCGTCGGGAGTTATCAATATTCCAAGTTCTGCATTCGAGCCAGCCCATTCTTCATCACTCGACTATTCAGGGAGCACTGGTTCGGAATTCAGGAAAGGAATCGTCTGCCCTCTTTTAATATCATCCTTCACTCGCTTTCAGGCCATATACGATTACGAACCTCAATCGAGCACGGAGTTAAGGTTGCAGAACGGAGAGGTTGTCCGATATAAGCCAGATGCTGATGATTGGTGTTATTGTGTCCGTGATTCTGATGGTGCGGAGGGATATGCCCCCAAATCATACATACAGGATTACTGACCATTCTTTCTCTCGCATACGTTTTCTGGTTCAAGTCTTCATTCAGTGAGTTTCTTGAAAAAAAAGGAAAGGTTCAATGGGTGATGAAATGGTCAATACATAATCAAAACAAGACATAAAAACAATGAAATCAAGAAAACTTGCCGTTTAGAATGAAGAAATCAGTCCTCCATGTTTCGAAGCGTGAGACAGAAGGGGCTTGTCTTGTCGATCCCAAGAAGACCTTTTTTGATTGAAAATTGAAGATTTGGGTTTTCAAAAGCTGCAGCTGTTCTTTCTTTATCTTCGAGCTGTCGGTTATCTGTGAGCTGTCAAAAATGAATGGGCTGCACACTTTTCGCCACTTCATTGTGTGAATCGGGGGCAAGGACGATTCGAATTCTGTAGGAGGATGGAAAGAGCTGAGACAATCGACTCCGAATACACAGAGCTATGAGTGGAGTCATTGAGCAATGTTTCACGGTCGGAATCATTGCGATGAAAAGTGATCGGTTTTCTGGATTAAAAAAGATCTGATCCGGCGTTACAACTCCAAGTTCACCGATGCTCTGAGGAAGTTCTGGGTCGATGATATCTTTGATGAAGTCTGGTTCGAAATGATTCAGAATGGAGGAGAATCGTACCATAGATATGGAGTGGTGTAAACGTATCGAAAACTGGAAAAGAGTGGATAAAAGTGAGGGTATGGATTAAAGATCGAATAATACACACATGATTGTCCTTCCTGAGAAAGAGTCATCTGACTATGAAAAAAATTGTACCTCGATCAAAAGGAGAGGTTACCTGTGGACGACAAAGATGTCTAGAAGGCTGATAGTGACAAAGACATTCGACCCTTCGAGCAGTCCTCAAAGAACGGTGTATTTTTGAGAGATGGCTGCAAACGGTAAGCAATCGCGGTGAAAATGTCCGCATCATCAAACTCGGCTCCCACAGAATGGAAAAAGACCAAAGCGCGGTTTTTGATGAGCTCGTTGTCGAAGAAGGAGTGGTGCTTGGTGAAGAGGATGCAGAGGAAGCAGGAGTTGACGAGGAGTCGCTTGAGGAAGGAGGTCACCAGCACGTCACGCGAGGAAGGGTCCGACTGGGCAAAGACCGCGTCGATGCAGTCGCCCACGAGAGGAGAGGGCGATGTGACCGACGTGCGGATGCTGGTGATCTTGAAGGACGAGCGTGTCTGGTGGGAGGCGGAGGAGAGGTCGTTGTGGAGGGTGTTCTTCACGAACGAGGAGTGGAACTCGTCGAACGAGAAGAGCGGGTGGGTCCACACGTCATGCTTGTCCATGTTGATGATGCACACGGGCTGGGGCTGCACTGCAATGTCTGTGATGGACGGAGGCGACGACACGCCCTGCACGTCCAGCCCGTACACGAACGAGGACGACGTGCCCCCGCTCACGTTGCCGATGTTCTGAGCGACGAGGCGGTCGATCATGTTGCGGATGTTTGGGTCGGCAGGTGCCTGCTCGGCCTCGAAATGGTCTGTGCCAGTTGGGAACACTGCGTTCAGTCGAGACGAGAGGTGAGAGTGTGTGTGCTCGCTCGGCTGGTTTGCGGACGATGTGCGCGACACAGTCGAGTCACGCGGAAGGTCTGCCTGAGACTGGAGGGCGTCGAGTGTCCGCTGAATCTCGCCGACGATGGACACTTCGTCGGTCGCGGAGAGAGTGGTGCGGCGGGAGACGAGGTCGATGAGGCTGTTGCACCCGTGGCCTCTCATCTGGTCGGTCCGCATCTGCTCCCACGAGAGGAGGGGAACGGGCAGGGCGCCGTCGTGCTTCGACGAGAGAACACGGTCAAATACCTGCGACAGCTCTTTCGAGAGTTCCTGCTCGGGCACGGAGGGCGAGAGGCTCTGGATCCTCTTCTGTGTGTACTGCTGGCTGAGCTCGTCCAGAATGTCGTAGGGTGTGTTGAGAGACTGTTGGGTGCGACGTTCACATTCTGTGGGAGACAGCTGTTTGCGAGGGAAGTGGCGCGACGTCTGGCAGATGTAGGGAGGAGAGAAGAGAAGCAGGGTGTTTATCATCTGCCAAAAAGTGATGAGCGGAGGGAAATGATACTTGGTCCACAATTTCAGGATTGTTTCCAACGACAACGGAGCGGAATCCGCTCATCAGATGCCCAGTGACAGCTCTGCACAGAATGATCGAGATAATCCTCACAAACAACAAACAGTTTAATAAGTTCTTTCAGCGGTCGATGAGTTGAAGAAAGAAGAGATTGATCGATTGTAGGGAGAGGGATGCCGGAAAAGAAGAGATCATCAACCCACCGTCCAAACTTAACAACCCTCTTCGAAAATGTTGTCCAAGGATCTGGAGCAGAGTGCTAAATGATGGAAAGTTGATCATAAATGATGATAGAGACTGAAACCTCCAAAAGATTCTTGAGGCGTTGACTCAACCACGAGAAACGTTCGAAGAGCGGTGTAATGATTTGCAAGATCCGTGACTCGAAGTGACTGAGAGAATAAACAGAGATTGAAGGACACCGTGGAATTCCAAATGTGAGTGCAGCTCTCTGAACGTACGAACGTCCAGGTACATTGAAGAGTGACGCAATGAGGATATAATCTAATGTCAAAAAGAGATTCGAACAAATGATTGAAGATTTCATGATTTATGGAGGTGTTGAAAGTAAACCGGGGTTCGAATAATTTCTAATGATGTATTCACTGTGTTCCGAAAGCTGAGGAGTAATGATAGAAGCATCCAGAACTCGTCGAGATATTCCTGCTTGGAGTTGTTCCGATAGCTCCGGTTTCCCTTTCCAAAGCTTGAAAAACCTGAGAAAAAATGAAGATCGGAAACTTTCTCAACTGTTGGCCCGCAGATGTCATCCATTCGCACAAACATCAAAAAGTGGACAATACGACAATCATCGAAGGGACTGAGAGGATCCATAACTAATGAATTCTTCTTAGTGATGAGATTCTGATCGATTAAGGGAGATCTGAGTGATCGTTCTCTCATTCAACAAATTTGTTGAGAAAGTTCATGACTGGTAAAAATGGAATGAATTGGAGAGTTTCTGTTTGAGATGGGTCTATATTTTCTTCTTTTTCTGGATAGATGTTTTGTAACCGCCAGATTGCTGGAACTCAACCAAATCATTCACCAGTTTTGGGTAATTATGGATTATCACTTTGATAATAGCCTCGCACGTCCCTTCACAAACAGGGAACAGTTCTGCCATCGTGAACACAGAAGCCCAGGAGTCGGGGATGCATGTCCAAAAATCGATGAGTGAATCGAAGTACTTGACTCCCTCTTCGCTCTTCAATCGCAAGAGGGCAGCGTATTCGGTCGGAATATGAATGAGATAGATGGTGTGGAGGAGGGCAATCAGTTCGTCCTGACTCGTGTACTCAGCGACACTCACGACCTGCTTGTTTGCCACGTGGCTCCTCATCGCATGCAGAAATCGTAGACTGAGATAAGGAACGGACCATGAACTCGGGGATTTCATTCCAGAGTATGAGTGAAGGCGGGAATACGAGAAATCGATGATGACAGGAGTGGACGAGTCGAGGAAGTGTCGAGGCGTTTTCATTTCAAGGTTGTCACATATGATCCGGATGTGATCTGGCGTCATATTGCAATGTAACAAATGTTGGTTGAGGAAGGACCAGCTCCGTATCAACTGCGGGATGGTTGTGGGCGATAATCGGATGTCTGTCGAGGCCTTCTCGACGTACGGAAAGATCTTAAAAATGCAATGTTCTTCGTCTGCATCCATATATCGGGGAAAGAATGGAGCGAACTGCTTATTTTCATCCTTTTCCAGTTCCTTCGCGAGGAACCGTGCGATTCGTAGTTCGTTCTGAAACACTTTGGCTTTGTTCTCACAAACAATTTCCTTTGTGCACCAATCTATCCCTGTTCGATGCCTAATGAGACCGGTGCGACCGCAAACGACGAAATCCATCAATTCTCTCTTTTCTCCGAAGAGAACGGGTGGGCACACCGTTGGGACGCAAGCTGCCTTTTCAAACGCTTCCAAAAAGATATGCGGGACAACCTGACCCGGTGATGAGCTGGGATCCTTCTTGCTTGAAATAATCTCATTGATTAGCGCCTTTTCCCCTCCACCAATCGCATTGAGGAACGAATAACTTGTGGTCTCGACATTGGCGATAATAATCGATGAAAACATTGGAAAACGGCGGAAGAATTCTTTTGCAAGTTTAAACATGGTCGTCGTAAGAGACTCTCCTGCAATGTGATCCATATGGAGGAGAAACCGAAGCCTGTCAGGATTTTTGTTGATGAAAGACTCTGTGTCTGTGTGCACTTCCTTCTGTACGTCATTACGCCAATTGTCACTCTTCCGAAGATGTTGAGGAGTGAATAAAGAGATTGCATCGATTCCATGAGAGTTTTTTTTGAACTCAGGATCTGTGGTCGACACGACCATGCCTGTATCTGGTCCCTTCGCAGGTGCAGGAGCAGTAGTACTCGATACAACTGACCCATCGAAATTCAGTGAAAGTGGATCCATTCCAAAGTGTTGAATGAACAATTGGCGGAGGGTTTCAGGAGTATAATCCTTCACTGACGTAATGAGACCACTCTTTTCATCGGACTTTAAAATCATATGAAGGAATTCCTTGAGTTGTGTTTGTGACTGGTCTGGTGAAGCAGCTGTTTTTGACAAAAAGGAACGAGGAAATGGTGCTATGTTCTACAGAAGAAAAGAGCAGACAAGAAGAACTTGGCTGAGGAGTATTGACTCCCTTCTTCATTTCAGGAACAATAAGGGAGAAGATGCGTCGTCGGAGTGTAGAAAAAGGAAGAATGGGACACGAAACTGGACCAGTCATATGGTCTGTAAACTGTGATTTTTGTTGACTCATTTGTCTGTATCTCCATTCTAGGAAAAGATTCTCGTTGTTGTGGGTGATCCATTGGCAAATTTCACCACGGTTGCCAATAATATTCCAGACTGTGAAGAAGAAGTTGAAGATGTTGCTTCATTTGCCACATTTGAGTATACAGTTCAAGTTGATGGAGCAGATGTGACAATGACAATGTATTGGTCAGGTATCCATTTTTCTGAATCATCCTTCTGCTGTCACTTTCTCCTCACAGAAAACTCGAATTTCACCAAAGAATTCACCAAATTATACAAAAGAGCCGATGCATTTCTAGTTGCATATTCTACGTCAGAAAGACAGAGTTTCGAACGGATCTCCTCAAGGGTTCATCTTTTAGCTCCTTCATAGAATTGTAGTGGCTCCCCGATCTTGCCAAAGAAGTCAAGAAGAAACCATTCTACCTTCTTGGGACAAAAATCGATGAACGAGATGCCAACCCATCCAACGCAGGGAACACATCCACCGAAGAGGTTTGTGTCCCTTTTTGAAATGTTACATCATTACTCATGACTTGTCATTATTGCAGGGAAAGCATCTCAAAAGATGTCTCGGAGCCACAGATTGTTTTGAGGTCTCTCACGAGACACAAGCCCAAATCGGGGACATGTTCAAAACTATCGCACGCGACATGGCAATCGGTGTAGAGTCGGATTTCGAAGAAAAATACAACATCACTCCCTTCAACCCAGCTGATTCTGGTGCTGAAGAACAATATGCAGCCAAGATTGCCGAAAAACGGAAGAAGCAAGTCGAGTCTGGGAACAAACAGAAGCAACCAGATGAAAGTGATGAGCAACCAAAGCCAAGTGAAGAAAAAAGTGATACTGATGAGAAAGGGAAGGATAAGAAAGATAAGAAGAAAGAGAAAGAAAAGAAAGACAAGGAGGACAAAGAGAAAAAGGGAAAGAAAGAGAAGGAGGAAAAAGACAAAAAGGATAAGAAGGATAAAAAGGGTAAAAAGGATAAAAAAGGAGAGAAGGATGGCACAGAGGATACGGAAAGTCAGGAAAAGACGGAGAAAGATGGGAAGAGTAAATCCTGCATTATTTTCTAGAATAGGTTCATCTTTTGTTATTTCTCTTTCATTGAATTTATCATCTTTGTTTGTATGCTTTCTAGAATTCTTTTCTGATGAATTATATTTAAATTACGGGTCGATCAACTTAGTGATTCGATGCTTGACGCCATTTGATGTCTGAATAATCCAAAATCGAATTAAATAATTCAAAGTCGAACAATCTCCAATGTCAGGCACTGAGATACATTTATCTCTTGAGTCCTTGGCAGCAGTCATAGACAAAAGTTCCTGGCACCCCCAGTCCAGGAACTTTCGCCAGTCACTATCTGTTTTTGTTTTGCTATTCACTTCATCATCTAAAAAGAAAGTTGTTGAGAGAAAACGAAAGTGTACATACGTGTTGGGAATGAGAGAGAATAAAAAGAAGTGGTCGAAAAAAAGTGAAAAAATTAAGAACTAAACCAAAAAAACAATGAATTTGGATAAACTTAGAGATTGTGACGTGTTAAGTGTATATTCGCTGGAAAAACGAGATCCCACGACTCCTTCGAAAATAGACACAAACATTCGCAAGCGAATTTTGGGTGGCAGGAAAGTGGATGGTGTCTCAATTGAGGAAATAGTGAAGAGATTCGATGGAGAAACCGCACAGGGAGGGATAGAGGAGACAAACAACAATCAAGGAGAGGGTTAGGTTGGTTGAGAGAGAATGGGCAACGACTTCACAAAATCCTGCCACCCAAAATTCGCTTGCGAATGTTTGTGTCTATTTTCGAAGGAGTCGTGGGATCTCGTTTTTCCAGCGAATATACACTTAACACGTCACAATCTCTAAGTTTATCCAAATTCATTGTTTTTTTGGTTTAGTTCTTAATTTTTTCACTTTTTTTCGACCACTTCTTTTTATTCTCTCTCATTCCCAACACGTATGTACACTTTCGTTTTCTCTCAACAACTTTCTTTTTAGATGATGAAGTGAATAGCAAAACAAAAACAGATAGTGACTGGCGAAAGTTCCTGGACTGGGGGTGCCAGGAACTTTTGTCTATGACTGCAGAGACTCACGAGCTGGGCACAAATTTGGAGTTGTCACACTTTGGTTTGATCATGTCTGCCTCCTCCTTTTATCTACAATCAGCATCAGACAAGAGCAAAATGGCCGCACGCCTGTTTGATGCAGCTCACAAACTTTCCGGTGGTTATCTTGAGGCTCTCCTCGATTACACGTGCCTTCACTCAAAAGTTGGCAGTTCCGTCCGTACAAATCTTGAATTGGAGCTCAACGGTTTTTCAAAGTTCTTCCTTCTCATTTTTCCTTGCAGCTAAATACTTCAGATTAATCAAATCTCTAGGATGCATCTTCGCCAACCTCCCAAAGCATCTAAAGATTTTTCTGCTCTCTGCTCTCGCATCGATCGTTTCATTCCCTGAACTGATCAAGGCCGGCTTCAATCTCACAAAAAATGAATTCAGACACTTATATCGCGTGAGAGCCATGCGTGACCAAGACATCGAGAAAAAGGGCACCAAACCTAGACATGGAACTCCCAAAAACATAAAATCAAACCTGAATTTGCTGAAATGATTCTCATCGATCGATTGAACGTGGATCCTGATCATACCCAAAATCTAGTCACGCATTCATCCACAAATGGTATTGGCAGCAACGACTGGACAATGGTACTCTGAAACATTTTAAGCATCACTTAAATTACTCTGACTACATTCATGAAATCGTGTACATCTCTGACACGTGCTAAATGACGGACAGATGTCTGCAATCGCTGTGCTCGTCTGGAGAGGGTCAATATGGAGATTAACGTCCTGAAAAAGAAAGGAGAAACAGTGCAACCGACCCTTCTTTCAGAAAAGAAAACTCTCGAAATGCATGTCACCCATGCGTCCATGCAACGAAAATCTTTCAACAGTCAAATCTCGGAGTTGGAATCAGGCACTGCAATTGTGATTTACGACTACAAAGAAAACTGGAAGGTTTCGATGACAAAGGATCAGGCGTCTCATCAATTTTGCTATAAACAGCATATTTCACATTTATGTTTCACTCTCCTCACGGTTGACTCAACTGGAACCCATATCAAACAATATTTTCTCGCGTTTTCTGAATGCACCACACATGATGCACGCTTCACACGATACTGTTTATTGCACCTTCGTCAGACTCGAATCTAAAAAAAAAGCTTCCAATTCACTTTTGGTCTGATTGTGGCCCTCATTTCAGAAATCAAGTCAACATTGACCATTGCCTCTTCCGTCAGCCATCTCCTTCACATTTTTAGAAATTCGCAAAGAACCTTTTTCATGAAGGACACGGAAAAAACTTTTGCGATGGAGCTTGTGGGACCTTAATCCAATCTGTCCGCGACAGGATCCACGAACCAGATGTTCTCAACATCATTGACCTCCTCACTTTTTTCAGACTTGAAAGAGCCTTTGGACACATTCAATCAAATCATTATTTCGATATTGTCACCATCCAAGAATCAGAGTCCCTTCCTTCCGTCGCAATTTTTGGATTTAAAGACTATCTTTCTTTTCACGTCGTCAGTGATCAGCGCCACGCATCATACATTTTGGATGCCACCACGGAAAATTATGGAACTATTCCCTTCTCCTTTGGACATTCAACCTTCAATACTCGACTACCATTTTATTCAGAGAAACCTGCAATTCATCTCACAAAATCAAAGACAGAATCAACAAATCGAATAACACGGCGAGAAAAGTCACTCAAAAACAAAAATCTGTCGAATGATGCACATTCGTCTCCCTTTTTCAGTCGAACCAATGTCGTCCCATCCAGACCAGATCCGCCATTCCTCAACACCATCAGAGGCTCTTTCAGCAATAATCTCCCTCTTCCATTTAATCACCTTCAAAGACTCGGTTTCTCTAATTGAAAAGAGAATGAAAATACAGTTCAAAAAGCCAACATTCAACGATTGTCACAAACATCTCTTTTTCAGAGTCAGCACTCCAACTCCGTCGTCTAGAAGTCACTTTTGTCGATACCAAAAATCTTTCATTTCATCTCGCTCAAAATCATGGACCATTAATTTCTCCGAGATTTTTAGAAAAGAAATTGTTGTGACATTCACACAAACTTTTGCCCAGCTACAGTCTCTCCCCATAATTGACAGTATTTTCCTTCGCCGACCGAATTTGTCCATGTTTTTGAGAAATAAGCTGACAACTCATCGAAAAACGTGAAGTGATCCCGATCAAACACAACAAGACCTCTGGATCCATGAAAAAACAGATGCTGATCGTGAACGGACGTTTGGAGGAGACTCATCGGTTAGAGATTCATTTATGAAGTTATCCACGCTTTGATGAGCAATTGGTCTGTACACCCGATTTTTCTATTTCCATTTTTCTCTGATGTTGACTCTAATTTCCTCTTCAGTAGGGATGTCTGTCTTCTCCCAAAGTATCATCATCGAGTGAAGGTGTAGATCAATTCTTTGATTTCTCAGTTTTGTTTTCAAAAAATTCACCCCACTCGCAGCCCAAATCATCGCTCGACGTCAACGGTAGTAAACGGGAGGACCAGCAAAATTGTGAGCATAATTCTGACAACTCCATTCTTCAGGATCAGGAAGTGATCACAAAAACATGAATTGACTCCGACGAGAATTGATGGATGCCGTTGGGAAGATCTGTGTAGGGAATACAATTAAAAAGTGGCTGGATAGTGGGTTTCATTTCAAAGTAGTCGTGAAAACTTGATAGGAGATAAGATCTGTTTTGGTGTGAAAATAATGTTGACTAAAATTTGGAGCTAAAGACACATTATTGGGCTCAGTAGCTTCATACAGTAAAATACACACGACCAGCCATCCGTTTTGAACCAAATAAAGTGCATTCGATTCGTAAAGATCTCGAGAAAACGTGCTCAAAAAAGAAGGACTTATTTTCTCTAAAAATTTTACCAAGAAAATATGAGTTTTTTGGAATATTGCCAGATTCCCAGAATTTTACTGAAAAGGCACCATGGACGCAAAGTGCAGTTTTCTCAGCGAGTTCCTGGAATGTTGTCTCGAAAATTGATGGTTTTCTTTGTTGGACCATATCTATCTGATTTCGAGAAAATCTCGATTTATGGCGGGTTAATGAATTTTGGCACTTTTCTAACAGCACGATAAATCCGATGGTATGTGTCATTTCTCTGATGATTGAGATAAACGTCATTTTCAAATTCCTTTTTCCCATGTGAAAAGAAAAGACCCCAGAATACGAGTTCTGACGCCTGATGATGGGTAATAGAGTTTCAATAGATCGGTTCGGAACGATGATCACAAAATATGCTCCAGCACCACCAATTGGTACCTGATTTAAGTTCCACTATTCCGTTCAAGTTGCGCGTATGTCACTACGTCAATATCCAATTGTATTTCGCGATACACCAGTAAAAAGTCTGATTTTTGATGAGTCAAAATCATGCCAAAGCAATAGGCAGATCAACATCAACTGATTTAGAGGAAAATGTAATCTTTCGTGACTCGTTCCTCATAGAGGCTCCTCTTGCGACGACATTTCCGAGAGAAACAGACGAATATAGTCGATGAAAAAGTCATCACCAGAATGGATAAATCTGAGAAATGCATGATGAAAACGTGAGAGTGGTTGAGTGAAACGAGATTCACAGGGATTTGTGGCCCAAACGGACAAAAGCAAATTCGAGGTACTCTATCAATAGGTATCAAAAGTCAGAAAACAAACCGTAAATAGAGGTACGGAATTGCCTATTATGATAAAGAAAAATCCAAAAAATGCGAACAGACCACAAGTAACAAAACGACAGAACGAACGAGTTGACTAGCTCTTCCGTTCACCCACTTTCTGTACTGGCAGCGTGCCACAATATTGTCTCCCGGTTTTTGAGGAAACGAAAGTCTGAGTATGTCATTGGAAAAGGTCTCCATTTATGATGTTTTCCGAGAAAATCCCCTGTTTCCTTGGATCCATCATGTTCGGAAGAGCCTGAGATTTTGAGAATCGTCACATATTGTCACAAAGCAAGCTCAATAGGATTGTTACACTAAAAAAATCAAATATTTTTCCTTTTTTTCACAGTTTGAATAAGATTGGATGTCCGAGCGACAATCAAATAGATTATGGGGTGATCAAAATCGTTTTGTCCTTTCTCACTGATTCATCTTCTCAATCAGTTTTTCGTGAAAAAGATAACACTTTAGTCGGTTTTCAATCACTGTTCACAGTCATGTTCGAGTGGCTATCGAGCTGGTTGTATGAAAATGAAAAATGAAATGTCCCTAAAAATGTTGAATCATAATCTTATGCACTGCTTAAAGAAAGATAATAGCTAGGAATGCCGTTATGAGAGTAACCATCCTGGGAGTGACTGCCGATGCTCCCGCCCGTTTCACGGTCTGATTGTATGATGACTGCGTGGTGACCAGGACCACACTCCACTCCGAGTCCTTCATGGGCGTGTCTGGGTACGGGATGGTGCCGGTCACTGCGTCGTGGAGGGCGTTGACTTTGACGTTCTTCAAGCGGACTCCTTCCCCCGACGCCCCCACCTTCTTCACAAAGATCTCGGGGTACGAGCACTCGTAGATGTTCTCGCCCTTCAGCCGCACCAGGATGTTCACTTTCGCGCCGTCCTTCTCGCCCGGGTTGGATTGGTAGGCGTACCCTGCCGTGATGGTCGTGCGGTAGTTCAGGTTCGTCTCCACGTTCCCGTTGATCGACACCACACAGTCCGGCGCGTCGATCCAGTCTGGCGTGTTCTCAAACCCGTCGTACCCGTCTGCAAACCCGCCAGTGATTTCGATGTCGACACCGTTGGAGGACGATGCTGGTGTTGTTTTGATGCAGCGGATGTTGCGGCCGATGAGGCGAGTCGTCTCGGAGTAATCGTTCTGGTCGACAAGCGTGTTGTTGAAGAAGTAGAAGTCTGAGTTCATCACCATCGAGCTGTCGTTGAGGTAGATTGCACCGGCATTCAGGTTGACAAACGTGCACTTCCCGTTCAGCGTGAGAGCTCCCTTCGTCACCACAATCAGAGCCTCCGATCCGCCCCACACGCAGAACTCGTCGGTGTCGTCCTCGTCGTCCTCTTTCGGGTCCTCGTCGCCTGCCTTGTCGTTGGCCACGATGTACTGCTGCACCCAGGTGAACGTGCAGTCGGTGAAGACCAAGTCGCGCCCCGTCACGTTGAACAGGAAAGTGCCTGTGAACGTGGACTTCACTTCGAAGTCGATGTTGGTGAACGAGAGCACAGGCTCAGCGTTGGACATGCTGGCTGGGTCTTCTTTCTTTGTGTGGAGGAAGCACGCTTTGCCCGTCGCGGCAATGATCATGGCGCGGGTGGATCCGTCGTACGCCTCCACACCAAACACGGAACTGCCCGATGCGTCTGACTCGACACTGAAGTTGTGGTTGCCGGAGAAGGTCAAATTCGTCTTGGCGCGCAGGAGGAAGATAGGGACACCAGTCGTGGCCCAGTTTTCGAGGAAGAACGGCTCGTACACTTTGATGGAGGGAGTGTTGAGGAGGTACATGAAGCTTTTGGTTTTTGTGGGGGTGTCATCACCTTTGATGAACACCGTCTTCTCTTTTTCTTTGTCGGGGATTGTCGACCGCCCAATGTTAATTGTTCCGCTGTTCATTCTGATGCATTCGTCGTTTGTTGGGCTGTTTATGGCGATTGTTCCCTGCAGATTGAGGGTGCTGCCAGTGATATGAAGGAATGTTGGAAGGGGATTTGGAGCAGTTTTCTCTTCGTAAGTGAAGGTCGTTGTGATCGAGCATGTGCCAGCAAGCACAGAGATTGCCCTGTCTGCTGAGCAGCCATCAAGAATGAGTTTCGCATCGGCTTCGTCGGTTCTGAGTGTTCCTGTTGAGGTGATCAGGGCATTGTCTGACGCAACTGCACAATCTTTAAGGAGAACACTGCCTTTCCAAGTGAGTGTGCCAGTGTTGGTGATGATTCCGCCAGTTGAGAGTGATCTGTTGCAGTTTGCGATGATAAAATTACATTCCTTTGCAACTGTAATGACTGTGGTTCCGAGTCCAATTGAGAGGGCAGCACCCCTCGTTTCGTCATCGCCTTCCACAGGAGTATCACCACTTAGTAGAGAGATCCCGAAATCGCCAATAGTTTCCGTATCGCCAACTTTGACAGTTGCACCTGTGAATGAGACGGCGGTAGTTTCTTTATAAGATTCCAATATAATGTTACTGTAAAGATGGAGAGTGGCACCAGTCCCGATCGAGAGAACTGTTTCGCTTTTTCCTTCATTATTCAAGCCACTCATTCCAGTATAGGTAAGACCACCAAGGATCTCGAGTGTCGATCTGGATGAGGTAACTGACATAAAGGTGGATGTTCGATTTGTGACCGACGAGAATTTGCATTCTTTGAGGACAACAAATCCTCCAGTGACAGATATGGCGGTAGAGACACGTGAAGTTCCTGTGAACTCAAAATTAATCTTGAAGAACGTCACATCAGTTGTTGAATTCTCGGGGACAGCAATTGTGATAAAGTTGGATGTTGTTTGATATGTGATCTTTACCTCTGAGCCTTCGGTTTGATGTGACACATAAATGGAGTCGTTCTGTTTAGATCCAATCTCAAATTTACCAGGACTGTTAATATCACCAATAATTTGTATATGACCATCAATTGCCGTGGTGTTTGAAGTACTTAGATATTTCATGACATTGACAAATGTTGCGCACGGGGTGTCTTCGTCACAAATGTCAGTTCCAGTACCACCTGTCGTAATACATGCGATTGTTGGATCTTCTGAGATCGCAAATACTGTAATGGTGTGAAGATTGAGGATGGAAGTTTCGGAGTTATTTTTTTGTGAAATTCAGAGAATATGAAGAGATAAGAATATGAATATATGTGTATACCTGTTGAGTAGATGAATAAAAATATGAGAGTCATGTGTATCTTAGAAGCTACAAAGATCAAGACCCATTCTGAATGTTATCTCCCAAATGTGTTGACGTATCGAGTTGTTGTCTTCTCTCATACTTCAAATAAACAAAGAAAACTAATTTTAAACAAGTTGAAGATAAACAGGCAAAGTTCATTGAAGTGTGCTTCAAATGTCCTTTCGAGGATATCGTCCATCACTTGAGCAATTTTGTGGATTATCAACTCACGTCTGACACAAATCAAGCAAATCAGTGATGTATTCCACGATAATTGGATGATGGCCAGAGATCCCTGTGTGCAATCTCAAACTGTCAAGTTGGTCCAAAAACCCTGCCTCTGCAAATCCTCCCAGCACTGTCTGACGTCTTATTGTCATTGAAGAGTCCGGTTCTTTCCAGTGCTCTCGAATCATACCCCATAGACATTTGATGTAGTCAGAGATCCATGTACGCATCAAAGTGGGACCAGTCACCGAATCTTTGATTATGTATCGATTCCAGCAAAGGTTCAGAAAGAACGGCTTTAAATGTTGTAAGGATTGTGTCAAGGTTGCTTCAAGAGGTAATTGTTTCGAGACATCGGTGAGATGTCGTTAATAGTATTTAGGACATCTCTGTCACTTTTCAGGAAGAAATGGTCCTACAAAGATGAAACGGGAGTCATAACGAGGAAAACTCGGTGAGAGAACAAAGGCTGTCTGGGATGACATAGATCTTCCCTTAAAAATTAGAATGTCGTTTCTTCCAGCTGTCGACAGAACCTTACCCTCCCATGTTCAAAGCCTCATTCGCACTCGACAAGCGTTTGAGGCAAATGATCGAATTGCACAAGAGAACCTGAAAGTGTCCAACTACGGTTTCTTCTTTACCACTTTTCATCAAGCTTTGCTTCCCTTTAAGTCGATTGGGAATCGAAAAGTGATCGTAAAATGAAAGTCAGAGAAGCTCAACGTGTTGTTGGCGAGGCCAATTCCGATACAAAAGCTGCAAGTATTGTCACACATTCTCAAACAATCAAATCTTTCCCTTTTCAATTCTTTCACTTCCACAATAGAACACATCGTCTTTCAAGAACGTCACCAACGGTTGCGAGAGCTATATGATCAAGAAGCTGCAGAATATGATCGACTCCTTGCAGAACGAGGCTTGTACATTCACAAAGGGCAAGACGACGTCTAAAACGAACCATATTCGTTACACCGTTCCTCTTTTCGTGATTGGTAATCTTATGTTTTAAACCCATTTCACATGTATCTTTATTCAGGACGATCTCAGTTTGATCTGCTCCTCCAGAGGCTCTCTTTCTTCCGACCCTTTAGAAGACACTCATGCAAAAGATTCCAATTAGATGTTGTGAAATGTTCTATTTTCGTTTCTTGCGTCTAGTTTCTGGTCTTGTCACATCGAATTGTTCCTCATTGGTTTCAAGTCTTCTCGAGCGATTCTTCCGTCGTGGCTCCTTCAATCGTCTCTTCTTACCAACCACAACCTCTTCGTCAGAAACATCTGATTCGTCATCAACTTTTTCCTCGATTTCATGAACTTCTTCCTCTGCGATTGCTCCACGGTGCAGATTGAGCTCATTCAACTTGTCAAAGAAATCAGTCGGATAGAGTGCACTGTCTCGAAGAAGTTGTGCTTCTTGTTTCGGAAACAGTGAGTGTTTGTTCGTTGGATCGGAATCTTCGGAATTCTCCGTTTGGGACGGAATATTCTCAATGTTCAGGAGACCAAGAAGAATGTTAGGATGGAGATGGGCAGTGAGAGTGGTTGTGTATTCGAGCTACCAAAACAGGACAAACGAATGTGAACGATTGAAGTGAAGACAGACCTGCTTATGGAAAGACTGTGAATTCAGAACTGAGAGAAGACCACTGCTGCTTTGATAAGACGGGGGGAGCAACGGAAGGAGGGTGTTGACGAACTGATGATCTGAGAGGATGGACTGAACGAAATGATGAGCCAGAGGAGAGTGAATCAAGGGCCATATTCTTAAAAAAAGAAAAATAGACAAACAGATAGGTTCGACGGTCGAAAAATGACTTGAATTGGAGGAACAAGATCGAGGGCGGATTCAAGGGTAAAAGCGTCTGAATCGGTTGCACTCTGCGAATGATTGAGCCTTTTCTCAGATCGTTGTCGTAAATTTTGCAAGACCCCGGGAGATATGAGATAGGACGGCTCATTCACCCGATTGAACATCGTTCCCGTCGGGAGAGGTAAGTCATGGATTAGTTTGAGGGTAATGGCAACTGGAGAATCAAAAAACTCATCCTCCATTGTGTCCTCACTGTCAGAGAAGGAATCTGACAAAAGTCCGCTAAAATCGAGTTCGTCGCCATCTGCAAGCTGCCCCAGAATGAATTCGAGCGGAATCTCCGAATTTATGAGATCATTGAGATCATCGTCATCGAATGAACTTTCATCAGTGAGTTCATTCGTGTCTGATGCAACAAGAGGGTCAGAACGACTTCGAAAATGATTCCTCCCAACAGTATGATCAGGATGTGTTGATCCTAGGAATCAAAGCAAAGAAGTCAACCTTCAAAGAAAAGAAATGACACCTTTTCGTTGAGATCGTTTTAAATGGTGTGAGTTCATAGAAAGGATTTTCTCAATCTGTTTCATCAACAAATCAAATTTATGCTTCGTTGTATTTGGCTCCTGGATCCAAAAAAAGATGCCTTCATCTTCAGTCTTGATTTGAAACACGAATGTTGATTCACTTTGTGAGATAGGCCGAACTTTTGTTGTTTCTTGTTTCAGTTCAAGACGTTTGATTATTTCGTTGCTTGGTCGAACCTTCCAGAGAAGTTTGAGTGATACCCCATCCGTACAAATTTCCATTGTTCCTTTTCGAAGGCTTTTCTCTGGTACAAGAGCTCCTTCTTCTCTTTCCATGAGTCCAGTTTGAATGGAGAGGAGAATCGTATCCGGCTTTGGTTTCAGAGGGGCTGGAGATTGAAGCGTAGTCATTGGATCCTATTTTGGACAAACTAAAGAAGATAGAGCGTTCTATCTTGACAATTCCGTTCTGTGCCATACTTTCGGAAGTACTCTGAGATATTACATTACTAACGACAATCCGAGAAGGTGAAATGATATACATTGCAAACAGAAGACAAATATTTCAACATAATGACAAATTACCTCGTGAAGGACATGTCAATGTTCGATCCACCAAAAAGGGAGCTGGACGACGAAATCGTTCAATTCATTGAGAGGAGAGTTGCATTTTCATGCCTTGGTTGATCATTCAAGCTTTCGTGAAATGGAAATGAAGAATACATAATGTTATTTGAGGAAAATATGAAGTCTTGAAGAAAGAGTTCATCCTTTCGGTTCGGCTGGGTCGTCGAACATGCCGGGATGGTCAGCATGCGGAGGCTGCACTGGCCTGCCCCTCTTCTTGTCGCCTTCGAGAGGGTACTCCTCGCCTCGCCCCTTCCCCCCCTCGATCTTGCCCTTGTTCTTCTTCCCCCGTCCTCGTAGCCGTGTCCTCCCACGCCCTCGCCCCTTCTCCTTGAACACCCGCTCTTCCTTCTCGAGCGTGTTCTCCTCCTCGTCCACCAGATCCGCCTCGCCTCCCCCAAACTCCCCGTGGCGCTCGTTGTAGTCCATTCCTCCCCACCGCATCCACTCGTCCTGCTCTCGCTTCTCACGCCTGTTCAGCTTCGGCTTCTTCCTTCCGCGCGTTGCACTCGAGCTGTCGCTTTCCCGCCGCTGTCCTCGGTCGACAGGCACCGTCGGCATCCGCGTCTCGCTGATGCTGCCGCGCTGACTGGCCCAGATTCCGTACACCGCATCGATCTCCCCACGCCGCTCCTTCCGCCGGCGCCGCTCGTCGATCTTGTTCTGCTCGTGCTGCGTGAGAGACTGCAGGTCGTGTGCAGAGATCTTTCGGAAGGGCGAGCCGGGTGGCGGAGAGGGCGGTGGGAAGAATGTCGGCGTGACAGACTGCGGAGGGTGGTAACCGAACGACGACGACGAGTACGACGGCACGAACGGCCTCGCGTTGGCGGAAAGGAGCGTCGGGTTGGGTGACTTCGCCTGCGACGAGGGGCGCGGCGGTGTCGTTGCGGAGAGCATTGCGTCGCCCTCCTTCCGACTCCCAGCCAGACTTGGCGTGGACTTGTCGTCATCGGAGTCGTCCAGGCCGAGCTCGTCCTCGTTGAATGGCACAGACGGGGCAGGTTTGAACGGCGAATCGCACATCCACTGCATGCTCACCGAGATCCGACTCGTCGACGGCGACATGATCGCGTCTGTCGCACTTTCCGTTTGGGAGTGAGGAGGCGAGGGTGGGTGTGTGGGGATGGCCGGCATCGGTTCAGACGGCTCGAGCTTCCCGTTGTGGTATTCCATCGAGACGGGCAGTTTGGGCTTGGGTGAGATGATGTGGCTGCCCAATCGAGGCGACACGTCTGTCTCTCCTTTCGGCCTGTCTTTCGGCACAGTCTCTGAATCAGCGACATGTTTTGAGTGTTGATCGTCGATGTCAGACGGCTCCAGAGATGCTGTCCCCAGAATGGTCTGTTGTGTGGTGTGTGGCTTCTCATTTTCAGGCTTCCTCTTCTGCGACTGAGACTGGTCTGGCCCAATCGCACCAAAGGTGGTGTAGGGGTCAGAGAAGAACGGCTGCGAGGGAGTGCGGTGTGCGCGGGAGAGAGTAGGCGAGGGGAGAGTGTGCGAAGAGGGAGAGGTCGCAAATGTCTGCGATGGAGAGGGTGAGAAACGTGGGGTGAAGGATGGGATGGCTGGGTTGAACGGCGACTTTCGGGAGCTTGACCGTTTTGTGGACGGTGACTGCAGAAGACGAGAGGAAGACGGGGACTGCTGTGCCTGCTGCGAGTGGTATGCGCTGTGGATGAGAGTGTTGAGGAGAGGCGCGAGGACGGGATGGTTGACAAGCTGGAGAGCAGAGAACGAGTGCGGAGGCAGATGTTTCTGCGTCGAGCCTGATGATTCGGGGTGCGGGGAGTGTCTCTTCGTTGGAGTGGGAGGGAGAGGCGGGTGGGATGGGTCCAACAGCGAGTACGGGTTGACAGCTGACGAAAAGTGCAGTCTGTTCTGCGACGATGAAGACGAACTCGCTTTCTGCGGATTGACAGTGCCAGGCTGAGCGAAGAACCCTCCCGACGAGGAGAGGAGAGCAGCTGCCCTATTGTCCTCTTCGCTGCCCCTCCCCCGCCCCACAAACGAGTCGTGAAGCTGGTCGAAGGCATGCCGCGGGGAAAGAGTGGGTCCCGACGGTGAACTGCCGTTGGTCTGCGTTGAGATGTAGCCGGCGGGGAGGGAAGAGGGAAGCGCGGTGCACGAGACGAAGAAGTCGGAGAAGAGGATGTCTGCGTTCTGCAGCTCCCACACGAAGGGCGACGATTGAACGGAAAACACGAGCGATTTGAGGAAGCTATCGAGATCGCTGTTGTTGACAGACGGGGAAGGAACGAACGCCTGCGTGAGGGGATGCAGCGAGGTCTGCGAGGCTGTCTTGGTGATGGTCGGCTGGGACGGTGTTTTGGGGAGAGGGGGCTTCGGTGGAGTGCGTGCTTTGAAAAGCGGAGAGGCACACCGCGACGAGGACGATGAATGGCGCGACAGGGACCCGCGCGACCCTGTCGAGCTGATGGAGTCGCTGGAGGGAGAGGACGGGTTTGTGGGAGTGTTCGTGGGCGGCACATCGGGTGGAGCAGCGATGGGAGTGAATGGCACGCTGTCCTTGTCGTGCTTCTCGGCCTCCCTCCGCTCGCTCTTCCCGGCGGCCATTTTGGGCATCTGTGGTGCCATCTTTTGAATCCCTTTCGGTTGGAAGGACGGCGAATGGACGGACAAGAAGCGGGTGGTTGGGGTTGTTTTGGGGGTCACAACCGAAGTGTGCGTGCTTTCGATGTTGGACGGCGAGATCCGTCCCTTTCTGAGCTCAGTGAACTCCGTCTTGACCTGTTTGAAGATGGTGTTGTTGAGCTTGTCTCTCCAATCGCGGAACGACTGATCCACTTTCAGAATGCGCGAGAGAAGAGTGGGGCGCATCTGGATGTGGAACGGGACCCGTTCGGAGCCAGACACGGACCAGTCATCGGCCGTCGGGTGGACAGTCGAGTACGAGAAGATCTGATGCTTCTTCTTTGGTGGCTGAGCTGTCTCTGCATCAGAGGAGGGACCCGGTGAATTCTGAACCGACAACGATGGACTTAGGCTTTTGCTTCTTTGCTTTTCCTTCCTCTCTTCATCTTGACGCACAGCTTCCCAGACACGAGAATGGAGAGGCAGTGGAGTGGACAGATACAAATAGGCTTGTTCAAAATTCTGCTTCACAGCCGAAAAATTAAAACATCCCTTCCCAACGTTGATGTCAGGCCTTTGGGGATCCTCCACACAAAGCTGGACTTTCCCGCTGTAAGGTCGAGGAGGGGACATCTGGTCTGGGTTCATAACCATCATATTCACTGGGGAGGACACTGGCCGTTCAGGGTGGGACGAATGCTTCGGATTGTTGGGGTCGAAGAGTCCTTCCCTCCACTCCTCCTTGATGAAGTAGAATCCGCCATTTCGGATGGAGATGCCGTGGTTTTCGAAGTCAAACTTCTGTCCGTAGAGATGGAAGAACGTGATGAGGAGTTTGCCAAGCGAGGGCTTCCGGTTGAGATTCTTTGGTGATTTTTGGTCCTCCTGGTCATTCATGTAGTTGCGTTTCCACATTTGGATGTGAGAAATAACGAGTAATGTGAGAAGGTAGCTCCCCATGCCGCCTTTATAGGTATCTCCGAGGTTTTCTTTCATGAGATAGCTTTTCAACACAATGACGAGGGGGCGAGCGGCATAGAACAAAGAAGACGTGGAGAATGAAGCTCGGGAGACATTGGTTCGAGGTTGGAGTTTAAATGTTTGATTCATCGAGAGTGGAGGAAACAGAGAGGACGATTCGTCGACGGGTTCGTTTCCATCCTCAGAAACACCTTCGCTGGATGATTGCGTGGGTTCTGCTGTCAGAGGGAGGAGATTGATGGACATTGGTGATTCAACCGTTTTGGTAGGATCGAGGCAGCTTCGAATGATGAACGAATTGATGACGCCATTCACTCCATTCAGCGAGATGTCAATATTCCACAAACTGACTCTATCGCTGTGTTTCATCACAGGAATCCGTGCTTTATCGACGGTTGTGGAACTGAACGTCTGTGGATGCTGTTTTATGAGAGATTCCAGCCCTCGAAGGTATTGGATAGAAAAATCGCGGGTGATCTGTTCAATGTGTGGATGGATCGTGGCAGAGGGTAACGATGCCCCACTCCCATGGTAGATACCAAGAGCAACGCCAATGAGACTTGATGCACCGGTGAGAGAAGGAAGAATACGACGGCTTGGGGTCGGTGCAAAACTGGACGAGATATTGGGAGAGTGGAGCATTGCCAAGGTCGGAGTGTCCGAGGGAGGTGTTTGTCGAACGAAATACGAAGGGAGAGGCGCCTGAGTCCCAAATATTGTGAGGTCGATGTCGGCTTGGGGGAGGTAGAGGCCAGTGCTGCAGCTGCCGTAGATGTGGACTTCCGCCTTCTCAGAAACCTTCTGGACAACCTTTATCACACGGTCAACGATCTGACGGCGGTAAAGATACTCACAGATTGTTGGGGACATGAACTGAACATAGTCAAGGATCTCCAATGATAGTGAATCGGCGGGATCTTGGCATAGAAGATAGTTACTGACATGCGAGAGAGCCCACGAATAGTTTTCATACAGAGATCGATATTGGGCAGATTCTAGGAAGACAGTGTAATCAGAACGAAAAGAAAGTGGTGGCTGTTCAAGTCTCTGCGGTTCTGCATCTAACGAGAAGAATCAGATGAAAAAATGATGTCGAAACAAAAGAAATACTCGGTGTAAGCACAAATTTGTGGAATATGGAATCATTTGCATCGATAAACTGTTCAGAGGCTTGGATCTGTTTATTGGCTTGTTCCAGGAGCCGAGCTATCGAGAAATTGAACAAAGGGTCCTTGGGCAAGAATATTCCCTTCGACGTTTGAGAAGCCGTCAAAAAGGACTGATTTGCCATTGGGTCAGCGGAGTGTGACCTCCTCCCCAACTGAGAAAAAATTCTATGGGAGGACCGAAATGTCTTTTTTCTTTTCGAACCCCGGAAACTCAAACCCAATCGAATATGTATATCCATCAGATGTCGCCAAATGGATGAAGGAGGACTCAAGTAGCATCATTATTGTTGATGTCCGAGACACAGACTACACGAGTGGCTGCATCCCAAATAGCAGACATATTCCATTCGATTCATTCAAAACACGCGCTCCTTTTCTCATAGAAAACATTTCGCAAATGTCAAAACCACCAAAACGCATTATCTTCCATTGTCATAAAAGGTCTTCATTTTCTGCTCTCCCGTCACATTCTCAGTCAATCAAGAGGCCCTAGGGCAGCCAAAATGTTTCAATCCTTGGTAGCTGGTCAGATATCAGGAATCCAGACCTGCATTCTGTATGGCGGATGGAGTGCATGGAGAGACACATTTAAAGACGAACCGGATTTAGTATCTCTTTCTTTCCCCGATATCCTTTCAGATTGAACCTATTACCCCATCCTGACTCACACATTTGATGTTATCTACGGAAGAGGAAGATTCTCAATTTTAGGCTTTCCAAAAACTCAACAGTCTCATATCCCCGCTGAGAATATCTTTGAACGATGTCCACAGCTCTTTTTTTGATTAGTGATAGATTTTCATCGAATTACCAGAAGAAATGATGTTCTTCGGATTTGTTTCCTTAACGTTAAAATTCACCTTCCATTTGACTTGAAATGGAATAAACATTCCCATACCACGAATCTCTCAAAGCGATCTGCGAGAATAATGCTTTTTTGTTTCGAATTCTCTGGATGTGGGCTTGATCTATTTCACAGTCAATTCATCTCATGTCCAATTCATCAAAGCAAATGAACCTCGATGAGATCCTTCAACAACTGAATGAAGACATTTCTCGTCTCGAATCGTTCATAGCAACGAAAGAAAGAGAACTGGAAAGAATCAAGCGCTTGGAGACACGAAAGCCCTCTCAAGCTGATCTAATGTTCACTCATGTCTCTATCTTTGCCTTAGTTTCATTTTTTTATCTCGTTTCTACACAGTTTGAACAATATCCCCAAATCACGCAAGATGATGGGTTTGTGATTCATTCTTCACTATATATCACACTTCTAGTTTACATGCCATTCTTTTTCGACAGAATCAAGAGACATCAGTTCTTCGGAACGAAATTCTTCAAGTATGAACCAATTGATCTCAATTCGTTTTTTCCAAGAATCTCGAGCAACAAACTCGTCACCCGTCGCAAGATGATCAATTTATCAAATTTCCAATGAAAACATGTGTTGATGTCACTCAGAAACATAAGCAAGAACTCATGAAATATCGTGAGTCTGTTCAAACTGCTTTGCGAGCTCTAGACACGCAACAACCCGTGTCCACTCGTTCTTCTGATCTTATTGTAGCGTCCCAATTCTAAAGAGAAACTTTTATTGTTTTTCCTGTCCTTTGAGAACATGATTCTCTCCAATTCCTTTACGTGGGAATCTTGTGAGCTCCTTAACCTGTAATCCTCTTGTTATTCTCTGATGAGATTCAATGGTAACAATAAGTTAGTTTTGAGAGAGATTCATGATCCATGTCCCAAAAGAAACAATCCACTTCCTCCAAGCGACACAGGACGCTCTCAACACCAAGTCAATCTTGGGGGGCTTCATGGATGCGGATCCAGATGGATCTGATGTATATTTTCTTCTATATTTATGTCTGTATCTTCATTCATGTCGTCTCTTAAATCGTCGCCAGCGTGAGTCACCCTTGGATGAAATGAACTACATTCGCACGAACACTCCCAAAACTCCGTCAGAACGTGCATTGGAATATTTTACTTTCATCCAGTATTCATATTTCCTCCTTTGGTAACGCATCTCAATCTTCCCATGTCAGGCCACGTTCATCTCCTGTTGAATATTCTCTTGATGATGAATCCTCGATCAGAATCATCCATCCATTGTTTACTCTTGATAGTCTCGGATTTAGAAGCCGTCTCCCTTATGATACATCATCGACTTTCTTCTGTCCTTATTGTTCGACAATATATCCTGTATCAAAGAGTCTGTTCTATTTTCTTCCATTTAATCTTCATTAGAAATCAATCTGTCCTGTAATCATACCTCTTGCATCTCATGTGCAAGACTTGCTGCACTCGAAGACAAATCGCGTTCCAGTCCTCCAATTCTGTACAAATGTCCACGTAGTGGCTGCTATGATTGCTTACGTGAATCTTCAAGTCAGCTTAACCCAGTATTTGATGATGTCACGCAGTTGAATCCACTCAAACCAGCTTCATCATTTATGGATTTCTATTTGACACCAACAAAAAGCATCTTTCATGATAAATGGTGGAAAACAGATGCTATCCCTCTTGTCTCATTTCTTTCAGCGTATTGTAAGGCTCAAGACCGATATTCGGGTGCACACACACTCATTCAGCCTTCAGTCCATCCTCAGCTGTTCAGTCGTTACCCTCTGCTTCCATTCTTATCGCTAGCATCAAGCCTGACATCTATATCTCGAATTTATCTTCCTCTTTCATCGCTTTTGGTTCCATACCACAAAATTGCCACCAATTGCACACCTCTTCTTTCCGATTCCCAGTTTTCGCTCTCTCTTCGAGAAGAAGATGAGCCAAAGTCACATCAATCGCCCGTTAGTTTACATGATCAGTGTCACGCAATGGATCAGTTTCCCACCACTATCACTCTCCAATCTGCGAGACGACTTTTCTTACGAGATCAAATGAACCAGGAGATGAAATCAGATCTCTTCGTCCACATGGCGAATTATTTCGTGAAATCTCTCCCGGAAAGCTGCAAAAAACTCACAATTGTTTGTGAATGCTCAAAACACCCAATCCGACCTCGCCTCTCATTCGTTGATCATTCTCTCGCTGCTGTCTTCCTGTCATGGACGTATTCCCAGAGGAACCATGACAGCATCGACCCAGATTCCACGTACCCATACTCCTCGTCCCCTCAGTCCTATTCTGCCCTCCCGACGGAGAACCAGCCCCACTGCTCTTGCTGTCCACTCCCGCGAGAGGGCCTCCTCCAACTCTTCCATGCCTTTCCAGTGGCAAACATCAAAACGATCTCGCTCTCGCTCTGCCCGCACCTGAACATCGACGACGACCTCATCACGTCCATCTCGTCCATGCTCAACACACGCCTCACTGCCCTCTGCATCCAGCCCGAGAAGCCCGAGTACGACAACCTCACCGATCAGGGGCTGTTCATCCTCGGCTCCAACGCCCTCTGCCTGAAGCGGCTGATTCTCGTCCAGTGCAACCACATCACGCAGTTCCAGCAGAAGACGTCAGCCGTCCCACAAATCACAAGCGGCAACCCGGATGTTGTGTTCTCTCTCGACCAGCTCGCGTCCAAGTCCAGTCTGGGGACCGACATGGCTTTCGACATCTCCAAACAGCCGACGGGGAAGAGGCGGTTCCAAGACGTGTCGATCCAAAGCTACAGCGACTCTCCCGTCCCAAGCGACTCGCCGATCCGCCTCCCCCTCCACACGGAGTACCGTCCAAACATGATGCGAGACGAGCTGGATCTGGAGGCATTCTCATCTTCAATCCCAGTTCCTTCTGCTCCACGCATGCCCACCCTCGCAAACCCGATGTTCAGCAGCGGTTCGACACTGTCGCTGGATTCGCCCACTCTCCCCCAGCCGCACATGTTCAACCGCGCCACGTCGCCCAGTTTCCGACCAAATCCCCAGTTCAACACGCTTCCGCTCTCTGGCCACCATCCGAAGCAGAAGAAGAAGCAGTCGAAGGCAGCTGCCCCAACCCGCCACTGGGGCATGCTTGTGCACGTCGAGATTGTCGACTGCAGCCAGTTTGGGACAGACGGCCTCCGCTCCCTCCTCAACCTGCCTGCGATTGAATCGATCGCCATCCGCTCCACCATCCAAAACATCACAACCGACCTCTACACACAAACACCGCACTATCCGCTCTTCACAGACGAGGCTGTCGAAGACCTTGCCCTCCGTCTGAGAAGCGACCATGAGCGGTTCAACCTGAATTCCAGTCTGTCGTCGATCAACCGCCGTGTCTCGCCAAATTACGAGTCGCTGTCCCTTTCGAGCGACGACATGTCACACCAGCGCTACGACCCGCCGGGTGCTCCTCGACTCCCTCGCCGCACGAAAGGACAGCAACGGTCACAGACAGGCCGCACTCAGCTTGACAGTCCGTCTGTCTTCTCGTCCTCTTCGCATGCGCCGCGCGTGCAGCTGCCGAGCAGGATCCAGTCTGAGGACGGCCGACTGCTGGACCCAAGCGAGCCTGCCCTCCTCCACCCCGCTCCGTGCCGCAGTGCCGACCTCGACATTGAGCGGCAGATCAACGGGACAAGCCCAGACGGGATGACCGACATGGAAAGAGCAGGCATCGGCATCTCCGCTCTCTTCCCTCCGCTCATCTCGCAAGACTCGTCTTTCCAACCCCTCCCTTCGCTCACCGGGAACCATACGAGCGACCTCCCACCGCGCGAGATCCATCAACTGCTTGAGCCGTTAGACAGCACAGACACGCTGCTAAACCCGCGCGCCGTCATCAACAGCGGAGGGATGGACTACTCCCGCAATTCAGCCAGTCCGAACTTCCCCCCGTACCCCCCTGCCCAACCACCTTTCAAGCGCACCAACTCCCCGTTCAGCCAGCCGCCCATCCCAAATATACAGCCAAAACTGACAGGCGCCCCTCCTCTCATCATGCCCTCCACCTCCAACCACTTCCGCTCCACCACCAACTCTCTCTCTCCTTCTTCGCTCTCAGACGGAGGGAGGCCTTCTCGTGTTGATCACCCTCCTCCCGTCTCAGCCCCCCATCCTTCAGTCAATCTTCCCACTTACATCCCGCGCAGACCAGACAGGGACAACCATGCACAGACACATCCACCTGAACACACTCCTCCACAGAGAGTGGGCTCGCTCTCTCCAAAAGCGACACGGCAGCCCTCCAACCAGAACTTGATGGAACGAAACAAGTCTGTTGCTTGTCTCCCACGCGAACACCTCTTCCAGGAGCAGAGCTTCAACAACTTCCACTCGATGCAAGGCGACTATCACGCCGACGTCTCCCGCGCCCACAACCGACCACACAACTCCGGAATCCACCCACCCATGCCCACACCAGCCTTCATCACCAAAGACTCGTATGGAATTGAGAAGGACGAGCCTGAAATTGAACATGTGATGGACACTCTCCCAGCTTTGGAGCCGAGTTCGAGCCTTATTCGTGAAGCATCTGGGATCTTCTCGCCGGACTCGGGCATGCACGGCACCACTCGCTACCCAATCATCAACGTTGCGATGAGCACGCCCGAGCACAACCGGACCGACTTCGAGTCGCAGCTGCGCACCCCGTCAACCGGACCGGGCTTGTTTGCGCAACCCGTCACACCGTCAATACCTCGCTGCAAGAAGAGGCCGTTCACGTGGCCGAAGAAACCACAGCAACGGACGAGGTCGTCGTCAACGCGTGACCAGGACAGTGCGATTGACCCGCTCATCTCGCCAGGCGTCGATGTGCTCCCGCACGAGATGACACCCCCACAGAACCGCTCACTCTCGCCACGCACACCCTGCGTCACTCGTCCCAGCCTGCACATGCGCACTCACCCCGAGTTCGACAACGATGCCGATTGGGGTGGCAGCGACACCGGGATGGGCAGCAATTCGTCTGAACAGATTCGGTCTCGGAGGGTCAAGCGGACACACGGACAGATTTCATCGCGTTCACGGATCAGGCCCATCTCGACACAGGCAGCAGGCGGGAAGGCGGACCTTCCCATTCAGGATGGCACACCCGTCATGAACAAGGAGTACCTGTACACACTCTTCAAGATGAGCAGGCCAAGCGAAGACCACACACCCACCGTCAACCGCTACACCTCCAAACACATCACCACATCTCACTCGTTCACCTCACCCAGGACAAGCGCGACTCCTCTCAAACACTTCCCCAAGCCATTCGCCTCGTTGCCTCTGAACGCGTTCAGACAGTCTTCGTCCAAGCTGAGTCGAACAGACACGGTCCCAGTTGAGGCCACGCCATCCTCCGCTCAGACACTCCGATCAAGCACGTCACTCAAGTCCTCCTTCTCACCACCCGAGCCGCTTGGCTTCAGGAGGAGCACCTCGTCGTTCTCCTCATTCCGCCGCGACGAGCCTTCGGCTCCAGCAGACACGCCAGCTGAAGCGCAACGAGGACAGAAGAGGGGCCGAGCTGAGATGAACCAGATGATTTCCGAGTTTGAGCATCAGTCGCGCCAATCCCATCCGCGCGGAAGCCTCCTCAGCTCTCCTCGCCTCTCCCACTCCGGCGCAGACTTCTCCCAACTGGAGCAGTTTGACGGGGCTGCCAAACCGACCTCAAACCCGTTCGCCATCTTCCAACAGCCAGATGCAGGAAAGGCCAACTTCGACACACACCGCACTCCTCACATCTCCCAACGTGCACTCAACGACCACTTCAACGACGACACATTCCGAAAGAGGACAGGACGACTCAGAGTCGAAGGGCACGAAGGACATCCGACAATGCAGGACGTCCAGCCTGCTCCATCAGCGATCACCCCGTTCACCACTCTCGAGACCCTCTCGCCCATCTCAGAGAGTCCGAAGCTGTCGACGATGCCGCCCTCGTCGCCCACCGCCGGCACATCCATCCCGATCCTCGACATCAGCCACCTCCTCCAGCCGTACCCCACCGTCCACATCCTCCGCCCGCGGAAGCGCGTGGAGGGTGAAAAGAACGACATCGGAATAGTCAAAGCAGTCCCCATCGACGCCTTCGACAAGTCCAACGTGAGGAGCACCAACCCGACCGACAGCAGAATCCGATCACTGAACGTGGGCCTTGCCAACGGGGCTCAGACGTCGAGCGTGCATTGGAAGAGGATCGTTCCGACAGACATCGACAGCCTCGCCCCGACGCTCTCCGCAGGGTCGAAGGACGGGACGATCCAGGGCATCTCCGATCTGACAGACCTCTTCTCCAACATGAGCGTGAGCTTTGGAAACGGCAGGCAACAGAACACACAGACCACCCTTCCCATCTCCACCGTCGACTCTCCGCCACCCCTCCGGACAATCCCCAGCGGATCATCCGGAAACCTGAACAGAATCAAACCCGAGCCAGTCTGTGCAGTGTCCTCACCGATTGTACCTCGAGGGAGAGCTGGGCTGGGTGGGAGCAGAACAGCACTGACCGCCGATCCTCCCGACATCATTTCGATGATGCCGCCACGCGAGGAGTCGGTCAAGCCGGGCTCGATGTTCGGCATCATCCCCACACCCTCCGTCCGCACTCAGCTCAGCCTCAGCCAGCCGCTGGACAGGGCGTTCTACACCGTCCCTCTCTCGCTCAACCCACTCACCGCCGAGAACGACCCCAACCCCGTCCCCCCTCCAATCGGCGGAGCCATCTCGTCGACCGACGCTGGCGGCATATTCCCCGCACACGGCCTGTCCACCCTCCAAATCATCGGACAGACCTTCAGCCTCAGCAACACGTTCTGCAGACACATCGCTCGCATCTTCAAAAACCTCACGCGGCTCGAGTTGGGGTGTGGCTCGCGGATTTCGGACGATGGCGTGAAGATCCTGGCGAAGGAGCTGTCGAGCCTGAAAGTGGTCAACCTGTCGTACTCGCAGATCTCGTCGAACGGAGTCAACTCCCTCCTCATTCGATGCTCAAAGCTGTCCACGCTGATCTGCCAGAATTGTCCGCAGATCCACAAAGAGCAGCTGCTCCCGTCGATCTGCTCAGAAGAGCGGAAGCTCGAGTCGCTCGTCCTTCTCGACGTCTCCTTCTGCCGTCCCATTGACGACGCCTTCTCTTCCACTTCGCCCAGACGAGGCATGCCGCTTGTCCGCATCTCGTTGAACTCGAAGCTGATCGAGAAGTTGAAGGCGATCGCTGCGAAGTACCTCAACCACGACGCTCGCAACTACATCAACCAGGCCGCACACCAGACCTCGTTCTCAGAGGCCTCTCAGACATCCTTTGAGTCCGAACCCGGGTCGCCCAATCCGTCCGACATCTTCAGCACGCAGTCGTACCTGAATGAGTTGCAGAAGCTGAACGAGTGCATCGCGTGCTTCCCCTCGCTGTGTTGTTTGCTCTCGATGAACGAAAAATGCTTCTTTTCCGTTGCAGTCCCACAGATCTTTGCAGAGTTGGTTGCATACGCCTTATTGGAACCCTATCCCCAAGAATACTAATTTTAATTCGTCTTGATTTCATTTCACCATTAATTTCGTGAATCTTCTATTTTTCATCTCATTTCGGTCTTTTTTGGATGATTTCATTGTATTCTCTCGTATCACAAAAAATTGAGAAAGAATGAGTGTTCTGTTCAGGATCATCCCGTAATTTTATCTCTGATTTGACAGTCACTCAAAAATAGGCTGTAAAGAATGAATTCAAGAGAAAAAACAGACTTAGCACTTAGTTTTCACTTTAGTATTGTTGCTGCAAGAGCTCTTGAATCCTGGAAACTCTATTTAAAACAACAAAAGAAAAAACGGGAACAAATGGTATATTTTGAACATTACTGTTATGTTACTCCTAGAAACTAGCTAAAGAGTTCCGCTGCTCCAAATTAGCACGTAATTCACTGATTTTATGGCGGGATAACGTATATAAGTTCTACCAAATCTTTAAAGGCTCTTATGTACCTTCTCTAGGTTGCTGACAGAACCTTTGAATATCGCCAAAGTGTCATTGCACTAGTCTTTCATGCTAATCACTTGAAGAAACATATTATACAAATTCTTCGTCAGGTATGATCCATTTTTTCCCCATTCTTCTGTTATTTGAATACAGTACACGGAAACGAGACGTTACAAGAATGATCTCAAAGAAATTGCCATTGACTTTGCAAATAATTCAATGAAAAGAAGATTTCTTCAAGCATGGTTGGAATATCTTACCAAAAAGAAAAGCTACGAAATCTCACTTACACTGTTCAGACAACAGATTGAAATAAGACAAAAGATATTTGTCATCACATTGCTTCGGAAGAATGTTGATCGTGTTTGGGAAAAACGAGATCGGTCCATCTCGCTGATCAACGAACGCGAAAAACGCACTGCTGCTCGTGTATCTGCTTCCTCTCCAAAAAAATCATAATTTTCTTTATTTTTCTAGCTTTTCTATGTGTGGAGGGATCAATTTGTTCCGTGGCACCAACAAAACAGACAAGACAAGGATTCGAGAATAGTCAGATACCAATCTTGCCTCAACCAGTCAACCAAGAGACGCGTTCTTCTCACATGGAATCAACTCCTCCAGGACGAAAAAGAGGAAAGAATACAAATGGATCGTGCGCGTCTCTTTTGGGAGAAAAAAGTGAGACACCGAGTTTTCATCCGCCTTCTGGCGAATTCGATGGGGTTTCAGATGGAAAGAGCAAAAGAAGCACAGGCAGTCCAAACCCACCGAAGGGTGGTGCTGACTTGGTGCTTTTTGTGGATGAGAAAATGGGCACGAGCGAGGCAGCACAAAGGACTGATGCGGAACAAGGCCGACTCCCACTTCCAGCGGGTGACGCAACTGAAAGTGCTGAAAGAGTGGAAGCGACGGCGGGCAGAGAAGGTCCTTCGAAAGCGTGAAAAGGCAGACGCGATGGGTTTGTATCTGCTCGACGAGAGGAAGTTTGGGTTGGGTCAGTGGCTCGCCGGAGCTGCTGCGCTTTCTCAGGAACAGGCCATCGAAGCCGACCAAGCCAGCCAGTTCGAGATGCAGCGAAGGATGCACATTTCTCTCAAATTTGCACGAAAATGGCGTCGGATTGTGGAACTGAATCGACTCCAGCGAATGAAAGCGTTTGGGCAGATTGCGGGCTTTCAGAACGAACAAACAAAACCAGAAAAAAGACAGAGGAGGCATACACGCTCTTCCATTGAGCACGATTCACTCATTCCTGGTGCAGGGCTTCCCACCCAACCAAACAGCGAGTTCTGGAGAATCAACCGGCGGGAGGAGAAAGCCAGGAAGAGCCGAGGAGAGGGACAGGCCCTCCTTGCTCGGTCTGGGCTGGTCCAAAAGGCTCAGAGACTCCAACTCAGAATGACTGCTCGGAACACGCAGACCCGCCGCTCGCCGTCTTCTCCAGCTCGACGTTCTCGTTCACGATCTCGCTCACTCTCGTCTGGACTTCACAAGTCTCGGTCGCGAAGTCGTCCCTCAAATTCAAAGTCACGCTCTCGCTCTCGCTCGAGATCCAGCCACCGCATTGAAGCGCAGTCCCCGTCCCTCAATCGGACGATGTCGAGTCCAAAACGGGAAGACATCACACAACACAGTTCCCATCGACGAGGCCGCACGCATTCTGACCGACTCCGGTCCAAACAGCTTCTCTCTCGCCATTTGACCGAAGCTGAAGCTCAACAGCCGCGACCGAGCAGGACAGACCACCACACACGCCAGTCAGCTTACTCTGCAAGCCGAAGCATCGACAATCTCCTCTCCTCGTCGCCAGAGAGGGCACTTGCTCGGCCATTCTCACCGACGAAGAAGAAGAAACGCTCGCCGGATGTTCGGAAACTGCGGGAAGCGTCTGTCCTCTCGTCACTCGAACTGTCCACTCCACATTCACAACAGCTGCATCAGTCACCACCCATACACACGCCGTCATCGCCAACACTCCTCACCAAACAGGAATTCAGTGAGATGAAGGAGCGGAGGCAGATGCTGAATGAGTCTCTCTCCCCGCACACTCTCTCGCGAGTCAATCAACCCCTCCGCTCATCGTTCAAGTCTCCAAACAAGTCGCCGCACACAAAGCAGAGGATTTCATTCGCGGACGATTCGTCCCCATCACCGAAACTATCTCAGACTGCGTCATTTAGGAAAGAACCATCTTCAATCTTGACTGACCTTTCTGTGCACCACACCAGACCCCACAACTTTGGGCACAGTTCACAACTAATCGCAACGTCTCTCCTTCCAACTCCATGAAGTCAGTAAATTTATTGAAGCTTTCTGGATGTTCTATTCACGCAGATATTACAACGTTTCTTGGCATGGAGCCGTGGATGTTAGTGATTATTGAGTCTGTGTTCATCCACAGTTGGAGGAAAACAGCCCAACACGTTCACGCTATAATCACACTTTTTCAAGGTTTTTTGTTGCGTTGGTCTGTTCATGCCACTCTTGTATTCACCTGTAGACTTTTTTTGATTATGTTTAAACCCCGAACATCAGGAGAAAATCCTGTTTGTTGAATCGATGAAGATATCATCGTCGTGATGATCTTCAATAAGATCCGTAAGGGGTCGATGCTCCAATCAAGATGACACCCGATTGAATTCATTGTCACGTGAAATGCAGGAAGGGAACGCATTGTCAAGAGCGAATCAATCAGCTTACTTTTTCTCGACAGCCTTAGCTTCCCATTTTGAACCCTTCTTGACAACGTGACGAACGTTGTGCTTGCGGGCCATCTTCAAGTTGTGGAGGTACTTTGGGTCCATCTAAAGAAAACAATAGCGAAGTGAAGATTGGATATGAATGCACGAGATTTAAGAGCAATATGCTGTTTAATGAAGAAGACATACGTAGCGAATGGAGCCCTTGACGTGTTTGTTGACCCTCTTGATTCCATTACGATGAGCTTTGCTGTTTTGGTTGTGGTTGGTGTGGTTCTTTGACTTTGCCATTTTATCTGAACAATACGGAATAAAGCAACACAAAATTGGATGAATGAATGAACCCATCGATTGTAAAGAGAAAACGTGAAAAATAATCTGAGAACAAGCTTTCTTCAAAACAGACTGTGACAATGATCCTGCCCATGTTGCCGTTTTGTGAAAGCCCAGTTCGTTATTTCGATCTTGATAGATCTGTTTGCTCATTGTAAATCAAACATACTGAAGTGAGAAATGAAGAATTTAAAGAAATATCAAGTCTTTTTGGATTTCATCTGATCTAAGATTCCTTTCATCTTTTCGTTCCCCATGATTAGGGCAACACCAATTTTTGATTCGTTCGACCTCTTTGAATCGCCAGACTCAAGTGAGATCTTTCGGGCAAGCTCATACTTCTCGTACGCGGTATCGACCTTTCCTTCCAACAAATCGAGCTGCCCAATCATATTGAGAGTGTGGGTGGTGTTCAGCGACTGCTGCGTTCCCTGCATTTGAAGAGAAAGCTGCAGCTGTCGTTCGAGACAAGATCGGAGGAGGTTCAGCTCCTGATGAAAACCGTCTTCTTCGTTCTCTTCCTCTCCTGCCTCCTCCTCTCCCGTTCCTGACTTACCACCACCGGCGTTTAGTGTTGCCTCTTCATCTCGCTGTTCTTTTTCTTCACTCAGCAGATAATACATGATTTGAGTGAGAAGGCCGAGGGTGTGCAGTTCATCCTCCTGCGTGACCATCCCATCCCCCTCGCTTTTGTTCGGCTTCTCGTTCTCATCCTGTCTCGCCCCATCCACAGGATCTTCTTCTGCCATCACTCCCAAAGCACGCTTCATCCATTCGCTTCCTTCTCTTTCGTCCCCCAGACTAACCAAGACGAGCCCGACATTCGAGAATGAAACAAAACGATCTCGAGGAGTTTGTGCCAATGTGCTATGCTCGTAATGGCAGGCATGTGAGCGTTCGAGGGATTCAGCAGTCCCAATGAAGAAGAGGGAGTTTCCGAGAGCATTGAGAGCGATGGTCTGAACAGATGGAATTGCGAAGGAAAAAACAAACATATGCCATCCGATTGTTGCTTCGTTTTGCAAGAGTGCTCATTCGCTCATACTTTTTGACACTTTCTTTGTACCGACTTTGATTATCGTACAACACTCCAACAGAATAAAGACTGGACATTTCTTGCTTTGTTTGCCCCAATCTGTTTGTCGTCTCGACAAGAAGTTCATAATCACGGACATTGACATTGGATTTTCCGGTGTTCTTTTCAAGGAGGTTGGTGGCATACACAAGCTTTCGAGAGGGTGGAGGCAATGGGCATCCTGTCGATGCAAGAAAATCGTTGGTACTGCAGTACAGTGGAATGGGGAGTTCGGAGACTGCTTTAGTTCGACTTGCTTTGTCTTTCGTCATTTCTTTCACTTTTGTAGCACCCGAATGCATTCCACCGCGGACTGTGACAGTGCCCGTTCCTTCTTCCTGATGAACACGTGCAATTCCATGAAGTGGGGCAGATTTAGTCTTTCTGAAAGACGAATTAGCGAAGTTTCCTGATCCTGACAGATTTGCTGTTCCAGTTGGGACACTTCCTTTCACTGTTGGATTCTTAGGTGACGCAGGTGGTGGCTGTGAATTGAGAAATTCATCGGTTGATCGTAATTGAACCTTCCTTTCATTAATTTGGCGTTGTTTTTCCATTGTCTGAACTTTCTCTCGAACATCAGGCTGTTGAGCCAGAGCAACGAACGCTGGCGAATAAATTGTATTTGTAGGAATTTCATTTGGGAGGACAGGTGTAGTATCTTCAACGGGAGGGGCTCGTTCTTCGACGGCTTGGCCCACAGAGACTCGATAGTTGCTCCTTCGTTGCTGATTGTTCTGGCGAACTATTGCGTTGGTTTTATTCAACATTTCACGCTGTGTCTGGAAAAGAATGCGACGGAAATCTTCGGGGTTCGTTGATTGAGTGGTTTGTTTGGATTGTTTCTTAGGTGTAGCAGTTGACTGTGCTCTAGCTGTCTCCCTCTTCTGTGTTTTTTCCATTGCACCATATGTACCACTTTGTGTTTGTTCTGCTGGGGTAGATTGAACTTCACCCGAAAATGAACGAGTAACAGGCTGATTTGTCTGTGTTGGAGATGATGCGGACATTTGAACAGCAGTATTCGTTGTTAATGTTTGATTGGCGTACGATGAGAGACCTCTACGAACTGGAGTTGTGTTGAAGCGTATCTCATTCTCTGGTTTGAGCATCGCATATGGATTTGTTTTGTTGGCTTTGATGGTGGCAAGCTGAGATAGAAAGCAACAAGACAGAAAAAAATGTCAATTTCAAAGGTGAAAGGAACAGATAAACGTGAACATACATCGAACGACATCCGTATTGAAAAGTTGTTGAATGTGACCCATAAAATAAAATCCTCAAAGTAATCACCCATCATAAATTCTTACGTCGTCATCTCCAACACCACTTAGGTCTAGTTCCCGATGATTCCATATTTTGAACGTAATATAATTCAATTCTCCGGTTATGACGATTCTAACATCGTTGAGCCGAAGAATGACTCATCTCATCTCTCACTCCGTTTTTCTCGCCGGGAACATCTTAACACCGAACAGAACTCGTTCTCTAAGCACCAATCTGAGAAAGGAATTCGAAATCAATCAAATCTTACGGAATCCATCGCATCTCTTTCCAAAGATCTCCACTGTTTTAAAGTCTCCGCGGCGTCCCGAATACACCAAATTCTGAAGGATTTTGACTCACAGGATTCCTTTAAAATCGAGCTTTCGTTTCAAGTTCTTCTCGATGTTTTTGGTATGTCAACATCTTCCATCATTCATGCTTGATCTCTTCAGATTCGGACCCAGAAGCTATTGAGATGTTCTTTGTCTCAAATGGCATTGATATTGTCTCTAATTCTCTTCAATACATCAATTGTGACTCTTTGTCAGTATGCTTTATTTGTTATTCACCTGTTCACAGAGCATCGTCCTCAACTTCCTTGAACGACTTAGTCTGCCCGTCTTGCTTCGTTTCATTCTGTCATCAGCCCTTAGTCCTCTCATCACATGTGGAAACGTCTTATCGACACCGATCGGAACCGTTCTCCACCACTATCTCCGTTCACCAGATCCGTCCACTCAATCACAGGTATGCCGACGTTTCCTCAAACTATCTCCCGTTCTGCCATCTTTCCCTCCCAGTCTCTCCGTTGCCTCACACAAATTGCTCATTGCTGTCCCAACGAGGCACCATTCTATTTCAGCGAACCATTCTTCCTCACACTCTCCACTCTCTTCGAAGGTGCCGTTCGCAAACCACAGCCAACATACGACCCATCCACCGACACATTCACCGTCGACTTCGAGCAGGACGAGAACCTTATCCTCGACGTCCTCACGCTCCTCCCTGCAGTGCTTGACTCTCCCCTTCTCGACAACATCATCCGCGTCTTCCTTCCTCTCACTGCTTTCTGTCTGTTGTCTTCGAGTTATGTGATCGTCCAGTTTGCCCTGTCCCTCCTCGTTGTCTTCCTCAAAAGAGACAGAGCTCTTGTCAAGTCTCTTCTCGTTCCGTTCCGCTTCCACCATCCTCACCCCACACGCAGCGAGACGCATCACTCGTCGTTTCTTGATGTTCTGCTGAAACTCTACGAATCTCACTTTGGGAAGACCATGTCTCTCCTGGAGCAGACTCTCGTTGCCCACCAGCTGCACCTCCGACACTTGTCGCAGCTCCCTGACGACACCATCCATCACTCAGTCTCTGGTCTTTCAGAGATTGTCGCCCGCTCTCCACAGTCCCCGTCACTCCAGATCCAGAAGCATGTCCGACTGAAGCTGGACATTGCTGAGATGCGCGGTAAACTGTGTGCTTCTGCTCTGACTCTCGCCGCGATGTGTGTGGAGGATGGCGAGGAATCTGGTGTGGGGACGAACGAGGTGAAGACACTTCTCCATCTGTTGAACTGGACGATCAGCACCGTTCTGGAGCAAGTCACCACTCTTCCCAAGCAGGACTTGCTGTCCCGGCCATTCTACGAAGATTTGTGGACTCGCTCTTCAGAAAGTGTCCCGTGCGATCTGAAATGGCTGTGGGAGTTCTCTCAGCAGATCAGTTGGAATGTGATGAATGGAGCGAGCGATGACGAAGACCAGCTCAGCGTGCTGCGTGTTGGGACGAAGGTGTCTTGCTCCATCGCGCGCACTTCGTTGTTTGTAATGCGAGTGATTGCCACATCGTCGGAAGAGAACTTGTGTCTGCTCATTGCCACTCCTCTGCTTGTCGCAGACCCAGCAGGTCTCCCCTTCTTCAGAATGGTCAACACATGTTTCCTCTCACTGTCTTGGAAATGCCGACACGAGTGTATTCTTCTCTCGCACTCCCTGGCCACGAGGTCGTACACTCTCTCTGCACTCCTCGTCACCAACAACGTCCTTCATTGCTTCCTCCGTCACACCTGGTCGACAGACTCGCCCCACGCTGCCTCCACAACCACCCACAAGCATCTCCTTGCGCTGTGGCTGGCTGTCCTGCAGCAGTTAGAACACAGTCCAGATGAACATTCGCCTGCATATGTAAATCTGCTGAAGATCCTGCTCAGCCAGGTGATGGACACCCACGCATACGCCCACCTGCTTTCGCTTCTCGGGCGGGACGATGAGGAGGCTGATGGAATCGGGCTGGTCGCCAGACAAGTCGACCGCCTCATGACCACCATCTCCAAATCAGTTGATGTTTTAGACCGTCTCTTGATGATCCAGTTTGATAACTCTGTATCTCAGGTCATTTTCTCGAACTCGTTGTGTGTTCAGGATGTCTGATATTTCTCTCCTTTCATCTTCGTTCTGTCCGCAATTTAATGTATATCGTCTATTTGGAAATGTATTCAACATTTATTCCCGTTATACCTTTCATCAGAGCAATTTCGTTCAGAATGGACGATGATTTAGTGAATACTAAAGTTCTGTGGTCACGGTTATGGTTTTGATCGTGTTTTTTTCGTTTCTTTTTCACATTTGAAGACATTTCGTTCACACAAGAACCTATGAGTACAATACCATTCAATACCACAGCTAAAACGTTCCAACCAAGGAAGTTTGTCTCATTGAAGTTTATCATCCCTCTTCTAGAGCAACACAGCCTCCACCTCCGAGTTCTGAGACGAAAGACGTTTCATCCATCAAGGAATTCGTTCCACAGAACAGACAAACAGCTCCTGTTCCAGCTGACACTCAAAACGACACCAAAATTGTTTTTAAGCCTGATGCCAAGGAATTCAAACCAAAATCGAAATCAGTTGCACCTCCTGATCCAACACCTGCACTTCCCGCTGCAGATATTAAAGCAATCAAACCATTCATCCCCAAATCGAAGCCAATTCCACCTCCTGAACCGACACCAGAATTTCCTTCAACTGTCCCGACTCCCAATGCTATATTCGCCCCACCAGCTGCAACTCAGTATAGGATTGCTCCGCAGAACCCTCCACTGTTCAGCAGTCCAGCATTGGTCACTCCAAACCAGCATGATGATATCGATCTTAAAACCATTATGGTTGAGAAGGCTAAGGTATTCGTACCTAGTGCCCCCAAGAACCCAGCGTCAGCTACAACAGCCGTCCCTCTTCAGAAACCAAAAGCTATGCAAGCAACAGATGAGCTCAACACAAACTTGATTGAGGGCATTCCTTCAGTGAGTGGAGTTTCACTAGGCCCACACCAAACGCGTTACCAACCTCGTCACAGTGATCAAGCAGATGATTCAGTTCCCGATTCAGACAGCACACCGTTCGCCGGGCTCACACCAACACCTTTCGAATCTCCTGCCGACATCGACGGAGCGGAGCAAGAGTTCTCTCTGGCGAAGGTTGCTGATTCATTTGATGTTTTGCAACGAAAGCTCCCTCTTCGACTCAAAAAGCTGGGAAAATTCCCAGATTGGTTCGACTCTCCTCTTCAGGAGAATTCGAGCACGTATTCCTACATGACCCTTCTCTCCTTCGCTTCAAAGAATACCCAACGACCATTGGAAGATTTTCATCTCGAAACACTCCCGCCACCAAAGGTTACTCACATCAAACATCCTGGGCAGAACAACACCTTCTCCTATGGAAGTCCTGGCCCAGATGCACTTGGATCCAAGTCAGATGCTCAACGTGCCTTCAAAAAGAAGAGAGACAAGACGAACTATCTCGACGCTGCACGCTCCCTGCTCAACAAAATCACCATCTACAACTTCCAAGATGTTATCGATGAACTGTTTGGAGTCCTCGTCTCGCGCGAGGTTCTCTCACAGGTGGTTGATATTGTTTATGAGAAAGCCATTCAGGAAGCCAAATTCAGAGTTTTATACGCCAACGTGTGCCTCTCGATCAAAGAGCACGAAAAAGAACTCGGGACAATGTGGGAGGACGAAACACCGCAGGACTCCCCTGTTCAATCTCCAACACAGAATACTGAACCTTCTCGCGCACAGGAATCCGTGTTCCGACACGTGTTGGTGCGGAAGTGCCAAAATGAGTTCTTCAACAAACCACACCAGCCCCTGACCGATGCTCAGCGGGCAACGATGACCACCAAAGAAATCAACGATTGGGAAGAGATCCACAGACTGGACATTCTTGGCAACGTGGAATTCATCGGGATTCTCGTGAACCTCACCATTCTCGCCCCGAACGTCGCTGTGCAGTGCATCAAGACCCTCCTCCTCGACTCCACACCCGAAGCCCCCATCGACTCCAATTTGGAGACCCTCGCCCACTTCCTGATGAAGATCGGGTTCAAAATGCAGAATGAAGCCTTCGACAGGTTCGCCTCGCTCCTCACCTTCCTCCAGCCGTTCATCGACGGAGGGAAGCTGACGAGCAAGACAAAGTATGCGCTGATTGATGTGATGGAAACCGCCGAGAAGAGGGGATTCAAGCGGTACGAGAACGCCAACATCCAAACCAGACCGCCACCTCCTCCACAAACACAACAGCAGAACCGGCCACAACACGAAAGAAGAGGAAAGGACAGAGGTCCCAAGGACAAACGGAAGGGCGGAAGAGACACCCAAGACAGCAGAGACGATCGCAACACGCAGTTCTCGTACAACCCCAGCCAGTCCTCTGCTCCACCTGAGAAGAAGATGAGCTGGAAGGACAAACTGGCAGCGAAGCCGAAAGCAGTCGAAGAAGACGTCATGGACGACACCGTGGCTTACCTGTACTCCACCACGGACGGGGACACCGACACCTTCGACGAGTCCGTTCCTCTCCCCTCGCCCAGCCCTGTGCCGGAACTGGAGGACTCGATTGATGGGCACCTCAAGTTTGTGGGCGACCTGACAAACCAAATCATGAGCGACACTGCCCGCATCACACCGAAGATGATTGGTCAGCTGAACCTGAAAGGCAAGGTGGGTGATCGGATGATGGTGTGCATTACCCGCCGCGTCCTGTCCGAGCTGCTGAGTTACGTGCTCGCCCAGTGGGAGATCCGCCCCGGCGAGAAGCCCGAGGAAGTGCCTCTCATCATGCGGATGAAGTCGTTCCTGGCTGAGTACATCGCAAACAGGACGACCGCGTTCAGCGAATGTGTGGACTGCCTCGCGTCGTTCTACTACGAAGGCCGCATCTACAACTCGAGGAGAAAGAAGGCAGGAGAAGTGACAGAGGTCATGAAGGAGGGCTTGATGAACGACTCGTTCTCCCTCGCGATGAAGAAGATGCAGGAGAACGGAAGTGCCAAGCTGTCCACTCCTTTGGTCTTCACTCTCCACGAGTTCCCGCCACCCTTCGCTGTCCATCTCCTCAACAACACCATCACAAACAGGCTGTTCCAGAGGCTTCTGTCCCTCGCGATGCAGATCACTCTCACAGAGGGACTCGAGCAGCAGAAGATCCGCCCAGTCGACTTCATTCCATTGGCGCGCGTGTTCAACCTGCCTGGTGACCGTGTCATGTTCGCATTGGAGAATGTCCTCAACGAGGACAAAAGTCGGGCTGTGGAAGTCATCGAGCAGATCAGAGTGTCGAGCTTCGAATGGGTGAAGAAACAGACTTTGATGGCAGTTGGTGACATCGAATTGAATGCCGATGAACAACAAGAAATGACGGGATCTGCACTGCTTTCGCAAATGATCCACACCAACCACACTCGCCTGAACGATATGCACGGCATCATCAGCGCCAGCGAACACGGCGACGACCTGCAGATGTTCCTCGACGAGCTTCTAAAGCAGAAGGCCATGTATGTTCTCTTCACAGCATCCAACCCAACCGAAGAACAAATCATCGAAGAGACCACAGAATCCCTCGCCCTCAACATTCAGAACTCGTTCCAGCTGGATCAGCTGGAGGAGGCCTTCACACATCACGTCGTCGCTGGTGCCGTCCGCCTCTTTGTGCTTATGTCCAAACAACTCGCGAACGACAAGAACTCGTTCGCCGACCGCTTCCAGAACGCCTACCGCTGCATCGAGCCTCTATTCGCCCTGCTGCTGCAGAATCGAAACGACCCTCGTGTTGCTCCATTTTGTGTGGCGCAGCTGGGGATCGATGCTGTGGCGTTGACAAACTGGGACCGGACAATCCAGACCAGCTGGGAAACGGAGAGCCACGACTCGTATCTGCACTTCGTCCTCGACCAGCTGACCGAAGCCTTTGAGTTCACCCCAGAGGAGACCAAGTCCATCCTCTCACTGACAGCCTGCGGATCGATGCTTCGGAGGAAAATGCAGGAGCTCAGGAAAGAACTGAGAGGTAGTGCTTACGACGATGATATGGATTAAGAGGGAAACACGTTCTCCAATCATTTCATATGGAGAAACTTGTTTCTCATAACGAAAAGGCACGATCGCCCATTTTTTTCTGAAAAGTCGAGCCATCAAATTAATTGATTATTCTGCCCCATGTCAATCCACAATGACGGATTTGAGTCATCACAATGAGATAAAGAATCTTGTGGGTTGATCAAAATCCACCAATGGAGAAAATCATTTATTCCGATGTAGACCTGCTAGTTGCATGCTCCTGTCGAGTTTGTTCTTGTTTTTCAATTTAGTTTTTCAGGAGCACGCATTAATTGGTTTCACATTTCCCTTTTTTTCTTACTTGTCTTTTCTCTGATTATTCGCAGGTCAGGGACAGTTTGGGCGGTATCCCAACATTTTTTTCAACTTTTTCCTTAGAGTTTATTGTGCTGTGATGAATAACGGCTCCATTCAAGCGGCCAAGATCGTCGATGATCCAAATGTCTCCAGAAAGGAATATAACATGGCACAACACCTTCAGACGTTAGTCTTTCCTTATACTGTTTCTTTTATAGATTGTCTACCAACCATCGTTTTCTTGTTTTGACATACACTGCTTTTCAAAACCAAGAATCAAAACAAATGGTTTTTTTCATGGACTATGCAGACCGGGGGGTTTGTCTACCATTGTGACTCTATAAATTGCAGAATCTAGGAGATATTATTGAAAAGAATACAAAAACCGGGATACCTGAGACAATTGCTAGAAAAATCATTTATATGATTGGTATGATGTCTTCCTCTGCTTATATCACATCCTCAGCATATGGACTCACACAGCTCCATCTTCACAATTTTGTTCATCGGTTTTTGTGATTCTTTCAACATCTTTTCCAGCGACATCAAACCCGACAACCTCCTTCTCTCGTACGATCCTGGGCGACAGACAGTCCGAGTCCTACTCTCCGACTATGGCCTCCTTCGACAGATCGGAGAAGCCCCTTCAAATGGCGAGTCAATGAATCTGACCGTCTGCGGGTCTGCACTCTTCCTTCTCACTCCCCCAGCACGCCCCTCTACATGGTCTGTTCTCCCCTTCCCGTCACCCCCTTCTCTCCCGTCACCCTCCCAGTCTCCTGAAGCACTCAACGAGGATTCGTATTCGCACTCCGTCGACATTTGGGCACTCGGATGCATCGCGTACGAGCTTGTGCAGGGAACGTGTGCTCTTCTCTCTCCTTTCTCCGCTCAGACACCCGTTCATGTCCAGCAGCATTCTCGATCTGCACAGGTATGCTGCTTCTCCTTCTTCATGCTGCCCCCAGGAGAGTGAATCAGCCAGTCCCGCCAGTCACTCAGCACGTATCAGCCGAATGTCGAGACTTCATCAACGATACACTCCATATCGACCCCGTCCATCGCCTCTCTGCTCACCGGAATCTCATCACCCATCGCTGGTTTGTAGGACTGAATGAGACGAACTGTGAACTGTCGTGGGACGAGTTTCAGATGGCGAAGAGAGAGGCACAGCTGGTGTCAAAAATCAACTTGTCCACTCAGACACTTCCTGCTCTCGTCACCACATTCGCTAATCGACACGACGTCCTGTCGGGCCACACACAAATGACAGTTCTCCTCTCCCTGCCTGGCACTCCCGCCCCAGTGCTCCATCCTCCTCCAACTCTTCCCTCTCCTCCGCAACCGTCGCCTCCTCATCCTCAACCCCAACTCCCCACGCCATCCCAATCCGCCTTTTTTCCTTATTTCAACCAACCACCCCATTCCCTTCAACATCCCCCAGACACACCCCAACAATCATCCCATCCACAATGCTCCTCCAATCCCTCACCCCAACAATCATCCCATCCACAATGCTCCTCCAATCCCTCACCACAACACAGCCTCGACAGTCTTGCTCCTTCACCCTCTCCCTCTGCACTTTCATCCACTCCTTTGCAATCACAACCCAAAAAGTTCAATAGACCACGACAGGTGAAAGAACGGGAAGACAAACTGACATGCGAATTCTGCAAAGTCGGTATTCCCATCAGTCGCATGGATACACATTTGAAGGAGGCACATCGGGATCGGCAGGAACCAACGAAAAACGAACCGAGACATTTTCAGCCGCAACGATCGGACACATACCAATGCCCGTTTTGCCCGACCAGACTCGACGACGTGCCATTCATCAAACACGTCCTTCTCGTATGCAATTACTACAATGCACATCTTACACAGCAATGCCCATGTCCTCTCTGCTCGTGCAGTCCGATGAAACCACTCGATATCTGGAAGCACGTCCTCGAAGATCACAAACATGACTTTTATGACAATCTCAAAGAGATCCTGGGTGAAAATCTTCTCTGGAATTGCCGATTAAGCGATCCACCGTGCAAAGACGAACACACCAGATTTGGTCTCCTCCGTCACTATCAGAAGAAGGATCATACAACCGATTCTCGTCCGTATAAAATACTCTGTCCGTTCTGCTTTGCTTTCGAAGACCGGAAGAAGTTCAAAGAACATGTTTTAGAACACAACATCCAAAAAGTGGATTGTAGTCGCTGCTCGAGATCTCATGATCCCAGTTATATCGTCCAACACACCCAAAGCTGCAAAAAACCACTTAACGATCCACAAAACCATCTACACTGTCCGTTGTGTGGTTTTCGCGATAAAATCGATTCTCTGTGCTACCATCTTCTGACAGTTCATCGAAACGAACAGTTCTGACTTTCCTGTGATTCTCCGTCTCAGTCGCACACTCTGTCATCCTCACATCTGTCTCTCCTGAGACAGTACTCCCCCTTATCGTCATTTCATCGTTTCACAAGGCTTTGTCACACGCAAACAACCAGGGATTCTGGTGAGTAGATCATGAATGGTTGTCGAGACGTTATCGTGTATAATTTTCCATTTTCCAACAAAAAGCGCTGATAAGAATCGGTATCATGTGTGAAATGCACCTATACGTCCTTTTCCGATATCCTCAATTCACAGGTTCAACTTTTTTCGACTTTTGCTCTTGTGCAAATGGTTCACAACGGTTTTAAACGGTCTGCCATCCACTTATGACAATCATGATTCTCTTTTCATTGCACATTTCCTCAACGCAAATAACCTGAACTCGATCTCCTTCTTTTTTCTTTGATTCTCCTTCTCATCTTGATTTTCTTTCATTAATGCCCATTGTTCTTTCATTTTTCGAAATTCATAGTTGATTTTTCTTCTCTAAGGAGTGCTTGGAAGAAGGACACCTCTTCTTCGACAAGGATCCACATATGAAGGTTCAAAAATGTGTGGTGAATCCTATGAAAGGTAAAAATAGACTGGTCGTTGTTAGAGGAGACAGAAACGAATGGATGTGGCGGAGTGAGATCGGGGTGCGTTTGTGACGATGATCCTGTGAGGATGCAAGTTGGATTGAGACAAGAAAAGACTGGTATGTCATGAATGAGACTCAATGAACAACTCGGAAGAGAGATAAAATGACCATGAAGAGAGTGGCAACAATCATGAGTTGGAGACCTGAAAACCGAGAAAGATATGCACCTATCGAAATGAATTTCGAAAAATGAAAGAACAATGGGCATTAATGAAAGAAAATCAAGATGAGAAGGAGAATCAAAGAAAAGAGAAGGAGATCGAGTTCAGGTTATTTGCGTTGAGGAAATGTGCAATGAAAAGAGAATCATGAATGTCATAAGTGGATGGCAGACCGTTTAAAACCGTTGTGAACCATTTGCACAAGAGCAAAAGTCGAAAAGGACTAGAAGAGAATGACAGAGACTTGGTTCAACTTCACTTGTCTTTTCTCCTCCATCACAAGCATCTGAGCCAAGTCTAGTGCATCTTCGTATTTTATTTCAAAAGTATCATCGGGAATTTCAATCTCTCTTCGAGAGGACCAACCTAATTTGAAATTTTGAAAAAGACCAATCAGTTGGTTTCGATGGGTTGGCAACTTAAAATGAACACGAAGAAAGGGGAGATCATCATTCCACCAAGTATTTTATCCACAGTATGCTCTATTTCCTTCTCAGATTACTCATATACACCAAACTTCATCATAAAATCATAGCAACACGTGAAATGACACTTAGGAGAAGAGCCATCTGACCCTCCAATTTCAGTCCGTTTTCAGATTCCGGGAAAGGTGAATCACTTCACGTGTTGCTATGATTTTATGATGAAGTTTGGTGTATATGAGTAATCTGAGAAGGAAATAGAGCATACTGTGGATAAAATACTTGGTGGAATGATGATCTCCCCTTTCTTCGTGTTCATTTTAAGTTGCCAACCCATCGAAACCAACTGATTTTTGTGAGCTGTCCAAAATTTTGGACACCTTTGATCGCTTTTCCAGAAAAGTGGACACCTGCCAAAGGTGTCCAAAATTTTGGATCAATTTTTGGAAACAATCCCAGGATTTGGACACCCCCAGATTCTGGACACCTGTCTGCCAAAATAGGAGGTTAGGTGTCCAAAAGTCTGGATTTTTGGAAAAGCGTGAAAAACAATCAGAAAAGAGTTCATGAGATACAAAACCCAATAAACGGGGAAAAATGAACGAGAAAAATGGTCCTATACAGAGGAAGCGATAGATCATGATGAACGATGAAATGAGAGAATTGAAGAAGAATTGAGGAAAATAATGGAAAAAAGTAAAGAAATAGTGAGTGGAAGGGCCAAACAAGTGAGAGGAAAGAATTGGACATTGTAGAAGTGATTGTTGAGAGGATCGATGTGGATCGATGAAAGTCCAGATGAGAGGGTCATTTATCCCGCAATCGGGGTTGCATAATGGCCTGGGGAGGAGAGCATGCTCGAAAAAGATACAGCCATGGTAGTTCAGAGGAAACCGCGGTCTTGTATTTGAATCTTCCCAAGGCACCGAATCATCGTGTAGAATACCCGATTGCCCCAAAGCGGGTATTGCTGTCTTGAGTTTTGTGGGTAAGGGTGCATCCACTGGGATGATGTCTGACATCTCTGCATTTGGAAAATGAAGTCTGTTCATATCGCTGCAACTCTGTCAATCAGCAAGAACAGTGAGAATAAGAGCAGTTGCATCGTGCAAGAAGAGAAAGATATCACCATTTGTGACTTCAATATTTCGACCTGTCTATTTACAGATGATCCGTGAACTGTTTGCTTTTGTTGAGTTCCTCACGAAAGAGTCAACGAGATGAAAGCCTGAAATCGATCCATTATGGAATGTCTTCCATTGATCTCCACACAATTTCGAACTAGTTCGGAGAGCGAACTGGAAAATGTGAGTTTGTTTCATTTGAAAGAGCTTGCTTGAGGACGAAGAAACTATTACGAATTTTGCTTAGTGTAATGAAGAAGGGGTTGAACCGGTCCAAATTAGCTTCGTCAATTGGTAATGTTAAGAGAGGAGCTGATGTGCTATTGCTGACCCATTCTTTCGCAAAAATAGTTGTCTACTGCGCGAATGAGAAATCATCCACTGAACTCCTGTTCCCTCACACTCTTGTCATCCAACGAGCCTTATTTATTCATCAACCTTCTCTCCAAACTCAAGATGCCGAATGCCCAGAACTGAACAGTCTATTCACAGCTGCGGACCCAGTCATCAACTTCTGCATTCTTCTTGACACTCAAGCCTACACTTGCCCAATTTAGCGAGTTCACACACTCCTGTGACTAGCAAGGCTCAGGGCAGACACATATTGGTTGAAGGTCCACATTTTTCTGCCCAACCTGTTTCCATCACCACGTTGTCCAACAATATGAATGAGATGAAAGAATCTCCACACTCCCAAATGTATTCTTCTTCATTATGCCGCTATTCTGGCTGGAAATAGTGAAGTGGCACTTGAATCGACATTTTTTGGATGTATCCAACAGCGTGGAGTATTTGGAAAGAAGCGAATGGAAAGAGGAGAGCCTGGGGCCAGTTCAGATGATCCCAAAGTCGTTCCCCCATCCGTTTTCCCACCTCCACCAAAAGAATCTGAATTTCTCTCAGATTGCCCAGTCGTGTCCTGTCCGCGCTGTTAAATTCTGCAGATAGGTTCAGGATGATCTACAAGCTATGTGTACTTGCCGAACTATCGATAATTCCTGTTCTGAGCACGATCTCATCGACCATCACCAGAAACTCTCATCAACTCGTCATCCATCACTGTTTCCGTCTTTAAGAAACACCCTCACTTGTTTGGCCCTTCCACTCACTATTTCTTTACTTTTTTCCATTATCTTCCTCAATTCTTCTTCAATTCTCTCATTTCATCGTTCATCATGATCTATCGCTTCCTCTGTATAGGACCATTTTTCTCGTTCATTTTTCCCCGTTTATTGGGTTTTGTATCTCATGAACTCTTTTCTGATTGTTTTTCACGCTTTTCCAAAAATCCAGACTTTTGGACACCTAACCTCCTATTTTGGCAGACAGGTGTCCAGAATCTGGGGGTGTCCAAATCCTGGGATTTTTTTAAATTACAGGTGTCCATTTCTGCGTTTTTTCGACAAGTGTCCACTTTTCTGGAAAAGAGATCAAAGGTGTCCAAAATTTTGGACAGCTCAATTTTTGTTTTGAAACTGACGCCGCTCCAGGCCTTCATTTTGCTCAATTTTTTCTCGGAATCAATATTATTCAAATCAAAAATCCTACTTTTTTTTAAAATGTATAAACTGTCCCCTACATTGAGAACAGCCTTCTCTGTGATCTAGAAAACACCTGTTTTGACCGGGATCAGAAGGTTTGATCTACTCTCCAAAACACCTGCAAACAACACAGACATTCAGTCTCAAACCTGAAGGTATCACATATACTCGGCGAAAAATGTCATTTCAAAAAACGTCTCGACAAACAACGCACAATTAATTGTGAAATCCGACGATGAAAGCTGATGGGATGTCAGGAATGATGATTAACATGGGAATGAATCGTAATGAATAAATCAAGCTGCTTACAATTCGAATAGAGGAGAGTTGAGTGCTATCACACAAATCGGACACGAAAGTGGAGAAAGTGGTGAGTTAGTTCGACCGAAATTGTCACGCAAAAACACAAGGGATACATAATGGAATAATGAGTGCGACCAACAAGCTGTGACACTAGCGAAGATGAGTAAGTTGTGATTGGACGGACACAATATCCTCCGGTGAGATGGCTGCTGAAAAGTCAAGGTGGAGGAGGAAGACGATCTCCGCAGTGTTGAGAGCTGTTGTGTCAATATCGAAGAACTGAGCCCAACATTTGTTTGTATATGGATGATCTTCGAGTTGTTTATTGGCAAGAATTACCGCGCTCATGAGGAAGCTGCCCAAGTTTGATTCATCGATGATGAGAACAGGATGTGTGTGGAGTCTCTCAGGGATAATTGACAAAGCTTTGAACATGAGGCAGAAGGCATAAAGAATCGTCATCACATGCACGTTAGATGAAGAACAAATGTGGTCCAGAAAGTAGAATATGACTTCAGACATTTCCGGGATCCACCTGGGGTCTGGCTCTGTGATGATAGGGGTGCCGAGTGTTGATGCCAATATTGTCTGGTATTCAGGAGTGCAGAAAATAAGATTATGAATCCGGATGGCAAGTTCGTTCGAGAGATAAAAAAGATGGTCGAGTGGAAATTGTTCTATGGCTGGAAGTGATGTGAGAAGTGGTTTACTAAGAAAAGTTCCATTTTCGTGAATAGTCAGAGGTTCAGTTTCCATTGTGAAGAAGACCAGAGACAGAGAAGGAACCAAAAAAAGATCGAACCATATTTTTCAGTTTACTGCTTTTCGGGAACTTTTCGTCTTTTTGGACTTCTTTCCTCACAAATCATTTGATATTCTGTCACCTTCTTTTCTACTTTTCATCCTGCGTTCTTTCGTTCATCAATAATGTTCAAACCAAACCCAATCGACCATGATTCTCTCAATGAAAGCCCAATGAAGAGATCCAATGTTTCTCACACCAAGCAATCAATTCCTGTTGATTCATCTTCGATAATTCATTGTATCTCAGCCCCACAAAACAAGGAAAGTGTTTTTCCACAGCAAGTCATCGACTCAGCCTTTCCACGGCATGAAAATTGCGCCTCACCACATTTTCTCAACAAACTCACATGTTCTCAGAAACAAGCATTGAATATTCGTCAGGCTATTTCGACTGAACTCCGAAGGGAAATTTCGTCCACAGTTCTTCTCTCCGCAAATTCATCCAATCAAACACCACTTTGTTTGAATTATTGGCCAACTGATGTCCAATTTCAGCAATTGTTAGATTCTGTTTGTTTGCTTCGAGACAGTCTGGAACTCTTAGGAAATTCTCGCATATTTTTGGATGTACACAGAATTTCTGCGGAAATAAGCAACACCCATTTCTCAGAGACTCTTTACCAACCTTATTACGAGAGAATATTGTCTCCACAGAGGAATACTACGCAGAACAAACAGATTCAAGACAATGGGAATGATTGTGTATCGTCTGACACACAGACAAGCACATCCAATCTATCGACACTGTCTCGGAATCGTTCTTCATTCCTTATGCGCACACATGCTCTCCCTCGTGCTCCTTCGCTTTTCACTTTCGATTTCCCCCTCACTCCGTCAGTCACAGTTGTCAAGAATGACAATGCACCAGTGCCACCAGCTGTCCAACCAAACAGACCGCCCATGTCTCAGACCAAAATCCGCCCCAGCCTGCCTCCCCAACTCCCATTTCATCGTCGACGGTCTCCTTTCCACGTTGGTCCACGTCTCGAGCACGACATCGACACCCTCCTCGCCCCAATCCGCCTCTGCTCGTCTGCCCCACTCTTCCCTCCATCAGCGACACCACCACCGACCTCTGCCATTCCTCACTCGAAGCAGGCACGTGGACAGCCTTCATTCATCCACCTTGTCACTCCACACGGAACCATCCGAGCCCAACAGCACGCCTTCTCGTTCTTTCCCACTGCCCGCTTCAACACCCCCTTCCGCCACGTCACAAGCTTCTCCCACCTGCCCTCTGTCCAATGCTGCCCCTTCGAGACCAAAATGGAGGCCCTCTGCAAAGTGCAGGCGGCCGAGCAGTTCCTCAACCAGATTGGGAACACAACTGGCTCCACGCTCTTCAACGGCTTCTTCTGGAACGGCGCGGAGGTGTTCCGCGAAGTGCGAGACAACCTGCACACGCTCGCCCAGCCATTTGGACCGCAGTTCCAGTCGCTGGTGAACTTCCTCTTTGACAGACCCAGCGACAAGCCAACGCTGAAAGAGGAGGCCGGAATCGCAGCCTTCGTCCGCGACACAGACAAGAACTACACCCACCACGCTCAGACCGAAGCTGCCTTTCGGGAGATTCTGGACGATGCCTGCAATCTGGTGTACACCGTTGGAATGGCCTGTCTGGGTACCAACCACGCCAACGTCTCTCATCTCCTGCTGCGCGGAGTCACACCATTTGATATCCAGCAGCTGTTCCCAGATGAGATGGCGAGCCTGGCCCAACTCGGATTGGACCTAAACAGTCGACTGGAACGGGCAAGGAGCCTGTCAGTCACGGAGGAGAACATTTTCACCCTTTTCAGACAACACACAAGACACATCATCCAGCCACTCGAACAGGGGCGGGCAATCCTCAAGTTGTTTACCAGCTATCTCCGCAGCCAGCTCCAAAGCTATCAGACATTTGTCCGAAATCTCTTCTCCCTTCCGACCAGCTTCATCCCCAAGTTCAAGTTCTACTCACCGAAGGAGTTTCTGGAGGGGAAGAATGGAGCAGCAACTGTCACACAATTTGTATTCCCAGCTCAAATCACTCCGAGTCCCATGCTGATCCAATCCGCGCTCGCTCGGGTGGCTCAGATGAAGGAGAAGAGAGACAGGAAGCCCCCGCGCGTCCTCTCCATCACCCCCGACGCAATCGCCAGCTCGCAGATCCGAATCAGCAAGCCGTCGTACCCCCATCTCGCTCGACAGCTGGAGGACCTCGCACTGACTCCGCGGATGAAGACCGTCGGCGACGTCCTTCGGCCAAGACGGAAGCTGATGACGCCGGACGGGGACACAGACTCGAAGGAGGAGCGGGCGATCAACCTCACCAAAACGATTCTGATTGGAATCAACCAGCATTCGTCTCAGCTGAACTCCGCCTGCTGTTCAGACAAGTCCTCTTCGGCGTCCGTCTCCCCCTTCGCCTCTTCGAAAGCTCCTCCCATCGTCCCACTTTCTCTCGACCGCCTCGTCTTCACTCCACTCAGCCTCGACTCCCCCAATTTCTCTCAAGACTCCTCCAACGACGAGTCTTCCTCTCTTCCTCAACCAAACTCCAAAAAGCAGGTCCCACGAACGCTCCCACTCAGTCACAACCGTCGAAAGCTGACTTTTCAGTTCAATCCAACGTGGACCCCAGGGCATGTCTCGCCCCATCCAGTCAAGATCCGCACAAAGCCCCTCCGCTCACTGTCGTCTCTGCTCGTCGGACTGTCCCCGGTTGTGATGTCCAACAAGAACAATTTCTCGTTCTTCACCTCGCTCAGCACGACACACCCATCTGATCTGGTGTTCCTCTCAAACAACTCGACCAACCCCGTCTCGATGCTCGACTTTCTGAACCGGAGCATCCAGGAGCACACCAACCCAGCCAAAGAGAGCTCGTTCTTCAACCTCGACAGGCCGTTCAAGTCGACCAGCTACCACTGGAACGTGCATTCGGAACAGCTCCTCGCCGAGCTCCTCTCGCTCCTCTCTTCCACAGTCAGCCCGCTGACCTTCTCGTCCTTCTGGCGATTTGTGATTTGGGCGATGTCTTTCTCGTTCAGCCGGTCTCTCCGCTCGCTCCCTCACAATCTCTTCCGCCAGCGCATGCGCCGATGGTACGCAATGATCCTGCTCAACGTCCTCAACCCGAAATTGGTGACTGTCGAACTTCCCCAACACTCGCCGTTGGGACTCCTGCGGACACTCTCTGATCTTCTGAAGGTGCCACACGACGCCATCCAAACAGCAGACACTCACCTCTCTGCCCTCCGCCGGAAGAGAGACGGGGAAGCGGGAAAGCAGACACTGACAACCCGCTGCACCTTCCTCGCCCTTCCAAGTTGGATCCCGAGCGACATCCGCCTCCAAATCGCTCACTCACACTTCATCCGGCGCGATGCACAACGTCTCCAGGCACTCTCCACACAAATGCTGTTCTACCTGCGTGCTCTGATTCTCGCCCAGAACTGCGAGGCCTCACCCAAAAGCAGGAAGCCAAAACAGTCCCAAATCAGCACCAACTTCGACGCGGGCAATCTGTTGTTCCCAGCCTTCCCCTCTCAGTCCAGCTCACGGTCAGTCTACTTCCCTCCCACCCTCCCTCTCCCTCCCAAAGACGAGGAAGGCATGCTTGTTGATGAACACGACATGAGTCAACCGCCACAAAACACGCTCCTCCACACCCATCATCTGCTCTCCCTCATCCCTCCCTCGATCCTCAACCAGATTGTGTATGCAGGCTTCACAACATTCATCGACTCCGCTCCGCATGCCCGTGTGGAGATGTTCTCCCTCTCTCTCCAGATCGCCGAGCTGTGCTTCGAAAGCACGCAGATGAACGACTCCATCGAAAGGGACCAGCTCCAAAAAGCAGAAACAAACGCCGACGTCTTCAGTTCTGATCTCCTCTCAAGTCATTTATTGGCCTCCGGTCAATCTCTGTTTGACATATTGCCTTGAATCAAACCAAAATACTGATTCTTTCACATTATTCATTCATTTATCGATTCGGAACGCTCTCGGAGTTATGTCTCTCATTCTCTGAGCTTTTCAATTTTTCTCTAGTCCGTTGTGTTCAATTTCTTGCCTTTTATCATGAACAATGCATTTGTTAATCTCCAAGCAATAAATAAATAAATATGGCCGTGATCGGAGGAGCTTTTTCTACAGAGATCGCCCACCGTTTCCACCGATGTCAAGTCAACTATTTGAACGTAAAGGTATCTTTTCATCTCAAAATATTGCAATTAATTCCAATCTTCGTCCGAATTCTCTGTCATCATTTCTTTCACTTGAAACTCAAACACTATGAATACTTCTTCGTATTCAATTGAAACTATCCCTTGTCCAATCTGTTTATCCTCCTTTTTCGATGTGACATACACAAAAATTATTCATTTCCTCAAATCAAACTCCTCATCCACCGTCACCCTTTTTTGTCCTTTTCGCGTCATTTATTCTCCTCCTTTTTTTCTTTGATCATGCCTGTGTATTCCTAGCATCCAGTCGCTTTTTGAAGTTTCATCAAAGTCCTGACACCGAATCAGAATCAGGATCAGATCAAACAGGAAATGTGAATCAACATCTGGCTGAAACCAAACTCAAAAGAGCCGAACCAGTTGAAGAGTATCAAGATGATATGCAGGAACAGGAAGATGAAGTAGACGATCGTCACGCACCTGTTCAAAGGAATGAACGTCGAACAGACAAAAGAGCAAAACGCGAAGAAGCACCTGAACCACAGCCGGAGACAGATCCAGAGCAACTTAACAGATCTTCTGTGAGGATGGTACAGAGGAAAAAATGGCAACAAGCCATCATTCCACAGGCGCAGGAAGAAGAAGCGTCAAGTGAATCTGCCCATGTGGCCGAACAGTCTGCCTCTGAAGAAGATGAGTACAAACAAGAGCAAAGAGCAGACCGACATGAAGCACTTCAAAATGAGGCTATTCGACTCTTTGGAGCAGATGAGGATTTCATTCGAGGATACGCACGTCCACAAAATGCGTACACAGGCGATAGCGATCTTTCAGAGGATGATGAAAAGAAGCCAGGGCGAGGAGGATATGATGAAGGTGGGGCACCTGTTGAATATGAAGATACAATTGTAGATTTAGAGAAAACTGGGGAGGGAAGGATTGAACAGAGGCTGTACTACCAACTGCATGCCGATCGTGAAATGTTTGACGCGCCTGTTTCGGAACGACTACTGACCAGGCATATCGTCCCACGAATGGAACTAGAGTTCATTGGAAAGGAAACTGAATTGGATGATATGAGGAAGAAAAGATTGGAACAGAAGAAAAAGATGGACGAAGCAAAAGAACAATTTGAAAGAGAGGAAGATCTCGATCCAGAGGATGGAGATTATGTGGATGGTGCAGACGCAGTGGTCCCAGAAGCGACACCACTTCCAGAGGAGGAGTCAATGATGAAGGACGAAAATCTTGAGGAGCACAAAGAGAATATGGAAGAAGAAGCCGTTCCAGAAGAACCTACCTGGGTCGAAAAAATCCAAAATTTCCATGTTAATGAGAAAGAGCTACGGAGGGAAGCCGATTGGATTTCCACACATTTCCTCAGCTCAGACGGGGAATACGGCTACCATCCACAAACTGAACGTGAACCACCTCCAACCATGAGTACTATACGCATGGGACTTATCCGAGTCCCAGCAAATAATAACGTTGAGCCAATCGAAGAGGAGGAAGAACAAAGGAGAAAAGATCTTCAATCCAGACTTAATCAACGGGTGTGTCTTTTGACACAGCATTCAACTCAGTCTGAACGCAAGAAAGTTACGGATTGTATCACCGCTGTCCTCACTCTCATGATAAACTCGAGATACGAAATTCCTTTCATTATCGCCCACCGGCGAGCTGCGTATGAATCCTCCCTCACGGAAGACATCCTCTGGCAGATGGAGAAATGGGATGTGATGTGGATTGATCGAGAAAGGAAGCGTCTCGAAGCTCTCAATCAAATCAAGACCATCACCCCAAACATCACTAGCCTTATTGAAGTTGCTGAAAAGCATGCTGCCGAGGACAGTGGATTGGGGGATTCCGAAACAGTTACAAAACTTCAAAATTTATTGTCAGAAATCGAGATTCTGTCAGTCTTCTTAGATCATCATTTTCAACCTGGAAACTCCCAATCCATCCATTTTCCTGAAAAAGGTGAAACATCCGAATTCACTTCAGACTCTCTTACTTCAACTATCTTCATTCCACCTTGGGCTGAAGCCCTCTGCTCGATCCCAACCGCTGAAGACTGCACAAACGCCTTTGCCCAACTGAAAGACATTAAAAGTGAGATGGCATCTGAACTCGCAAAGATGAAGAAGGCTGAGTTGAAGAAGAACCACCCCGAGCTGGATGATCGCCAAATCAACATCAGCGACCGAACATTCCTCCTTTCCAGCAACATCCTGTCGCACACGCGCCTCGTCGAGACAGGAAGCAAGAGTGACTCTAAGCTTGTCCAGCTGGAGAACACTTTTGTCACCCTTCTCTCCCGAAACACAATCATCAAACACCTCCTCCGCCGCTTCCTCCTCTTCCCCCGCCACTTCCTCCCCCACTTCACAGCACGCTCACCCAACCCCATCTGCGAACTCCCCTCTCCCACTCTCTGCGGCGAGCCTAATCCTTCTTACGGCTCGACGTCCTCCCCCACATGCCACTGCCAGTCTCAATGCAAGTGCGCAGGATGCCGTGCCCACAGCGTCCAGCGCTCAATCCTCATCACAACCGAGCCGACCGGAAAGAAAGCCAACGCAGGGTCACTTGCGCCCTTCCGGTCCCTCGACATCCACGCATTCGACTCCCTCATTGGATTGAAGAGGAAGCCGATCGCTGAGATGTGCGTGGAGAACGACAGACAAAAGCACTCCATCATCCTTCTGAACGAGGCAAAGCGGATGAACCTCGTCATCATCAAGTTCTTCCTGTCGATGGAAGGCCAGAAGGAGTGTGTGGAGCTGATTCGACGAATCATCTTCGCAGAATACCCGACGGAGCAAGCAGATGGCGACGATCCCTTCATTTCACTCAGCTCGAACGAAGACGACCCATTCAAGAGTCTCAAAAACCTCCAAATCGAGAAGGCCTTCACCACCCACATGAAAAAGCACCTGCTGGCATCCATCTGGAACACCTCTCTCAAACTGGGACAGACTCTGATCGGAGAAGAGTGCGGAGAAGAAATCTTTGAGAAGCTGATGCAGCCGCCACTCATCCCGTCTGGACTGTCAAAGTGCGTGTGCACCATGCCTGATCCCCCACCAGACTCCACTGAGTACAGCGACGACTACTCCAATCAAAGCAGCGAGGGGATGTCGATTGAATCAGCGTCGAAGTGGAGCGGATTCAGAGTGTGTGTTGTGGTTGCTGAAGACCCAGGAGACATGCGAGGAGGGTCTGTCGACGGGATGTCTTGCTCGTCATGCGTGTGTGTTGATTCTCTGGGAGGAATTGTTGGAAGTGTTGTCCTTCCTGGCCTCACTCGCAACCGCCGAAAGGAGATGTTCCAGGACATGGTCAACCTCATCCCGACCAGCGCACAGGTGGACCCCTCTGGATTTGAGAAGACACTACAGAACAACCCGTATCTGCAGGACATGAACACCCTCCGCATGTTCATGCTTGTCTGTCAACCGTCCGCTGTCCTGGTCTGCGGAAACGACCCAAAAACACGTCTTCTGCAGTCAGACTTGAAGGAGCTGGTGAAGCGATTGATTGAGATTGGAAGAGCGAACGAAGGAGAAAGGGATGACAGCAACTACAGCGAGGCCATGTTTGGGCTCACTGAGAATCCGACTGTCCTGTTTGGGGATATCTCGATTGGCAATGCGTACATCGGAACCATCCGAGAAATCCAGGAGTTTCCTCCTCCTCGCGGGAACGAGAAGAGAGACGGTGTGAATCCCGAATCTGTCAAGCGTGGATTGGCTGTTGGTCGGGCGTTTGTGTCCCCTCTGCATGAATTCGCGTCCCTCTTTTCATCGCTCCGCATCGGAGACTGCATGGCATTTCAGACAGGTGTCGCCAGCGCAGTCAGTGTGGAGGATTCACCGATGTCGACGATCTTCTCGCTCGAGGCGTGCTCCTCATTCCAGAAGAATCTGATGATCGCTGTGAAGAAGTTGAGGCTGCACGATCTCATTGCATTGGGAAGCGAAAGCTCGATTGTGACCAACATCGAGCAGGCTATCCGAAAAGCGGTGAACACTGTCGGAGTTGACATCAACACCGTCTTGCTCACAGCCACTCATTTTTACCACGTTCTCAGTTTTGTCAGTGGCTTCAGCGAGCGAATTGCTCATCTTCTAAAGCAGCGCGCTGTGGTCAGTGGGGCAGAAGTGAAACGAATCCCTCCTCCCACTCGAGCTGCAGATCTCGCCCAAGTCTTCAAACCTCAGCAGATGGCCAACATCCCACCGACCATCATGCTCTCCTCACTCCAAGCCAGACCCGACTTGATCATCCAATCGCGCTACATCCTCGTTGGTGAAGGGTTTGCCCTCCCAAACGACATCTTCCGAAACTGCAACTCTTTTCTGATTGTCGACGATCTCACTCCCGTCCTGTTCAACCTTTCGTACAGCTCAGTCATCCCCAAAACGGACGACTACAACAACAACTACAGCTCAGACATCAGAATCTTCCAAAGTTACGAGCCGCCTACTCAAACAGTCGCTGACAGGTTCATCATGGCCAGCCGAGTGGGCGAGCACGACGGAAGGAACGAAGGAATCCGTCGCGGCGGAGGAGAAGACGAAGAATCCGAGTCGTCGTACATCTCCGCCTTTTTGGACTCTCTTGCCATCGACAGCGAGTCGTATGCCATCGTCAAGGAAGTCTGTGAATACGTCATCGCTGCCAAGGAACGCAAACAGGAGAACACGTACGATGACATCAACGAGGACGTGTTTAGCAACGCCCTCTCCCACCACGAGAAGACTCGCGCAGCTCCGAAACAGAACAAGCGGAAGACAGAAATGATGGATTGGGAGAAGATCGCAACGTGCTTCGGCAACACAGCCCTTTTTGAAGACTTTGATCCGCATCTCTTTGCGAACCTGATGTGGGAGGACTTCAAACAACGATACGCGCGTCCTCCAACACCAGACGTCCTCGAAGCAGACATCAAGCCGGAAGCGGAAGAGAAACGCAAAGAAGAAGCCAAAGGCGAAGCAGAAGCAGAGCCTGAACAAGAAGGAGGGTCAGAGATCCTCGAAAGGAAGCCCAAAGTGAAGAGAGAGGCAGGGACAGTGGTCAACCCAGACGAAGAGAACAGCGATAACGAGGAACAACAACAGCACAGTGATGACGAAGCGCGAAACCAAAGCGATGACGAGGCGACACCAGGGAACGAGGAAGAAGCAGAAGAAGAGAATGCGTACGATGAGAAGCTCCAAGAAGCCAATGCTCTCATCATCGTCGAGAAAATCAACCAGCAGCCCATCGACGTCTTCTCTCCCAAAACATCGTTCGCACAGTTTGAGTGGGCTGTCCGAGAGATCGTCGCCTTCCTGTCGCATCCTCACTGCGATCCCCGTCTGAGCAAGAGTCATTCTCTCCACCCGTTCAGCCCGAATCAGTTTGAGAAGGTGGACTCGACGTATGTCGGCCTCACCAACCAGTACACCATCCAGCCACCCAGCGGGGATTACTCGATTGTGGAGAAGAAGAAGCCGGTCTCGCCTTTCGACTTGTTCTTCATGTTCAACTCTGAACTCGGAAACTCTCTCACTTTCCAAGCTGCTCATTCTGCTGACGGAGAGAACGCACACCACATGACAATGGCTGGGGATGGCACAGGAGGATACTACATGCGGTTCTCGAACGGCCTCAGAGGATTCTTGAGATGGGACCAGTCAGCAAGCGACGCGTGGAGGAACGCCAACGCGGCGAACGAGATTGAGTTCACCACAGGATGGGACGAGGTCGCTGCCCAGCCCCTCCCCGGCCGAAGCGTGACTCTGTTTATCGAAAAGATCAACTTCGAACGGATGAGTGTGGACCTCTGCACAGAAAACATTGTGCGCGAGAAAGTTCAACGAAAGACAGAGGATCCGTTTGTGGATCGGATTCTGTTGGAAGTCTTGAAGAAGAAGACTGTTTCCAGACACGACAAGGACGCTGCCGCGAAGAAGACGCTCGAAGAGAACTTGCTCAACAGGCAGATCAACCACCCGTACTACAAAAACATGACCAAAGAACAAGCCGAACAGTTCCTGCTGGTTGATTGCGAAGGGAAGGCGGGCAGTCTGCTCATCCGGCCCTCACTCACATCGATGGATCGCCTGATCGTCTCGTACATCCTCCAAGACCACGTGGAGCCGTGTCACATGGAAATCATCGAAATGAACAAACCAAACACACTCTCGCTGGGAAGGTCGCTGAGTGTGTTCGGAGTGAAGGTGGAATCACTCGACGAGGTTATTGACATGGTTGTCAAACCGATCATCCACTTCTGCACGCTCATCGTCACCCATTCCAAGTTTGTGTCAGTCGACCTTTCTCTGATCACCAACTCGAACCGTTTCACAACTTCGCCAATCAGAGTCCCGTACCACGTGCTCACTGCAGAAGAGATGAACACCCGTTCGCTGAATCAGGCAGAGAAGTTCCTGAAGGACGAACGATTGAAAAACCCCAAACACATCCCGTATGTGTTCTGCTACGGCAAGCAGCAAGCTCGCTTCTCACTGTGCTACCTGCCGTCGAGGGAGATGGAGACACGCGAGGTGCGGGTCACTCCGCTGGGGATGATGATTGACAAGACAACGCGACAAAGGACACCCGACGAGGTCATCACGCGGTTCAAGCAGATCTTCAGCGAGAACATCGAGAAGAAGAAGCAGCAGCAGAGGGAGATGCAGGATCAGGAGAGAAGAGAGAGAGACGCTCACCATCGCGATTACTCGCACAGAGACTCCCACTACGACCGAGGAAAGGAACGATCAAGATATGATGATTATCGGAAGGGCTCGTTCCGCAGGGAGGATGAGATGAAGAGAGAGCGGAACGAGAGGAGGTTCAACGAGAAGAGACCGATGGAGAGGCAGAGCGGATTCGACGACCGCCGGAGAGATGACTCTGGCGGTTATGGATGGGATCTTTGAGAAAGAAGAAAATGTCACTTCGATTAATTCTTTGTATGATTAATTTGCGTGCTCGGTTTGTAGAACGTGAAATGAAGAGACGTCGAAGAGACTCATGTCAAACACAAGAGAAAGGAAGAAGAACACGCAGTGAATGAAATAAAGTCAAGTGCATGAGAGCCATTTGTTGGTTACGGTCCAGAACAGAATGAGGGGAAGGAGCGTCGAGATTGTCGCAAGGACGATTCCGATGAACAGAGACCATTTGTACTTCGTTTTGAACTGATGTCGAGCTCTCCAACACGAAACAGGAATAATGATTAATGCAAGTGCAACGCCTCCCATAAATCCACCCAGATGGGCACCATTATCGACACCCGTCGATGTAAAACCGATAATCACCATAATAAGGATGAAGAGAAGTATGGAGATGATTTGTATGAGTCTATATCGATGAAAGTGAGATAGTTGAATCAGGAAGGTTGAGTAATACGGAAAATCAATGAATGAATGAATGGAGAAAAGAGCAAACTTCTGTGGGAGAGAATACCGCTTCCAATGACTGAAAATGTCAACTAAGTAGTATCCATAGATACCCATCAATGCACCAGAGGCACCAACACTGATGGATGTCGGATAGAGAAGGCATGAATAGAAAGATCCTGTCATGGCACTGATGACATAAATTGCGAATGTCTGGATGATTGAAAATGAAGAGAAAGAAAAATGCCTTCCAAAATCCCCACTCAGCTTCTTGGGGTAACATGACTCGAATTTGAAAGATTAAGTTGAAGATAAGATGCCAGATTCCTCCATGAAGGAACACCGGAGTAAGCCATCGGAAGACCTAGAAAGGGAGTGAGAGATTGGCATTTCATAAAGACAGAACAATGCGAGGAGAGTTCGATGATACCTGTCCTTTGCACTTGATGAGCGAGCCATCTTTTGCACCCATGTTTCGGAGAACGTGTTGAGCTGGAGCGAGATCCGCTCCATGGACGCCTCCAATACAGCACGAGACAATGAACATGATCACTTGGATAATTGTCAGCCACGGCGTGAGCATCATCCAAAATTTTCTCCAGTCTTTCTTGCGAACTGGACTGCAGCAGGGGCCAACAAAACAACCACAACTACATGTATACAAACAGTACTGATTCAAGTCAAAAAGGGAACGTGAAATACTTGTGCGCAAGTTGGAGGCTGATCAGGTGGTAGATTGTTGCTCCACAGAGGATCTTTCAGGATAACGCGCGCATTTGATTGATACTACAAAAAAGTGTGTGATGAAGAGTAATATAGACGAGTAGGAGGAGTCGAAGAAAAGGTGAATCGTGAACATCGATAGCACACCATTGCATTTGGGGGACCTTGAACGTCTTCATCAAGATCTGAGAATGAATGGATTCCTGATCGGCGCGAATGTGAAGGTTGTCGTCCACCTATCGATGAAGGCTGGGCACTGGCTCTGAGATTGAGAGTGTGAGTACAGAATAATTGTGAGAATAAACGACAAGTGATGCAATACTCAGATGGATCTCGTGTCCGGGAACCACTTACGCTTTGTCCAGACCCCCAACTAAAGGTCTGTTCTGGTGAATCAGGCTGGTTGTTTTGAGTTGAGGCAGCCCAAGGATTCTGGACAGGTTCTGTATGATCCACTTCGTCATCATCACCAAGTGTATGAATAGGCATTGGGTGGATGACGACACGATGATTGGGGTTGAGTGACGGTGAGAAACAATGCTTTATGGGTTGGATCGAAGTTGAACTTTCGCGATGCGAACCACCAGTGTTCATAAGAGACTTTCCAGCAATACACACTCAAATGATTCAACTTTTTGTCTTTGTCACAATCATGGCGTGTAAATGGAAGAAACAAGCCACAACAACTCCGATGGATGTCCCAGAACCCGTCAGAGAGGCGATTGAAAAACAAATCTGTGCAGTTTGAGTGTCTTTCTTCTTTCATCTGAGAAGGAATTACATGCCCAATATCTCTACAATGCCATGGGTGCATGCATGCAAGCCCAGAATCTCCCAGGAATGGCATACTGGATGTATGACCAAGCGAAGGAAGAAGAGGAACATGCCTTCCGTCTTCTAGAATTTCTCACTCTGAAGGGCGTTCCTGTTCGGTTTTTGACTAACGAGAAACCCGAGGCCGAATGGTGTGTTTGTTTTTGCAATAATATGGACAGGTGGAATGATCCAATTGATGCATTCAAAGCTGCTCTCCAACATGAAAAGAAAGTGACAGCGATGATCAACGAATTAGACGCCAAAATTAGACAGTACGACGCAGCTGACCCCCACCTTGGAATTGACAAGCTACTCAAATGGTTCCATGAAGAGCAGCAAGAAGAAGAGGAGTCAGTCGGAAAAACCATTGAAATGCTTGAAAAATGTCGGGCTGATGGGAATCCTCTTCAATCTGTTGATAAGGCCATCGCCAAGCTCAGATCATAATTTTTGATTTTCTTCACGTCTTTTACATATTAATCCATCTTCTCAATTGTTTCGCAATCAATTAAGATGATGGTTGTTCGATCAATACCCACATCCGTCCGAATGGCCACCATGCAAGTCTCAGATACTCCTCTACCACAATGGCAAATCTGTAAGGAACATACTCCAGTAAAAATTCGGCAAACTCGTCCTGAGAGCAGGCAATTTCTACTGTCAGAAAGAGTTTCCACATTTGACTATGGCTCTCGTCCTCATTCAACTTCGTACGAAGCACGAGTTTCCTTTTTTGTGTTTTCCATCGGTTTTAGTTCATTCTCAGTGTCCTCGAGATTCAATATCGGCTATGCTTTAGCAAGGAACTCGTTCTGCAATTTACTCCACCTGAATCTCCTCAACCGATCTATCTCTTATATAATACCTCTATTCCTCAAAAGGATACATTACGAGACATCTACGCGATTCTTAAATTCGGTCTGCGACAAACATTTCTTGTCAATCCTCTCAGACAATGATTGGCAACTTCATTCTGCATTCACTGAAAATGAGGCAATTGGTGTTTTTCGGCAGTTACAATTGCCACTCCCGCCTGAATTTCCAAAGGCTCCCCATTTCGACATACCAGTCATCCGTCCTTCAAGGATTCCAAGCATGAGTGAAATTAACCATAGTGACATCACTCAGCAATTTGAGTCTGTTTCAAAATGCAATTTATCCTCTTTTCAGCCACTTAATCAAAGCCCAAACTCACACAAGGTCAAACCAACAATCGTCGCTTCTAAAAATGAACTTGGAACAACTCCAAGCACGGAAAAGCAAAGAAGAACAACATCATATGATACTTCAGGCTGTTGCCATGTCTCTTCGTAGGGTTCAAAAGAATCCAAGCGAAATCGTTCCTCATCTATCTGTCACTGACTTCAAACAAAAGCACCGTCCTGACGGGACTGTAGTCCCTGTCAACCCAAATCAACCCACTACACGAACAAACATTAATTTCCAGATTCCCGTCTGCATGTTCTCACGCAATATATATCTCCCCGACTTCACACTCACCTTGAACATCAGCCGTTCCTCTGACCCTCAGCAGGATCAACGGAAGAAACTCACAATTGGCTCAATGATGTCACTGGAACAATCTTTCTTTGGAGTATTTATTTTGACAAAGGTAGACTCTTTTTGGCTCTGCAACGCTTTCTACAACCATGTCATCAATAACTCGCCACGGAAAGCACAGCCAGATCCTTATTCACAGTCTCGAAGAACTGCACAGCCTGTGTCTAAGTCACCACTTTCTCAAAAACAAATAGTCCCGGAACCAGAGGAGAAATCGTGACTCTTCAGAACTTCGGCCTCATGTCTTCTGTTTCATTAATTTCGCTTTTAATTATCATTTGGCATTTCAGTTGCCATTTTTTCACCATGGGTTGCACATCAAGGCATTATCTTTCGTGGATGATGCGAAATTCGATTGTCAGCAAAGAACTCAAGAGACCTCAACAAATCACTCCACCAATTTCCTGCTCTTTCGGAGACTTTGATTTGAAGTGAAAGATCGAGACCAGAGTCTCGATCCATCGGGAGTGCCAACTCATTTCTTCAATCTTCAGTGAAGTGAAAATTAGTCCTCCTCATCGTCCAAATCAAGATTGATCGGGCTTGAATATCCAAATTTCATTTTTTCAGCCACGACAGGATAAATCTGGGCTTCTGTCATCATCCGGTTGATCCTCTGGTAATGCCGCTCGGTGTACGGTATCAGTGACTGGATGGCAACTTTCGCAGAAGGGATAGTGACGAGGACAGACGGGGGGAAACAATTCAGGATTGTGGAAAGGAAGAATTGGGCGATCGATGAATAATGGGTGTTCGTGTTCCATTCACTCACCCACCGCAAGCAGAGCGAGAGGGCTGGCGGTTGGAGTGCAGCTGTGAGTGAAAGAAGACGAGGTTGGCCTGATGATGGAGAGAAGACAAGAAAGGATGAAAGTGACTGAAGAGAAAAGCACACCGTCCGATGTCTTCAGAATGGCATCGATCGAGTCGTACAGCTTCTTCGGCTGGCCGAGCTCGACGGAGAGATTGAATGCATAGTCCAGCTTGCCCTGGTTGATGGCATTTTGGAGCATCTGCTGCTGCTGCATGTTCTCCTCCTTTGCTCGAATCTGGTCCATCCGAAAAGCGGCTGTCACGTCGTCAAAAAGCTTGATGGTGCCATCCGCTGCTCCGCTCACAATCTTCAGCTGGCTTTTCACTCTCTGCTCCGTTAATTCGTCCCCCTCGTCCTCGTCTCGTTCACTCTCCACTTGGATAGTGTCGAGCGACCAGATGCGATCGTCATGTGTTTCATCAAACGTACTCAGACACTCGCCCGTCCCGACGCTCCACACTCGCACAGTCCCGTCTCCTCCACTCGACACAAGCTCCCGACACACCTCGCTGCCCCCCTTCTCCTCCACAACAGGCGGAGGAAGGAAGGCAACGTTGAGGACAGCCCCGGAGTGCCCCTCCAGCACGCGCAGGCACGAGTAGTCGGCGAGGTTCCAGACGCGGATGGTTGAGTCTCCAGAGGCCGAGGCGAGGAGGCGGTCGATGTGGGAGAAAGAAAGAGCCCAGATGCCCCTCCGATGCCCTTTCAGAGTGGAAATCGGGGCGAAGAAAGAAGATGTCGTGGAAACTGAAAAAACAGATGTTTGGGTGGATGAGAAAGACCACAGTTTGATGTCCTTGTCTTGCGATCCAGTCGCGACGATGGCATCGTTCGGAGAGACTGCACACACATTCACGTCTTTCGTGTGGGCAACAATAGTGGAGAGGCAGACCATCTCGTTCTCTTCGGCATTCTGTTCCTCCTCTCCATCGTCCTCGTTCTTCGCCTCGTTCTGCGGAGAAGGCCCATCGAAGTGGTCGTTCACGAAAGCCTTGACTTGTTTCTGGAGAGCCCGGCGGATGGCCGCAAAGACGTCCCATTTTTTGATTGTCCGGTCCTCGCTCCCGCTGATGGCAAACTGAGGCACAAGAAAGGGCACTTCAACTTCCTCCTTCTTCCCCGACTTCGCCTTCCCCTTCTTCGACAGAACGGGGACTTTGGCTTTGACGGAGAACTTGAAGAGTTTCTTGCTGAACGAGCAGCTGAGGACAGACTGCGCGTGGCCCTTTCCAATCGCAATGCACTGCCACCTGTTCCACCTCGCCGAGTCGAAGCTGGACAGGCGCTCCTCTTCCTCGCTCATCCGCCTCCACGTCCGACCCCAGAGTCGCACGGTTTTGTCTTTGGAAGCAGTGAGGATCCAGTTTCCGTCTTTGGAGACATCGACAGACATCACAAAGTTGGAGTGGCCGAAGAGAGGCGTGAAGTGCTGAGTGGAGAGGGAGAAGAGTCGGAGTTCGTTGCAGTTTGATGCAACAGCCACTGAGAGTGACGAGCTGGGAGTGAACGGGTGTGTGAGATTGAGGGCAGAGAGGAGGGAGGGAGGGATGAAGTGGGGGTTGGACTGGATGAACTTGGCAGAGATCACTTCGCCGATGTTGGCAGAGCGGAACGAGCGAGGAGCGAGAGTGTCTGGGTCGAGTTGGATGAGAGTCTGATCATCAGTCACAACCAAAAGACTCTCAAACTGTCCGGTCGTCCTGTCCAAGTTGAGAGGGAGGAGGTGCAGGACGCTGGCGGAGTACTGCTGTGGAGTGAGCTTCAGGTCGCTGGTATGCAGCAGAAAGACTCCATCGGGCGTCCCACAAAACAAGAAAGGGTTTGAACACACGACGTCGGCGGGAGGGTCCGGAGTGTATCCCATAATGGCCTCGATGGCGTGTCCAAATGGCTGTGTTCGAAGGAGCTTTCCTGTGGAAAGTGACCATTGCGAAATTGTTCCATCATTGGAAGCAGTTGATATGATCGATCCGCCTTTTGTTTGGTGGAATTCGAGAGAGACAACGGGAGATTGGAAGCCCTCAAAGAGGTGGATGCATTTGCGCTCGAGAAGATCGAAAACACGCACAGTACGATCGTTTGAACAAGAGACAAGGATGAATTTAGAGGGATCAGGGTGAAAACGAACGAGTGAGACGATTTCTGTGTGATTCTTGAACGAATGTGTTAATTGGAGGTCAGTGATGTCCCACACAAGAATACTACAATCCGCTGATGATGTGGCAAGGAATGCACCCGTTGGATGAAATGAAAGAGAGAGAACGGGCTGCGAATGAAGTTTTCTCTTCTTGATCGTTTCTCCAGTGTCGACATTGAAGATAGTAACTGAAGAATCGACAGAAGCTACAACAAGAATTACAGATCCAGTATCCCGAATAGTGCCTTTTTTCGGTTTTGAAACTTCTTTGAAAGCTGTAAGTGTTGTAATGAGTGTGTTCTGAAAATTGATGATGGTGGTGACACAGATGGAAGGAAAAAAAGAGGATATTCAAGAGAAAACTGGCAAAACAGACCACTTCAAAGGTTCTAACGAGAGCTCCTGTTTCAAGGTCAATCATATTCACATGTGTGTCCTCAGCAAGATAAATGTAGTTTTCCCACTGTGCAACTGGTCCATTATCATAGAAAGGAGATAAAGACACAGTCTGCCGAAACTTTGTCTTCAGGGTCTCACTAATAATCTCTCCATTCTCTTGTTGAGACGGTATCTCAGATCGATCATTCATGAGCTCTCCCAATGGGCCGACATCTGGGGAAGAAGTGTAATGAAGCTTCTAACTCACAACCTACTCCAATGTATTGTTCCTGCTTGCCGAAAACACCATTATCCACTTAAAGTATGCGTTTATTCTGTGATTGATGAATGGATTGTATCACCACCTCTATCAGGTCACTGCATCCCTCCTCAACGTTGAAGAAAATCCATTTGATGCTATTTTTGCTTCTCGAATGCTTGAGAGGTTGGAATACAACATCTTACTCGAAGCTTACAATAGTGTATCAGTTGTCCTTTTCTCTCACAAGTTTGTTGAAGCTCCGACAGGATGGACAACCAGAACTCCCTCCAGCAGTTCCTGAAGATGGAGCCTCTAATGAAGTCTTCCTTCAATCACTCTTCTTCGCAATTAACTGCCTAGATGTCGTCGAAGGAGCAATGACATGTTCTTCTTGCGGTAGAATCTACCCAATTCATAATTCAATTCCAAATATGATTGTCAGAGCCATTGAAGGAGGTTTTTTGTTATATTTGTTTACTATATACTCTTCAAACTCAGAACAACCGCCACAATCAATAGAGAAGGAACAAGAAGATGAGGAAGAGGAAGAATCAGAAAATTAAACCCGATTACTTCACATTATAATTTTGACATCACTTCACGATCGGATATGAAGAGTGCTTTCATCCATCCGATGAAAGTTGGTCCAGCCTCATCCATGATTCACTCGTCTCAATGACGAGGGTATGAACTATCTATGTCACTATTCATTCAGTCTATCTTCGAATTATTATCTGAACGAGGCAAATGAATGAGAATGAAGGAGATACTATCCTGTTCTTGGTGTTCATCGGGTGCGGAGGACCAAAGGGTAATATTAGTTCGTAGAATCTGGATAACGAGGTTTGCATCGTGATACGATTCTTCGCTGAGGGTATCTAGCTCTGAAGTCGCTGAATCGAATGTACGTCGTGCGACGGTCAATGCAGTTGTAACGTCATTAAGTACTTCATATTGAAAGACACAATAGTTGAGGGTGACACTAAGGGAAAGCGGTGAGGCAACGGAAAGGGCTTTCGCTTGCTCCATGGCCTCTTCATAACTGGAGAGCGATTTTCTGGAGTATTCGGCATGTTTTGATCCACGATAGGCCTCAGCAAGATATCGATAGTAATCAGCTTTCCTTCGGGCGAATAATAGGTGAAATAACAAACATTTTCATGACAAAAACTTGTGTTTCTAAAGATTGGTCATTTTTCATTATATCATCGTCCACCAGGTGAATAATTGTCGTACAATAGTCTGTTAGTTCATTTGTCGCCTCTTCAATTGCCTTTCGAACAATCTTGACTTCTTTAATGTTCTCTTTGTCCAACTCAGCTTTTTCAATCGTGTACAGAGTTCTTAGAGATGCTCGTCTCATTCCAACGACATTGCGAAAAGTGACAGAGACAAGATTCCGCTCTTCACGTGTCAGTTTAATTCGTAAACGGACAAGTCTGATAGAATAGTCAATCATGTCTGTAGTTTGTGAGAATATTTTGAGAGAAACCATTGTATCGCTCTGAATGTTCAAGAAGTTTCAATACAAAGACAAGGTCCTCTCTTTCGGTATATTGATTCAGCAGGTTGGGATCAGTTGACATTTTGGAATGTTGAGGGTCGATCAATTTTATCAACAATACCACTAACACCACTCGTCTATCATGCAACAATATGGACAACAAACCGGAGGTCATGACAATACTCTCTTTACTGAGCAAGATCATAACATCCTTTTGAAGTTTCAACCAGATAATTCTCCCGAGAATGAAGCATACAAAACTTTCACAACCCGTGCAAATGAATGGGCACCGTTTCTTCCAAAGTATTTTGGAACCAAAGTTATCGAAAATAAAACTTATTTATTGATGGAAAATCTGACAGCCCGTTTCTCTCAACCATGCGTTCTTGACATTAAGATGGGCAAAAAATCATCAGCTCCAGATGCATCTGAGCAAAAGAAAGAAATCCAATATAAAAAGGCCCTCTCTACGACGGGTCTCTCTCATGGACTCCGCATTATTGGAATGAAGGCATCTTCGCATTTTCTTCTTAATATCACCACAGAAATATGATCATGTGACTAAAAATGTTGTGACTTATCCAAAATCATTTGGTGCTGGCTTAGACAACATGGACAAAGTGAGATTGAGCCTCACTCATTTCTTCTCTGCTGCCTGCCCGCACACAGCGACGTCTGAGCAAATTGTGAATGAAACCTTTCAGCAATCAATGATTGAAGCAGATCTCATGCAAGCTCAGATCAATAGGAATGCCATCCAATCAGTAATCTCACAATTGCAGAATCTCAGAGACTTCATGTGTTCACCACCCAAAACCAAATTTAATTTCTATTCAAGCAGCCTCTTGATCACGTTTGATGGTGCAATTCCTAATTCTGGTGATGTTAGTACAAAGATGATCGATTTCCAGCACGTTTTTGAACAGGTCCCAGAAAGCGTTGCGTATGGGGAAGATGATGGGTACATTGACGGGCTCAACAATCTAATATCTGTTTTACAGGAAATACTCTCTCAAGAACAGCTCTTAAAACAGTCATGACAATTCACTCCCAACTTCAATCAATCCCCTTATATATCGTCACTTTTGTTCCCGGGTTAGCAAAATCTGGTTCAAATTAGTGAAATATCTCTCTTTCATGTTTTCTCCTCCATAATACTGATCATCGCCCAAGGAACCGATCAAACCACCATGTTTTCATCGTCAGATGTTGGCATCCAATCATAATTCGAACTCGCCTAAGCGGGGAAATGTTGTGTCAGTAAAGTCCAAGTCATCATCGAGAATGACACGTCGATCATCATCCCCAGTTGTCTCAAGGAAACCTCCAAAAGTTTTATTCAACTTATCTCAGTGTAGCTATATTGTTTAGATGTACGTTGTCTTTAACAGCGGGGACTGCACAGATGATGTTCGTCAAGCGATGTCTCGTCGACTCTGGGACGAAATTGACCAAAATAGTTCGTTTCACAAAAGTTCTCACTCAACTCTTCGATTTTTCGGTAGAACATGTTTTTAATTTTCGCTGGACAATCAAAACGGTAGATTTGTCATACACGAACCTGAAAGACAGTCAGCTTACGAATCATTTCCCATCAACAGCGATCCTCACAACAAAAAGTGGCCTCAACACATGTCTAAAGGAGAACGCCCACTGGGAATGCGTTGATCATCGAACTTTTTTCCCTATGTGTTTTGATCTTCGAGAAAAGGTGGAAAAAGATTGCTTTGTTGAGACTTTTCGAATCCTCGCCGCATTCCACAAACTCAGAGATTTCCTCGCCATTCATGACCGTGAGTCATTTTTACGTCTTCCAAAGAAAGATCTAACTTCTGTCCAACTTCTTCTGAAGGTTCTTTCAAACCATATTTCATGCACACTCGAACGCAAGACACAAAGTGAATGTGATGGAGATTGTGAACTGACAACCCAACCAATAAAACTCTCAGAAGCACAATGGAAACAAATAGGCCCTGAATGTGCTGTAAAGAAAGCTCTCACAGATCTTGTTGATGCTTCAGTCAACCCCATCAGTCGGTCCCAGTCGTCTCTACGCTTTCAAACTCGACCACAAATACAATCAATGAGTCGCTCTCAATCGACCCTTCGAAAGTCAACGAGAGCTCCAGTCGAAGGAAGCAAAACCATCGACAGAGAGACGACAAAACATAATCGGAATGAATCAACTCCTTGCGGCACTATCTGCGGCACTATCGATGAGGAACCAACTGAAGCTGAACAACAACAACTCACTATCGTCTATGATAATGCTCAGTCTACCCTGAAACAGATGGAATCTGATGAATTAGTTCAGTCTTTGAGTCGGCTAGGAACGAAGCACAACATGTGGATCGTCAAACCGACTGGAAAATCGCGAGGGCGCGGAATTGCCGTTCATTCCTCACTTTCCGAGATATTCAAGCATATTGCTGAAGGGAAGGACAAGTTTTTGATCCAGGTCTTCATTTCCTTCATATATCACCGTCACGTCTTATTTCTTCCTTCTTCTGTGAAACAATCTCTCCTTTCTCCATTTTATTATTGTTTAGAAATACATTGAGCGTCCTTTCCTCATTCATGGCTTTAAATTTGACATTCGTCTGTGGATCATGGTCACCTCCGTCAATCCCCTCTCCATCTGGTACTACCACGACCCTTACATCCGATTCTCGTCTGTCCCGTTCTCCCTCGACTGCCACGACGGTATAGTCCATCTGACCAACAATTGCGTGCAAAGTGTGTGGGAGAAGGAGTCAAAGGTGAAGACCCTGAGAGAGACCATCGGCGATGAGATTGGCGTGGAGGGGAACATGTGGCGATGGAGCCAGTTTGAGCACTACCTGGAGGAGATCGATGCGGGCAAGCCTGGCCTTGTTTGGTGTTCAGACAAGGACACTGCGGACCAGGCCAAACAGGCCCCGTCCTCGCTTTTCAACAAACTGCGCACACAAACGATTCCTCTCATCCGCCGGATTGTCACGACGTGCTTCCTCTGCGGACGGGACAAGATCAAAGACAGGCCTAACTCGTTCGAGATTTATGGGTTCGACTTCATGCTCGACGAAGACCTGTCGCCGTGGCTGATCGAAATCAACTCCGCGCCCTCCTTCGAACACTCCACGACAATCGTCGGCCCGCTTGTGACGCAGTGCATCGAGGACACAATGAAGGTCGTGCTGGACAACAGGATGTGTGATCGCGTGACGAGTGTTGGTGGGAAGGGGGCTCCGAGGAGAAGTGCCGCACATCACGCGGAAGAGCAGGCCATCGTCGCATCCGACGAGTGCTCCAAAACAATGACAAGGCAGCCATCCATCGCCAACTCGGCAGCAAACACCACACTCAGCCTGCCTTCCAAGCCAACCACCTCCGACGCGAAGACACACAAATCGGAGAAGCATGCAGTCACACCAAAGAAGGTGCGAGTGCTCCAAAATGCGTACAAAAATGGAGTGCCGAAGAAGACTGCCAAACTCGAAATCGACGCCGCGCAGAAGGCTGAGCAGCAGCGGAAGAGCGAAGAGGAAAGGAGGTGGAAGGAGGAGGAAAGCATCCGTCTCGCCAAAGAAATGGAGGAGCGACTCCAAATTGAAGCGAAGATCCTTTCAGACGCCGCAGACCGAATGAAGGCACAGCAACTTGATTTATCGTTCGATCAGCAGCGCTGTGCAAAATACTATTCCGGCCTTCGCCCTTCATCCACAGACGAGTCCCCCTCATCGCCAAAACAGGATCTTCCCTCGAACGACTCGTCGCCAAGAGACAACTCGCCTGAGCAGACAGCCCACGAGGAATCACCAACTCCACCCGACATCCACACTCCTCCTTCCGCCGGCACTTCCCTCTCGACGCCTCCGCCGCGCTCGAAGGGAGAGAAGCAGCGTTCTGCGTTTTACGATCAGAACATGATTCTGGACGAGACGTGTACCCTCAACACAGGTGGCTGGGAGCTGATTTACCGCGAGCGGAAGGAACAAGCTTTTTTTTCGAAGAACCCAGGACGTTTAGTAATCACAGGGAAGAGAATTGCTCCATGACAAGGCCGACGTCCAATCTTAATTCTGTACACGCTGAAGTTCTGTTCTATCTCTTTTATTTTGACTGCTTGCATTTCCAATACGTCTAACCTATCGATATGTTCAGAATTCATTTTTGGAGAAAGCCCAACATTTTCTCTGTTCCTTTCAACTCTTCCTCCAGCAATACGTAGGCATATACATGGATCCTAGATTCATTGATCGTATTCCAACTTTGATAAACAATAGGTTTCGACTGAATAGACGCGAAATTCTTGGAAAGGGATCGTTCGGTTGGGTTTTTCTCGTTCGGGACTCTCAGACGAATGGAAAATATGCAGCAAAGGTCGAACCCAAATCAAAAAACTCTCTCCTCTACTATGAGCATCGAATTCTGCAACAAATTCAAGGGGCTGAGGGATTCACGAGCGTTATTTTCTTTGGTGAACAAGATTCATTTGTCTTTCTCATCATTGATCTTCTCGGTAAGAACGTCGAGGATTCGATGCAACGATATGGAAAATGTCTTCCCTTGGATTATGTTTGCTCGATCGGGATTCAGGCAATTACACGACTTGAGCATCTTCACGAAAAGGGCTTCCTCCACCGCGATATCAAACCAGAAAATTTTGTATTTGGGACAGGAAAGAACAAAGATACCCTTTTTCTGATTGATTTTGGCCTTTCGAAACGCTTTATTGATCCTCGAACTGGAAAACACATACCCTTCAGAACCGACAAAAGCCTCACTGGAACCCCTCGGTATGCAACTGCCAATGCTCACCTTGGAATGGAATTGGATCGTAAGGACGACTTGGAATCTCTCTGCTACGTTCTCATTTATCTCTACAAAGGGTTCCTACCGTGGATGGGAATCAGGTGCCGCGAGGCCCTGAAAAAGTACCAACTGATTGGTGAGATGAAAATTGCAACAAGTAACGAAGATTTAACGCATGGATGTCCAATTGAATTTTCAACCTTCATCTCATACACGAAAACAATCACATTCGGAGAAAAGCCCAACTACCAGTATCTAAGGACACTCCTGACGATGATGTGCCTGAGGAATGTCGAACTTGACCAACTTAATGCAACTGCAGATGAAATGATGAAGACTTTATTCCCCATCAAACTTGATCTTGGGAGGGGTGGTATGGAGTCCACCCACACGCGTCAGATCCAACAAAATGTCATTTCAGCGATCAAACAGCCTGCAGAACCCCTCAACTATGGAGCAAATCGAAATCGTGATGGAAAAGAGAATGAGAAGGGCGAGCATGGACATGACCCAAAAAAGACACCATTCTCAAAACCAGAGAATTCTGTTTCCCAAAAACTTGTTCTTCATCCACTTCAGCTTCCAGATTTCCAGAACTTCGCAAAAAAGGCCTTCACTGACCAAGATATCAGTGAACCAGCGAATCAGCCAGCCGGTGGGAATGAAAGCAATTATGCTCTTCCTAAACCACGTCCAAAGGCTGGTTCTCAAGATGTAAATATGAAGAAAACACAATCTTGGGTGTTGACTGGGGAAAACAAAGGATTTTCGGACTCTTCGGAGAGACGTCTCTCAATGAATGATAAGCTCCTCGACCCTTCCGCAAACCCCTCTGGACGCTCCCCAACTCCTGATGGAGTTAATCTTACTCAAACTCCAGCGTCTTGCAGCTCACCGTTCCACATCGAATCATCAAACGACTTTGGTGGATTAATTGATGATAAAGACAGAGACAGTGCTCAACAAAAACTAGAAGAAGCGATGAAAGGCATTTTGGTCGAACCGTTCGTCGATCCAAACAAGGAGAAGGGTGAAATCACTGGCGAAGAGTTTGTGATGATCCAACCTGATGAGAACAGCACAAATGATTATTTTTCGGAGTCCCGGTTTGTGGACGAATGGTCAAAGATGTCCCTCTCGAGGATCGTTCAGAATGACTTCGGATCATTGGAAGATGATTGGTTCTTCTTGAATGGTGATGAAGAACCTGCGGAATGAATTTTTGAGAGAATCATCATTATTGTTTCTATTCATTTCATATTCTCTTGATTCTTCTATCGTTTCACCGTTTTGTCATAACTCATGCATCTTTTATTTTTTTATTCTGGTTTGAGATCAGTTCGTCTCTTTCTAATGTTCTTTCCTTCGTTCTTAAGGCAGGGTCACGGTGGTGGCCTCAATGATATTACTCAATACCACAGCACATTTACCTGCAGCAGCTTAGCTGTCCTCGGAAAAGACGGAAGTTACGATGATTCAGGGAAAGGTCTGAAGAATTATCAATTCATCATCTTTATCGATTTTTCTACATTGAATTCTTTTTGTTTTTGTATGATTATCCTGCCTCCTGATATGTCTTATCGGTTTCTCGGACCAGTTTTCCTCCCAACGGATGTTCTCGCAAAACTCGCTGATTGCATGGACCAACGAACCCCAATGATATTTCAGTTGTCTAATCCGAATAACAACCTCAAAATTCATGTCGGGGTTGTCGAATTTTCCGCTCCAGACGGCAGTGTTGGAGTTCCATATTGGGTATGCCTCTCATTTGAATCAAATGACGACTTATCTTCCATCTCGAACAGATTATGGATTATCTTGGTGTGGAAGAATTTGGAAAAATCCGTATTGATGGCGCAAAACTCCCTTCAGGAACATACGTCAAATTCCGTCCAATGGATGATAGATTCTTTGACATCACCAATCCAAAAGCCGTGTTTGTCTTATTTTCTTTCAATTTTTTCGTTCTCTGTTGTGATTGCTTTTTTAGTTTGGAGTACAGTCTTCGATCATTCACAGCTCTCACCGTGAGAACCACTATCAGGATCAAATATAATCAAACATATTATCAGCTTCAGGTGGTAGAGTTAAAGCCGGCGAATGGAGTTTGTGTTGTTGATGCTGATATGCAGGTCGAATTTGTCGAGCGAGAACGCCCACCACTCGCCATTCCTCAGCCACAGAACCCACGAGCTCGAAAATCGTCGTCACCCCCTCCTCTCGCGGGGCCTTCCCCTGCTTCTCGACCGGGTGCCTCAAAATCGCCCGCAGCAAGCAGATCACCACCGCCAGCCCCGAGTGTCGTCCTGACGTCTTTGTCCGGGAAGAAAGTGAAGGTGAACAAAGACCATCTTGAAGACTTTCTCAGCACAGAGAAGAAGACACCTCAGCCTACCCTCACTCCATCTCACTCATCCCAACCCTCCGCACCCGAAGTTCCCCCCACCTGCTACACACTCTCCGGGAAGAAGACAGTCTCGCCAGACAAGGCCCTCGAATTCCTGCAAAGCGACGACAGTTCTGCAGCTGCGAAGGTGGAGAAGAAGCCTGAGCCTCACATTCTCAAAGAGACACACATCCTGAACGAGGCTCTCCTCACCCAGAAGCAGCCGGCCCCACAACCAAAGACTGCCTTTGATGGCCTCAAGGCACAAGTGAAAGTGTCTCCGTCCAAAGCACCGCCAAAGACCGTCGCCAAACAATCACCGACCTCATCCACAAAAACACTCCCATCAAACACTACCAAGGCTAAGCCAAAGCCATTCACTCCACCACCTCCCCCGAAGGCCTCTCCAGCTCCCGACAAGAAAGAGGAACCTGTCATCATGTTTGGGACAGTCCAGAAGATCCCTCTCTCCGAAGAAGAGCAGAAGAAGCAAGACGAGGCGAAGAAAGAGATGAATTGGGAAAACACAGGCGGATACTCACTCTCCAACAAGAAGACAGCAAAGCCAGCATCGGCTCCGCCTGCTCAGCCAAAACCACAAGTGTCAACACGACCTGCTCCAGCGCCAGCACCGAAGCAAACACCAGCTTCAGGAGGCGACGGTGACTTTTGGAGTCAATTTGGAGCAGGCAATTCACTCAAAAAGTGAAGATTGTCATTCTTTTTTCAACATTTCATCCGTCGATGTTTTTTCTCGCGTTTCAAGCCAATCAGAAAAGGCATCATTCTTCTTCTGGTAACGGTGGAATGGTAGTTAATTTAAGGTGGCCAGGAGAAGTCTGGTACAACGGATGCTCCGGAAAGAGGAGGCAAAGTTCGTCTACAAAAACAACGTCAACCTTAGTTGGGAGATGATGGAGACAGGATTCATACCAACTTACTAAATGATCTTATGCGTTCGCTATCGTTGAGAAGAGACTTAATACACAGTTTAATGTCAGGAAGGTTCGAAATCTGTGTTCTGCTCGAAGGATCAAGAATAATCAGTGCTTTCTAGGATGGATGCTGACTGTGGAAAATCAGGCAATACCTTTGACTGAATTGAGCCAACGATGATTTTAGAATGTCCATTACCCTGGAGTATCATCGGGGATGTTATTCGCTCTCCGATCCGAGGAGAAGAGCGTTGAAGATCATGTTGTCGTGAATAAAAGTGGCATGTGAAAGAAATCAAATCTAAAGGAGCATCAGTGAACCGTATCAGTTGAACACTATTGATAGGACGCCCATGAAGCGAAAGTAAAACTTCAATACGGAACATTCAGGTATCTGAAAAAAACCCACATTTCTGTGCTACCAATAAACTTTGTCGTTGCAACTAACTGAGTACATGTGAGAATGGAGGAAAATGACGCACTTTTCCTTTGAATTCACGAAAACCTCGTGGATCCAGTCCGCTTTTCGATCATGAATTGAAAAGAAAAGGATACGATTTCCATCCTTCTTCAATAGTATGTTGTATATCCATGATGGAAAGTGTTAAAGGAAGTTTTTCTAATCGGGAAAGTATGAAATCAATGACAAATCATTCATACTACGCTCAAATTCCGCTCGAAAGAGAGGATATTGAATAAGGGAGGAGTAAAGCATCATGATATTCCTATATCCACACCCCCACGACTTATCATCGGTTTCTACATGGATGTAGTCTGAAATCAGAAGAATTCGTTTGAATAAGAGATGGATGAGAGACCGAGTGTTGGGGATAAGTTGACGGATTTTTGAGTTTTAAAGGCTTTTGATGTCTCTAGATAGGTTTGAAGATGAGTGGAAATATCTAAATGACAAGAATAGCGGCAGTATTTTGTGAATTGGTGGTTTTATGTCAGGATGAGAATGAAGACCAGGAATGGGTGGTTTTTTCCAATTAACAGGGTCTTTCGTTGAGCGCTGTTCAAGAAAATGAAAAAGATGTGAATATTAGGGGGACCAGACTGCAAACTTGGCGTTTTGTCTTTTCAATCGTGGGAGGTTTGTTCATTCGCTCGATGAATAAAATGAAGGGTGAGATGATTGGAAGAGAAGAAACACAGCAAAAAAGCAAGAACAACAAATAAAAAGAACAAAGAAGATAATGAAGGTATTTCAAGCACCTATAATGTCCTGCAAGAGTGGCATGAGCTCACAGAGTGAGTTGATGCATGATGTGTAATAAGAAACTTTCTGTCTCTCCTCAATCATCAGTGTCTCGTTGCTATCGAGCATATCCAGCACTTTGTTTGATGTTTCGAGAAGAACGATGAATCTGGATGCAATTTCTGTCCACAGTTGACCTCCACGTTTGATGCTGAACTGGACTTTCCGTTGATCCATCAATTCGACGCTGTCTCGATCCTGATCATCTTCCGTCTGCCCCTGCTGAATCGTTTCTTCATTTTGAACTGGATCCGTTTCAAGAGTAGCTGGGATTTCGCCCTGGATGATGGCATTGATCGTGTTGAGCTTCGACCAGTACTCCCGCACAGCCTTGGACAGATCAGCGAACGGCTTTTCGTTCCCAACCGTATACAGCATGTCTTCAAACAGAGCGATGATTTCGCCCTTCTCAACAGTCTCCACTTTCTCCATCGACTCAATTTTGAGGTCTTTCTTCAGACGACCCGACTGATCCATGTTCAGTCGCTCCATCCCAACTCGCCAGATGGCAAACAGGCGGAGTGCAAATCGTTCGAGCGTCTCTTTCCAAAACTGCTCAACGTTGACGACGTCCCACTCCCAATCGGCCACGTTCTCTCTGAGGTGGCATCCAGGCAGCGGGCGCTGGGTTGACAACTGCACTCGACGGTACTGCCGCTTTGGTTCAGGAAAGGGCGGTCCCATTTCTGGGTTGGCCTTTGAGAGTGGCGTGTCTATCTGAGAATGGACAGATGCTGGAGACCCATGATGCCCACCAGAAACAGACAAACTTGTGGGCGAGCCGACGATCGGAGGGAGTTGCGTCATGTCTCGAGTGAAGGCCTGGTTTTGCGCGACAAGGTGGTCGTCAATGAGATGGTAGCCTGTGAACGATGTGTATTCTTTGTCGTACTGGGCGGCTTCCAGATTCTCCCGGAGACCTGCTGAGGACGGATCGGTCAGATGAGGCATTGGCTGCGGGCTTCGAGAGGGAAGGATCGTGATTGGGTCTTCGTAGCGTTCGAAGATGTTCCCGGGAAGTTGGTTCAACTTGTTCGGCCAGACAGAGTTCAGCCGGATGATGGCTGAGGATCCGGGCAGGTCTGGAAGTGGTTCGTCGTTGACCACAACATCAACGCCAGGACACTTCTTCTCAATCTGCTTCCTGAAAAGATTGGCCGACACGCCGTACTGCAGAGTGTACACGAAGGACGAGATGAGGTGAGTGTGGGGAGGCTTCGAGAAAGGCTGCTGAGGTGGAGGGAAGTCCGAGACTGTAGGAGCACCCCGGCACGGAGTCGTTGTCGCAGATGTTGCCATCATCTGTTGAACGGAGCTGTCGATCACATACCCATTTGGGCACTCTTCCCTCCCTTCGCACACTCTGTAGAACCGTGCAAGAACAAAGCGGGGATAGAAGCATGACGAAAACCTCACTTCGAATGCAAGTTGCCGCAAATTGGCCAGAATCTTCACGTTGAGAGCGCCGGATTCATGATCTGTTTTGGGTTGGATTCGAATCCAGTTTGACTCCATCCACATCGCACGCTCGCACTGTCTCGCTTTTGAGAATGTGTCGCTGATCTTCTTGAAGAGTGGGAGGAAGATGTTGGTTGGAGCTGGTGTCATTGGAGTCTGAAGTGCTGCGAATGGTCCTGGTGATGGTTGTGACTGAACACCCCGCAGGCTGGGTGTGTCTGCTGCGAACGGGACGTCTTGTTCCTCGATTGCTCGCTGCCGTTCGTCAAAGATGGCTTTCCGAGCGATGTCGAGTGACTTGGGGAGGATGATCGTTGATGCCTCGAGGGCGGTCATGAACGGGAAGGCCAAGTTCTGAATCTGCGAAAGCTTGACCGTCCGGTTCAGATCTCCGTTGAAACAGAAGAGCTCCAAAGTGTCCTTTCGAGTCTCTTCCTTTTTGTGTTTCAGACGTGTCAGCATCTCCAATCGTTTCAGCTCAATGAACCCGATTTCACGGCGGATGGGAACAATCCGCTTGATGATCGAGACTGGGATCTCGCCACTGCTGGTGTTGTCCAGCATCTCGTACAACCCCATCAGAGCCTCGGCATAGTCGAGGCACCGTTTGTCGTCAAACTTCACACACATCTGCACAATTTTGCAGAGGCTGTCAGCAAGCTCCGCCTCAGTCCCCCCTTGGCACGCGAAGAAGCTGAACAGGCTGCTCTCCACGTCGCCTTCGTCGGTGATTTGGAGTTTGGGCTTTTGAACAGTTTTGACGGCCTTTGGACGAGATCGGAGTGCGGCGAGTGGATTTGACTGGATGGGCTGTGCCTTTGTGGTTGTCGTTGTGGTTGTTGATGTGATGGCAAGCTGTGAGGAGGTGAGGGGCTGGATGAGGAACGTGAAGGGATGGATGGCATCGTAGAGGAACAGAGAGACTACGAGACCTTGGAGGTCGTTCTTGAACGATTCGAGTGTGTGTTCGCCGAAGATCAGGTGCATCGTTGATGTTGTGAGGAGGGAGTCGTCGGGTTCGGCTTCAGAGGTGAGTGTTTCCCTCGTCGTTGGAGTGTTCTGAACCATCACTTGTTTCAGACGCGACGACAGAGCAGTTTCTGATGCGAGGTCGCTTTCTTCCTCTTGAACGATTGAGTTCTCTTCCCGTTTCAATCTTTCTGACCAATCCTCCTTTATCGATTGAACATTCCGGCCAAGCTCCTCCAACAGTGTCGGAAGAGACAGAAGAAGTGACCTGAGTTTTCTGAGGTCGTCGTTAAATGACACCCCGCTGATGTTTCCTGTCACCGCTGTTACCCATTCTGTTTTGCTGCAGACCTTTCGGCCGGGTTGGAGGAGAACCTTGACACCAGGAGCTTTGGCTGTTGTCCCTTTCTTTGTTTTGTTGATTTGGTCGAGCTTCTTCTTCTCTCGGTCAGCGAGGGCAATGATGACACTGATGATCTCCCGTCCAAAGCGAGAGAAGGACTTGTTGTGGATGTGTTCGGACTGGAAACAGAGCGCCAAAATTGATTGGATCTGTTTGAGATGCGGGACGAGTGTTGGCGGAGTGTTGATGCAGATCATCAGCAGGAGAGTGAATGTGGTGTACGCTGGCCCGCTTGAAACGGGGACGATGAAGAGAAGGGCCGACGTGAGGATGGAAAGGGTGGTCTGGACAATGTTGTTCTGCCATTCTTTCTGAAGAAGAGAGCAGAACTGCGGGGAAGAGAGGAGGATATCGGATGTGGTGAGATTGTTCGTGAGAAGCTGTGGAAGTGTGTTTGAGGGTTGTGTTGGGGGTGGAGGGAGTGAAGTGAGGATGGGTGAGGTGAGGATGCATGCGACGGATTGGATGAGAAATCGCCAGATTGTATTGTGTGATGATTTCAGGAAGATGTGAAGAAGAGAGAAGAGAGAATTGGCAGAGTTCATCAGCGAAGAGAAGAGGAAAGTGAACGAGGAGAGCAGGACATCGGACTCGGGTGAGAGGTCACTCTGATTGTGTTTCGCTGACACAGCGAGTGGGATGGAAGCGATTGTTGCGAGGGAGTAGAAGAAGGTGTTGATGAACGATGAGAGAGCAGACTGCTGGTTCTCGAAATGGGTGAAGGACGTCGAGAACAGGCGGCACTCAGTGGCACAGCCGATTGCGAAGAAAGAGGTCACAGCCAGAAGAAGAGGGATCGAGATCACAGAACTCTCTGTGCAGATCACAACAAGGATCGACGAAATTAGAGAAAAGCAGTGCTTGAAAGCATCGATGAGAACAGAAACTTGGATGTGACTGACGAGGAGCCGGGATTCGTTCGCAAAGATCTTCGGAAGGAAGGAAGAGGTGAGGACGATGAGGGAATGGAGAACTGCGTTGTGGTGAAGTGGGTGGTTGTCGTTCTGAACGTAGTTGTGGAGGAGTTCGCAGGACGTGCCGAGAAGAGACAGTTGAATCTGTTCAAAAGAATGGTGTGAAGTGGAATACACCGATCCGACAAGGAGAGTTGCTGACTCAAACAAATCTTCCCGTTTCGAGCTGATTGCAAGGACCTCGCTGATGTCATCGTCGAGGTCGACTCCGACGTTGTCGTCATTCAGCGTGAAGATCCCCCCGCGTCCCAAAGTCTGTCCAAAGAATTCTGTCTCCTGGTCCCTCCTGCGTTCGGATTGGAGGATGATGAGGAGTGGCCCAGAAGTGGAGAGCATCGTTGAAATGAAAGAGACACACCCATTTGTCACAAACGGGAGGGGGTCGTCATCCAAGCTGGTCCCCCCGCTGATCACTTGCTCCACGCAGTAATGCCAGAGAGAGGCTGCGGATCGGATCATGTCCGACACATCTTGCGGATCGACAGTGCTGGGATCAAGTGTGTCCGTCAGGGTTTGGCCTGCGATTTGATTGAGCGGAGTGTCGAGAAGTGTTCGTGTCGCCCCGTCCTTCGAAAGAGCAGGAACGAGATGCTCTGTGTTGCCGAGGTACGTGTCGACGCCTCTCTGGAGGGACTCTGGCGAGAGAGAAGCGAAGTACGTAGAAATGATGACATGTGACGCAGGAAGGAGATAGTCGCAGAGGAGCTGGCTGTCGTCAGAATGGAGGGTCTTCAGAATGCCGATTGCAGTCCGGAGAACAAACGTGAGGAGTGAATGGTTGATGGCTGCGACTGGAAGTGGGAGTCCGTTGAGCGAGTGGAGGATGAACAGATGGCAGAGGAAGGATATGAAGGGTCGTTCAGAGGAGACGTCTGCGATGGATTTCACAGGCAATTGAGGCGAGCTGGAGAGAGTTGTTGACCTCTGTGTTTTCTGTTGGAGGTAGACGGAGAGTGTGGTGAAGATGGTTTCGGAGTGGAGGAGCAACTCACTGTTGAGTTGGATGGTCACTGACGACTGGCGGGATATCTTCTGCGTCATGATCTGCGCTATCTCGGTGTCGATTTGTGGGATGTCGTACAATCCAGTGAGGGCTGGCTCAATCAGAACGGAGACGGACGGCGAGCTGACTGTTGTGAGGCTCGAGCAGGTGAACGTGATGGGAAGAGTGATGTCGCAGAATGCATCCTCGTCCGGCGTCGTGATGGGTCGAGAGAGGATGTAGAAAGGGATGAGCGGCTTTGCATGCTCCTCCGAATCATCGTCTTTCTCTGCCGACATATCCTCGAACACTTCTGGTCTTCGGATTTGTGGGATGGTCCGAACGTTGGATGTCTTCAGATGGACAGGCTCTGTCTCGACGACTGCCCGTTGGAGGGAGGACGTCGAGTGGAACGGAGATTGAAGTGACTGTGAGGGTGATGTGCCTGGTTTGGAGCGTGTTGAGCCTGCGACGGGCCTTTCGATCTCGTACACGCGTTCGGACCACAGAGGATCTTGCGTGTGGTCGACCTCTTCTTGCGAAGCCCCCAAAACAAAACCGGAAGGAGGAGGGCGGGGGACAGGGGGCGGGTTGGGATAGATGCGAAGGAGGTACCCGTCAGAGAGGCGAGTGATGGATTGCTGGGAGAAGATTGGGAAGAAGCAATGGGCGAAGGAGTCTGTTGGGGGAGGAAGTTGGTTTGTGGTGCGGATGGGATCGGCCATTGACGAGTGGAAACAGAAGAGGAGATGAAGGGCGTTGTCGGTGAGGGAAGGGAGGGTGAACGAAACAGGTGGCTGTGGCGAGCAGAGCCCGTCCAGAAGGAGCGAGTGTTGATGCGAACAGAACAGGAGGCGAGACTGGCCTGGGAGACCAATTCCAGAGGCGCCGACAACATGAACGACGACAATGAAGGGTGAAGTGAAAAGATTCGCAAAAGGCTTGGACACCGTGGAAGGGGTGCTGCTGCTGAGGGTGTTGTGGACGGTGTGGGTGGGGTAGCCTGCTGCGCGGAACAAGCGATGGTTCTCTTCTTGTTCGAGAGCGGCCCTGATGATAGCTGAGAAGAATGAGGCGTTCAATGAGAGGATGAGGGTAGAATCATATGTGTCCGATGACATCGTTTTGATTGCTTGTGGAGAAAGGACAATTGACGAAGCAACAAAGTGAGTCTTGGCCAGACGCGAATTATCTGAAACAGAATTTGATAGAAGTTCATGAAATGGCTGTGGTGTGGATCTTGTAGGCGTTATTGTTATTGACAGATGAAGTGGATTCGTTGAAAGGGTCGTTGAAGCATGAGATGAACCCGGAATGTTAATCCTTTCCTTTCGGGTAGCTGACAGAGAGAATTGTGAAACATATGAATGTCCAAAGATAAGCATGGAATTATCATCTGTTGTTGGAGTTTTATCGTATTTTGGATCAGCTAGGATGAATGGAACGGAGTTTGTTGCGAGTGGACATGAACACGAGCGATACTGTGAGGTCACGGAAAACAATATTTGAAATTTCGACGCTCGTGAATGTGTATTCTTCGAAAGAGACGAAAAATTGAAGCGAGAAAACTCCATAAAAGCAATATTGTATGTTCTTTGAAATGACTTCTGTGTATTGAGGGGAAGAGATACCACTCTTGAAAATGGTTTACCATCCACAAAGAGTGATGCGTGTAATGAGAGACCTTCTTTAATGAGAGATTGAATTTGAGAATCATTCTCTGGAGAGAGTGCGATATTTACGAGCAGGGTTCTTTCTGGATATCCGTTACCAGCTGCCTGCAAATCCAAGGCATGATTCATTGTATAGTCTGTCCAGATTTGTGGTTGATGATTTGTATGAAGGTCGTAGAGCATCTGAGAATGTGAGATTCCAATTGTTCGCGGGTCGGGAGGGAGAAGGATGGGGAAATGGGGTGTTTCTTCCAAGAAAGATGTTGTATCATGGGACTTTGATGAAGAAGATTCTTTTTCAGAAGGTAGCTCGTCCTCTTCGGACGATTCCATCGTGAAAAGAAAACTTTTGGTTATCTCTGAATTGTTCTTAGTGAACGTAATAATCCGCTCAAAAATTGAATTTATTTTTTATTGATTACTCGAAATGCCCTTTCCATGAAAAGGTCGCATGAATATGCAAGTATTCTTACAAACGACGACCTCTTCTGCTACCCTTCTTTCTTGTGGAATCGGTTGGAATTGGAGTCACGTCTTCAATCCTGCCAATACGAATACCACCACGAGCAAGAGCACGGAGAGCGGCAGAGGCACCTGGTCCTGGAGTCTTGGCACGAGTTCCACCAACTCCACGGATTTTGATGTGAAGGCAGTTGATGTTTTTCTTTTGGCATCTGAACAATGTAAAAATGATATATTAGGAAAAGAAAAAATGTTGGTGGGAAGCGATTGATAGATGCAATGAAGGAAAAGATGGAAGTTTTGAACAGGAATATTTTTTGTGAAAATTGTGTAAACGTGACGAGATAAATGATTGAAAGTCTGACGAGAAAAGTGAAATCATACTCAGAAACGACATCTTGGGCGGCCATCATAGCGGCGTATGGTGAGGACTCGTCACGATCGGCCTTAACTTTCATGCCTCCTACACACGAAAAAACGATTAAAATGGATGAATTGATTCTCATGATGGTTGAGAAGAGAATCAAACCGGTGATACGGCAGATAGTTTCACGTCCGGAGAGATCAGTAACGTGAATGAAGGTATCGTTGAATGAAGCGTAGATGTGGCAAACGCCGAATCTGTTCTCACCAGGCTGACAGAAAATGAAGAACAATGTGCAAAGTCAATGTTATTAGGTCATTAAAAAAGTGATATACCTTGAGATCAGGGATTGATGAGATGACTTCCTGAACTTTCTTCTCTCCTTTCTTTGCCTTTCCTTTGGTTGCTGGAGCAGCGGTCTATGATGAAAAAAGAGACAATTGAATATGGAGGGGGAAGATTAGAGTCGAATAACAATCGTAGAACCCAAACCATTTCGCGGATAATTCCCTTCTTCCTTTTGATCAAAAGATTGGTCCATAATCTCCAGTTTTTTTGGGACAGACGAAGAAAAGAGGGATGGAACTCTGGTGATGTCTCCAAAACTGTGAAAATTTCTTTCAACTCATCTGGCAGTCTTCATAAATAGCATTCAACTTAGATCATAGATGTGTATCTGGGTTGATCGATGGTCTTCAACAAAAATTGAGAATTTCTCGATGTCATCTCAACAGCAAAGACGTTTTTCACATGTTTCCCAGTCATTTGCTTTCAATGTGGAAGATGAAGACGATTCAGAGGGAGGTTTGCTTTTTTCCGATGGTCGTTACCTCCACATTTTCTCTCTTTACTTGGAGTAGATGACAACTATACAGATGCATCCTCTTCAGAAGTCGAACAACAACATACTTCGTTCACAAAACAAAATCTTCTTCAGACCATAGTCAAGATGGCAGCCATCAAGACACGACAAAGAAAACTTCAATCAAGTTATCCACAACCTCCAGCTATATTTATGCAAATCAATAGACCAGATGGGAAACCATCCACTGAAGGAAAGCGAGGTCGTAAAAAAGCCACCCCAACTCCTCAACAGATGTATGGTTTTGTTCGTCCGGTAAAATACCTTTTAGTGACTTGCCTGAACAGAACAATTTTCATTTAGTCCCTATTCATGATCAAACATCCTTTCTCCAAGACGTTTGTGACGCAGCCAACTATAAAGCACAAACTCGACGAATTGTCGTCCGACAAGGTGAAAGACTGAAAGTTGAGGTTCCTCGCTTCTTTCTATATCGTTCACGAAAAGAGGAAGAAGTAAAGAAGGAGAAAGCCTCGGTTATCGCTGCAATGATCAAACAATTCTGGGATGACGCGAGAGAATTCGTGAGTCTCCGACACCTGATTGAGAAGGAGGAAAAGATCCGCGAAGTGAAAAAGGAGAGTTTTGATACATTTGTGGAACAGATGGAGGATCTTAGCCGAATTATCAAAGATAGCATTGAGGATGTGTCCACTCCAGCAAAATCATCTCAGCATCTTGATTCTATCAAGCCTGACGAAGATGGAATTGACTCATCTGAAGAATTTGATGCTCGGCGAGATGCTAATGAGCTTGATGAGTTGAGGAATGAGGCTGAGAAGCCAATGGACCAACTTTTGATGGACGTCTCGAAACAAGCCACGTCGATGGCACCCACCGGAACGACTCTCGCATCCACCGAGATCAAAACTGAAATCCCATTCCTGCTGAAGGGTCCTGGACCTCTGCGCGAGTATCAAATGATTGGGCTGGACTGGCTGATGAACATGTACGAAAAGAATCTCAACGTGATCCTCGCAGATGAGATGGGTCTTGGGAAAGCACAGCCAGTCGACTCCCCCATCCTCACCCCAAGCGGGTGGAGGAGGATCGGCGACATACGCGTGGGAGATCAGGTTGTGGCGTGTGATGGGAGCACGACGAGCGTGACGGGAGTCTTTCCACAGGGAAGGAAAGAAGTCTTCCGCGTTGTGCTCGACGATGGAACGTGGGCAGATTGCACAGACGAGCATCTTTGGACAGTACAGCTCGACAATGACAAGGGGAACAGCTCAACGTGGGTTTCGACAGAGGCGGAGAAATGGAGCACAAAAACGACACGGGAACTCATCGGCCTTCTCAGCACGAACTCATCGTCAATTCGTCTCCCAATCGCCCAACCAATCCATTTCTCTTCCTCTCAAAGCACTCAGACTTCTTTATCATCACTCGATCTCTCACAATCTTCATTTGTTCTTCCAGAATCTCTTCTTTTCTCGGATATTCAGACTCGAACTGAAATATTGAGACAGATTATTCATCATCACTCCCCATCAACACATCCCACAGACGCCTCCATTCGCATCTCCACACTCTCTTCCTCAGCAGCGAACTCACTCATCCACCTCGTACAGTCTCTTGGTGGTGTTGTTCATCGATTAGCATCACAGCATGGCATCCAACTCGACATCAGCCTCCCATCGCAGATCCGACAGAATGTTGTGGGCGGAGGAAGTCAGACAGATGAAGGTGCTCGTCTCAAAAGATCAATCGTCTCAATCATTCCACTTCCATCGACTGCTGAGCTCACAGTGCTTCCATCAGATTCACTTATCCCTCCCTCGCCTCTCCTCTCTCAGTCTCCTTCCTCTGACATCACTTCACCGACCACCCAACAACTCCAACCCCTCATTTCTGAATGTGTCTGCATCAGCGTCTCGCATCCATCTCAACTTTACATCACCTCATCCTTCATCGTCACCCACAACACTGTCATGACCATCGCCGTCCTTGCCGCCCTCGCCTGCCAAAAGAACGAGTGGGGTCCTCACCTCATCATCGTTCCGTCGTCTGTCCTCATCAACTGGGAGATGGAGTTCAAGCGATGGTGCCCGGCCTTCAAGATCCTTTCGTACTACGGCACAACTGCAGAGCGGAAGAAGAAGAGAGAAGGCTGGTCCAAGCCAGACGCATTCCATGTCTGTATCACGTCGTACAAGCTGGTCATACAAGACAAGCAGATCTTCCGCCCGAAGAGGTGGAACTACATGATCCTCGACGAGGCCCACAACATCAAGAACTTCAAGTCGAAGCGGTGGCAGATCCTGCTCAATTTCAACACCCGCCATCGGTTGCTCCTCACCGGAACTCCTCTCCAAAACGACATCATGGAACTGTGGTCGTTCATGCACTTTCTGATGCCTGAAGTCTTCCGATCCCATTCCGAGTTCAAAGAATGGTTTGCAAATCCAATCTCCAACTCCATCTCCGTTGAGACAATCACTGGAGACGGCTATGTGAATCGAGAAGGTCTTGCCGACACCAGCACACCCTCAACCATTCCAAACGAGATCGTGTCACGTCTGCACAACATCCTCCGTCCGTTCCTCCTGCGACGGTTGAAAGTTGACGTGGAGAAGCAACTTCCGGCGAAGCACGAGCACGTCATTCTCACACCATTGTCGAAACGGCAAAGGCTCCTCTATGAAGAATTTCTGTCGGCCGCAGAAACTCAGAAGACGCTGAAGTCGGGCAGCTTCATGGGATTGTGCAATGTGCTTATGCAACTCAGGAAAGTGTGCAACCATCCCACCCTCTTCGAAGAAAACCCCATCTCCTCTCCTCTCTCGCTATCCTCTGTCTTTGTCCAATCAAAGCCTCTCTCGCCAGTGAGGAAGAAACACGAACGACGCACTGTCTCAGAGATTGCACTTCAGAAGGAGGAGGTTGGCTCGTACCCATCCTGCGCATTTCACATTCTTGACGCTCATCCAATCCACTGTCTCCATTCGTATGCACCTCAGCTCTTCCTTGGCTTCCCACATCTCCCCCTCGACCAGCCCACTCTCACCCTCCAACCATCCACATTCCCCATCAACTCCATGCGATGGCTCCTGAGTGAATTTTACGAAGCTCGCTCACATCAAGACGTGTCCATCCAACAGCCTGCGTTTGTTGGGTCGCCTGGCTGGTCACTCTTCAATCCATCGCTTGCTCTGCAGTCCATCATCCCATCGTCGTTCATCACTCTCTCTCCACCTCAAATATTTCCGACACCGTCATTCACCACTCAGACCAACACATCCATAACACTTCGTTCGAGTCTTTCTCTCCCGTACACTGCATCTCTCCCTCGCATCTGGGCTCTGATGTCCATCACAAGCCGTGATGTGGGACAGATCAACGCCTTCTCACCAATCCACTCGCCTCTCTCACTTCCAGGATCGTCCAATCTTCCCCCATCTCCAATTGAAGCCGAAAGGATCACATCGCTCACTCCGAAGCCTGAGGACTGGTACAGCTTCTACAAGCTCTCTCCGAAGGTCATGGAGAAAGATGACAGCCCGTCCTCAACGTTCACAGAAGGAGTCATCCATCTTCGAAGTGATCACCAACAGCAAACACCCGTCATTCGATGCCAGTCCACAAATTCTTTCCTTTCTGAACTGCGGGAACGACAGGAGAAGGTTCTAACTGAACATATCCTTGACGTGATGCATCTGAACACTCAGCGCTGTGATCCTCTGACAACCGCTCCTCTCCTCGGCTTCCGTCTGATATGTCGACTGATGGGCGGCCTCACACTCGATCCGACAGACAGCGAGGAGGATGCCGAAGAGGTTCCTCTGCCACTCGAAAACGACATCCAGCTGACATACGCAGGAAGACCCAAAACGAGACAACCGTCCGATCGAAGAAGAACGATGATGAAAGACGAAGTTGATGATGATCAGCTTTTCGAGGAGAAGCCCGACTCTCTTCATTCACAGAACGCTCTTCTTGAACTGAAGAGACAGAAACGAGCCGAGTTCAACGCCTACGTCACAGAGACACGGGAGAAGCAGCAGGTCATTATTGGTTTGGGAGACATACCCGTTGAGGATGTAACAGTGGAGCCTGTTGTCCCTCAACGACGTGAAACTCGTGGGAGACCTCCACGGAACCCTCAGCCGAGTGTTTCCGTCTCCAACTCGCCCTTTCTTTCTCCCACTCCGTCTCCACTCCTCACTCCTCTCCGATTGGGGTCGACAAGAATGTCGCCGTTCTTGTCATCTCCCTTCAAAGAGGATAGTGTGAAGTTTGATGGACAAATCCGCCTCACAAGCGAAGAGAGATTGAAGCAAGCCAGGCAAGTCTCATCGTACAGTCCGTACGTCGAGTCGAATCGCAAGTTTTCCGCTCGGAAGTCTCACCTGCGCTGTGGATGTCTCCTGTGCCGTGATGGGATCACCATCCACCCCCAATTTGTCCATAAGCACGCCCGAATATGCACGAAACTGATCCAAACAGACGTCCATTCGAAGGATAAACTGGATGAGGTCAGACACGCATCGTTCGGGTACACAGACACTCTCCTCCATCTCGTCTCGCTCCCAATCGATCTGTTCTATTCGTATTCTGGCTTCGTACTCAAGCAATGTCTTGTTTATCAGCCAACCGTCGTCTCACAACCCATCCACACCCACATCATCCAATCACATCGCCGTCTCTTCAAGACTGATGAGCTCTCTTCACCTCGCCCTCTCGTCAGCACCACATTCGCCAAACTCCCCGCAACTCATCAAAACAGACCACTTGAGGCTGTCCTCATCCCAAATTATTCGTCTCTGTATCCACTCGAGGCCACGAAGCATCAAAACGCAGCAGGTGGCTGGTCAGTGACAGGTGGAGGTATCTCAAAAATGATGAGAGGCAGGGAAGGTGCTCTGAGCAACTGGAATGAGGTCCTTGAGGCCCCTCGCACTGGACTGAATCTTCGTCAACAACGGAAACTCCAACAGCCGCCTTCTGACTCGACATCAGTGCATATTGCTTCTGCCCAAACCCCATCAACTACATCGAGAAAGATTGGCACTCCCAAAATTCCCGCGACCGTCTCCACAATCAGAACGCGGGGAAAGGGACTGAACGACCATCCGACTCCGGTCAACACACCACAGCCAGAATCACCGTTCATTGGAGCTCAGAGGACTCGGAGTGTGACGTCAACACCAAAACAAAACAGCAAGACAATAAAGAAGTCAGACACTTCTCCATTCCTCTCAACGTCAAGCCCAGATCCCACTCGGTCTGCAAGAATCCGCTTCGTGCGATTGCCAATCAATCCTCCTCCGCTCAATCCGTACGAACCGGACACGATCAGTGCAAAGGCTTTGGCATCATTTGCTCCGCATTCGATGTCGCCAACACTCATGTCTCACTTCTCTCAGGATCTTCCTGCGTTTGATTCTGTGAATTCCGTTCCAGACGAGTCCTTTGTGGACACAAGAGCACCGTACATTGCCAGTACGTCGCTCACATTCCCTCCCGCCCATCTTGTTGAACACGACTGTGGAAAACTCCAATGTCTCGCTGTTCTCCTCCGGTGGCTGTACTCAAATGGGCATCGATGTCTGATCTTCACACAAATGTCGAAGATGCTGGATGTGTTGGAAGTTTTTGCCTCACACTACGGGTATGCTTACCTCCGCCTGGATGGAACAACCCCAATTGAGATGAGGCAAGCACTGATGGAACGATTCAACAGGGACAGTCGAGTTTTCCTCTTCCTTCTCTCCACACGGTCAGGAGGTGTCGGTGTGAATCTCACTGGTGCCGATACAGTCATCTTCTACGACTCGGATTGGAATCCAGCAATGGACGCTCAAGCGCAGGATCGAGCCCATCGAATCGGACAGACAAGAGAAGTGAATGTGTACCGACTGGTGTCGAGAGGGACTGTCGAGGAGAAGATTGTGGAGAGAGCGAAGTGGAAGAGAAGAGTGGAGCAAGTTGTCACGCGTGATGGGCACTTCACTTACGCATCATTGTTGAACAAGGCAGATGTCGAAGGGATGCTGGGAATGCGCGAAGACAAGAAAAAGAAGACTCTCAGTGAGCGTGCCAATCAGAAGCCGAAGAAGTCAGGAAAGGACAAAGACAAAAGGAAGAAGAAAGCAAGTGGGCAGAACGAACTTGCGGATATCTTCAAATCTCGATTTGGAAGTGGAATGGAACTTCTGAATGTGGACGAGCAGGAAATATCCGAGCCAGACAGCGACACAGATCTTGAAAGCAACACGCTTTCTGAGACACACGATGAGGTGAGAGGAATGATGATGGCTGAAGATGAGGAAGATCGCCTTGCTGCAGCTGAAGCAGAGAAGGAGATGTTCCTCACCAACAGAGAGGACGAAAATGACTTTGATGATCGCCCTGTCAACGAAGGCGTTGATGACCTGGACTCCAACTCTCCGTCTCCCTCTCCGAGTCCCAAGCAGAACGGTCGGCGGAAGACACTCGCCCCAGTCGGGCCAACAATCACCGCAGCTGATCTCAACGACTTCGATGCTGTGGAGGAAACCTTCTCCGTTCTTCAGTCCCATGCCATCGCAAAGATTCGGCAGGAAGTTGAACGAATTAACAAAGAAGAGATCGAACAGGCTGTGTCTGTCATTGAAGCTTCTCAACAGAAGCAGACTGCTGCACTCGACGCAGTGATTGCCCAAAGAGAAACTCCCTCTCCAGCTCAATCCCCCGTCATTTCCCCATTTTTTTGATTTCAAATCTTCATTAGAACAGACACTTCACGAATAATTGTTTGATTCATGCATCGTTCCTGGAAAACTGATGATTCTCCAACTGAACAAGGATCAGGAGACATCTGAAGTGTTCTTTTCAATGAAAGGGATGAAGTAAAGCTGGAGTCGAGAGGAAAACCCGATTTCTCAGACCTCAGCAAGAAAATCAAAACATTGAAAAACGATGTCCTCTTCACTTCATCTCAATCATCACCTTCTGAAGTTCCAAAGCCTTCTTCTTCTTCATTTGCTTTTCTCTCTCGTTCTTTTTCGCGAGTGCCTTTGCGAGCTCAGGGTTGTCGATCTTCACTGGTCCGATCATCTGCTGCACTAATTCGGTGTCGTCCAGTGCTTTAATGCATTTGAGTTCAGCTTCGGTGGCATCTGGATGTGCCATGAACAGATCGACTGATTCCTTTGCGACACGACCGGGTTTTTTGGGGCCTGGAACCATTTTGACGAAATATTTGTAAGTCCTCGCGACTGTGTAAGGGACGACAGTCGGGATAGCAGCAATAATCTCGTCTTCTGGTGACGGATCGCAGACCAGTGCTGAGATCTGCGAGAGAGCAGTGTCGATGGATGATTGAGGTGTGGTATCGTTGCTTGCTTTAACTTTGCCAGACAACTGATCCTTCTTCAGCGATGGGCAGTCTGATTTCTTATGACCCTTCTCTTTGCAGTAGAAGCACACGAGCTCTGTGGCTGGGTCCAACGAGTCGGTCTGGGTGAGCTCTGTCTGCCCGTAGAACGAGGTGAACTTGACTGGAGGGGCTGGTTCCGGGGTTGGTTCGGCAACCTTTTCAGTCTTCTTTCCTTTCGTGTTTCCTTTCTTGCAGCCCTTCCTTTCTTTTCGGTCGTCCTTCTTGGGTTCCTTGCTCAGTTTGGCCTGCTTCCTCTCTTCCTCATCTCTCAAAAACTGAGGGAGGGAGGTGTCGGCCCTTCCGTGGATCAATTCCATGCGGAGCTGTCGTTCTTCTTCGTCTTGTTCACCGTACTTCTCTCGCATCTTTTTGTATTTCCCCTTTTGCCCACGTTTGAGCTTCTGGGTGGGTTTTGGGACCATGATATGCTTTCCCTTCTTTGGATTCGGCATTCCGAGGGCGATCAGCTGTTCGGCAGGAACATTCGACAGAATGTCTGATTCTGATGAGCTTTGTTCCATTTGTTCTTCTTTTTCTTCCTCTTCTTCTTCTGATTCACTCTCATCTTCTTCGCTTTCGTTGTCTTTTTCCGGAGTTGGTTGAGGAGATTCGTCCTCTTTCGGAGAAGGAGTTGGATCTTCCTCTTTCGGAGATGGAGTTGGATCTTCCTCTTTCGGAGATGGAGTTGGCTCTTCGTCTTCCTCAGGTTCAGGCGAGAGTTTTTCATCTTCTTTCTCGTCTTTTCCATCTCCTTCATCATTGTCACCTTTCTCCTCTTCTGGTTGATCTTCAATTGCGGGGAGTTCCTCTGCACCTGTCTGGTCCTCGACTTCGTCATCGTCGTCGGTGTAAGCACAGATTAGCCTCTCTCCCCTCTCCTTCCGACGCTTGACACTCTCCTCGTCGATCATAAACAGAAGTGCAAAGCCCATTTCAGTTGAGTTGATGGCGATGTCATGATGCTTCCCCACAACCAAGAAGGACCCCTTCCCCATGAACTGGCCCGTTGGTGCAGCCACTTTCACCTGGTTTGGTCTCACCCACCATGCCCCAACATCCATCACTCCCTTGCTCCACCCTTTCGTGTGAGCAGCTGCCATCACCCCTGCCTCTAAAATCGTTCTCGGTGGGATGCCGCACTCGTTCTCGCTCAGGCCAGCATGGATGCCCTTCTTCCCCTTGATCAGCAGGGAGGCGGCTCCAGCGATGTTGGCGTGAACATAAATGTCGTCTTCCTTCATGTACCGCTTCACAATCATCTCGTTTGTTGTGGCGTCTCGTCCACAAAGTACCAAAAAGCCGTCGCTCGTCACAAACCAGTCGAATTTCTCGAACCAGAAGCGACGTCGGACCTTCTTCATCTGCTTTTCTTTCACTTCGGTGGCTTTCTGGACTTTGATTTCGGCTTTCTCGCGTGCTGCTTTGATGGCTTGCACAGCACCTGCACGGGCCTTCTTCAGATCGTTTTGGAGCTCTCGCATCTGATCAAAGAACTTGCGAGAGTTGGCTTGTGCTGAGAGGGAGAGGTCCAACCGAACCAGAATTTTGGACGTCGTCAACTTTTGCACTCGTTCTTCGACAGATAGTTTGGGCTGGTTTGGTGCTTCCTGGTTTTTCTTCTTTTTCCGTCGTTGAGGCTCGACCTCTTCCGGTTCTGGCTCTGGGACATCCTCTTCGCCGTCTCCGTTGTCGATCTCCACGTCAATCTCGTTCGTCTTGAAGTGGATCTTTTTGATCTGCTTCGACGTGAAGTCCCCCATCTTCGCGTGCTGCTTGAGCAGCCTCTCAATCATCCCCCAATCGTGGCCTTGAGCGATGAGTGCGTTCACAACATCCAGGCACGCCTGGAATTGGGTGGACAGCATCTGCACCATCTCGCCCTTGATGCGGTTCTCCTCGATGCGATACTCGATCTCCTCCAATCTCTGTTTCTGTCCGTCTTCGATGGATTTCAGACGGGTCATCGCAGATTGTTCCTGTGTGTCTTTGTTTTGGGCGTCTGGAGAAGGATGAGAAAGATGGGGACAAACCTTGTTTTTCTTCGATTGTGCTGAAATATGTGTCGAGTGTTTGATCAAATGTGTCGAATTCCATCACGCCAAAGTCGCCCTCCTTTGGAGGATTTGATGCCCTCCCAACCTGCGCTGCAGTGTGAGACAGAAGAAGAGGAAAAAAATCCTCAAATTGCTGTCTCAGGCCAGGCTCTTTTGACTCGTCAGTTTGCTTGACATACTTGAAGAGAATATACCCTTTTCCCTGCTCAGATGCTCGCTGATGAAGAAGAGCTTCGGCTTGGAGGAACTTGTCGGACAACGCATGCACAAATAATGCGTCTTCCGTCACGACAAAGGCGTTCGACTCCTCGGAGATTTGTTCGTTTGCTGAGGGGAGCACAAGTGGTGTGTTTGGGCTATATTTGAGTTGGCACAGGACATGGTCAATGATATCTCTTCCATATTCAAGTGTCGAGAGAAGGCATGACATGAGAGTGATTGGTTGTTCTTTACGTTTTTTCTGTTGTTGTGGTTGTTGTTGTTTACCTCCTTTTCCTTTTTGTTTCGTATCTTTCCCTTTTTGAGGAGTAGGCTCAGTCTGATGGGCTTGCTCTTGTTTCTGGAGAGCACTGGTCACACTGTTGAAGAGGTTCCGATAGATCAATTGTGGAGACATCGTCTCGTGTTGCCTCGCAGCCATAATATCATAAACTGATCCAACAATCTGTGGAGGTGATGCTTCTGGTTTTGGCTGGAGAATACACAAAATACGGTGTGTGTGATCAGTGATGAGGATATTTCCGGGGGTATATAGCTCGACGATGAGATTATGTTGGTTTTCTCCTTGTCCGAACACCAAACAGACAATTCTATCCACACCAACTTGTATGACCTGTTCGAGTTTACGTGTTTTGATGTATTTTCGACACTGTAAAGAAACGAGTTTGAAGGATATAAAATCAAGAAAAATGAAACTGACGGACATTTTGGAGAAATTGGGAACGCTTTTCACGAATTTCACGTGTGAAAATTGTTGAATGGACACGTTTCCCGCTTTCAATGAGTACAAAACTCTTTTCAGTTTCTTGGGAAAATTTGAGAAGAAGGAGTGTAGGAGTAATCTCGTAAATGTTATTGAGACGTTTTCCAATCAAGAACCTGAGTGATCCGGCTTCAATAACAGTGTCCAAGAAAGAGAATCTTGTCTTCATCTGAGAAAAAAATGATGGTCCAAGAGACTCAGATTGCTCTTCTGAGATTCCAATGTCAACAAAGTATTGAGTAATGATGATGTATCTTGAAGATTTCATTCAAATTTCTCGTGATCTTCACCATTTCAAAGGAAGATGACGATCTTTCCAATTTTCCTCCACCCGTGACAGAAGATTCAATTCTATTTTGAAATGATGAATGGCTGCGAATGTTTAGGTTATTCCTGTTTTTCCTCGTTCAGTTCGAATTCATCGATTATCGTTCCGTCCATGGTTTCTTGAGTGTTTTGGTTCCCTGCCTCGGGGGCTGGTGTTGGTGTGAGGCCGGGAGTGGGGTCTGTTTCCTTCTTCTCCTCTGCGTCCTTCTTTTCTTCTCCTTCTTTCTTCTCTTCCTTCTTTGGCTCGGGTTTGGGGGCTGGTTTGGGTGTCGAGAGGATCTGTCTCCACACCTCCTTCACTTTGTCGAACGATTTCTTAACCTCAGCGCAGATAAAAGCAGGGTCATCGGATTTCTTCTTCTTCGACTGTTCTGTGTTCAGCTTCTCAATCTCACTCAGCCAGAGTGTGCATTCCTTCAGGATGTTGTTCCTCTTCTCCTCTTCGATGTGTGCCTTGTCTGGGCTCTCGGCGAGATTCTTCGCGTTTTCGCAAGCAGTCGCGATGGCACCGAAGAGGACGGGTCTCTCTTCTTCCTCCTTCTTTCTCCGCAGAGCAGCATCGCCCACCGTGCTCAGTTCCTTCAGCTTCTGCTCGTACTCAATCTTCATCGCTTTGTATCCTTTGGCGTCGACAGCGTCGTCTCCTCCCTCTCCGTACAGCCATTCCTCAACCTCGTCTGCGTGTTTGAGGGCCTGTGCAAGATCCTTCTGTGGTGCGTAGTCCTTCATCTTCCCGTATTCACCCAGGTTCTCTCGGATCCAATAGATATGCGTCTCGAGGTGGTTCTTTGCATCGACCATGCCGCGGATCTCGGCATCCTTGGTGAAGGCTGTGGTGTAGGTCTTGATAGCAGCAGTGAGGGCTTCCTTGCTCTTCTCGCCGATGATGAGCGGGATGGATTGGAGAGTGACTTTGCGCTGCTTTTTGACTTGGACTGTTTCATACTCAATTTCTTCCTTTTTCTTTTCTGGCTTCTTCTCGTCTTTCTTCTCGTCCTTTTTCTCATCTTTCTGTTCCTCTGTCTTTTGGTCGGCGGGGGCAGGGTCTTCGTCCTTCTGCATCGTTTCTTCTGGCTTCTCCTCCTTCTTCTCTTCAGGTGTGTCTTCTTTCTTCTCTTCTTTCTTCTCCTCCTTCTTTTCTTCCTTCTTTTCTTCCTTTTTCTCTTCCTTCTTCTCCTCCTTCTTCTTCGGCTTCTTCTCCTCAACCATGAAGTCTTCTTCGATGAAGGCGTGATCCAGCCTGACCAACCCGTTTCGATCCAGAGTCACTCGCACCTTCACCAACCTCTCCACTGTCTCCCCCTTTGCGAGCTTCTCTTGTACCTTCGCGTCTGCAGCTTTGATCGCGTCGGCTGGCATGGGCGGGACGGATGTCACGTTCAGTCCGCTCAGAGCACTTTCCTCTGTCCCGTTGATTGTCACTCTGGTCCGCAGCTTCTCGTCGGTGTACTTGAGGCGGAAGACGAACGGCTTTGTGCGCTTGAACAGGACATTGACACTGCATTCATCATCGGAAGAGGTCACCTCGAAGTTGGTGTTCTTCTTGAACGCTCGGAGGAGCTTCAGAGTTTGTGGGGAGTCCTCCTTGAACCACTCAATCGACACTTCTGCATTAAGGGCGTCCTTCACAACGACAGCACGGCTGCGGTAGATTGTGCTGAGCTTGACGGCAGTGTATGCACATCCCTTGGCGATGGCCTCCTCCGAGTTGAGAGTGAACGAGAGGGGCTTTTTGAAGAAGGCTTCCACGCTGGATTTGACGATGGGAACACGTGATGTTCCTCCAACAACCTCGATCACGTTGATGTCAGCGAGTGTGCGGCCACTGTTTTGAAGGGCTTCTTCACAGAGCGACTTGAGGATGTCGATGCAGTTGTCTCCAACAACGATGTCCTTGTTCGTTTCTGTGTATCCCCGCGTGAGGAGATCTTCCAATTCTTGGCGGGTGAATGGAAATTGATAATCCATGTCCAAAATATTCTCCACATTGAACTGTGCAGCGGGTCCTCCACTAAGAACTTTCTTGGCACGTTCTGCGGCAGCCAGTAACCTTACAACATTTCTTGGATTCTTCATCACACTTCCTGCGGGTTCCCCACACTTTTTCTCGATGATGCGAGCAAAATAAGAAGCAATTCTGCGATCAATCACACGGCCGCCAAAAACTGATGTGGATGCGCTAGAGAGAATTGTGAAGTTGTCCTTCTTCATTGCAGCGATGGAAACCGTGGTGTAGGCGTGTCCACAAAGAACAAAGCAAACATACAATGGCTTTGTCTGTTCGTTGTTTGCCGGAAGATCAAGCTTAGGGAAACCATATTCCATTGCCAATGCAGCTGGATCAGAGATAACTGCGAGAGGGGTGATTCCTGAAACTTTGCACGCTTCAATAACCAGTTGACGCTGGTGCTGGTTGAAAAATTCGGGGACAGAAATAACTCCCTCCATCTTGCGGAAAGGGTCCAATGAACCATCGACCGCATGTGTGACAACTTCTTTCATCTTTCCAAAGAAAGACGATGTGGCTTCACTGACAGGAATGGTAGCTGCGAACTCACCTGTGTCGATGCTGTATGATACTTCGTCGTTGGGCCCAGGGACCAGTTTCGCTGAAAGGAATGGCATAGAACTGATTACCTCTGGATCATCAATCTTCTTCCCAAGAAGCATCTTAAACTCGCTCATTGTATTCTTTGCATTGCTAACTCGCACGTTTGTGGCTGCATCTCCAAGGAATCGTTCTTTTCCTTTGTGAGTTATAATTGACGGTGTTGTGCGTTCGGAGCTCTGGTTGAGGACAACTGTGAGTTGGTTTCCGACGGTATCGGAGTGCAATCTCTTCACTTTCAAGAGAGTTGCAATCCGACTTCCTTCGTTTCCAAAATCGATGCCAACGACAGTCATGTCGATAGTCTATGAGATGTAAAGGATGAGCAAAACAAACCGCGCTGGAGAGTCTGACAGGAAAAACTTGGAGGTTTGATCGCTGAAAAGACCAAATTACTGCCACACTATTTCTGAAATAACTTCATAAAGACAGTTGTACAGCATATAGTTTGTGGGAAAATGTTATTCAAAAGGAGATTTTGTCCAATGAAGTGAGAACCGACGTTGTTCAGTTTGAGAAAGAAAGGTCAGTTATCAAATGGAATTCAGATCCATCGCAGATGCCCTCAATCTTGATTGGCCTCTAGTAGTCACCAATGGACCTTTCGCAACCAATGCATAATCAACAAGCAAACCAACGTGTGACTTCCATTTTTTCCATGTTTTATTCACTTACTTCATTTGGTTATCCTGGAGAAGGTCATGATTTGTTTCATGGAGGTTGTTGGATAGGTGCTGCTTCGGGAACAACTGGTGTCCGAACGGGTTCATCGATTTTCCCTTTTGAGATTTGAAATGCTGGCGTAATCCAAGTGCTGGTGAGAAAAAGTAACGAAAGGTAAAAATGTCGCAAAAAAAATTATACCCACAATTGCACTGCTCTCCAGACCACCGATAATAACCAAGCTTTTTGTGGCATTTTGGGCAGAGAATGTCACCTTCTTCAACTTCCGTACTCTGTTCAAAAAAAACATGAGATGTTGAGGAAAATGGAAGCAAACCAACCATTCAGGTTTTTCAATAAAAACAGATGAACAAGTTTCCGTTATATTCGCTCCCTAAGCAAGAAAATGTCAAATTGTAGGTGAACCTCAACAAAACCTTCTTTTTTCTTTGATGACCCATGGGTTCGTGCTGCATGACTGCATCCTCTGTGAATACTTCAACACGACACATCTTGCATTTGTAGGACATGTGGAGGGATATTCAAAAAAATGCTGGGATGAGCGGGACCTTTAATTGAGAGTATGAAGGACCATCACGATTGTGTAATTTGAAAATACCTCATAGTGTGATTCAAAAGGAGTTTTCGCAAAATGAAGTGAGGAGAATCGAAGTTGTTCAGTTTGAGAAGCAAGGTCAATTATCTAATGGAATTCAGATCCATCGCAGATGCCCTCAATCTTGATCGGGCCTCTAGCAGTCACCAATGGCTTTCCATAGAACTTTGGCAGTTCTGTCTCGACCTTGAATCCATTGACCACTTTCTCAAATCTTCCCTTCGGAACTTCTGCTGCTTCTTGTGTGGTTGCTTTCTGAGCAGTGGAAACATCGCCTTCCTTCCATCCCTCGGCCAACGTGAACCCAGTTGGGTAAATACGATCTCCTATTTGAGAGCCCTCTGGTGGTTGTAGAAGGATGCACTTCCCAGACACTTTGTCGGTCGCTGCGAGGAGCATGACATGTCCTTCTATTCCCATCATTTTCTTCGGTTTCAGGTTCACCACAGAGCACACCACTCTTCCCTCGAGGTCTTCTGGTTGATAATGTGGGATGAGGCCAGTGACGAGAGTGCTAGTCTCGGTTTCTGAGAGATGAGCTGTGCAGACAATAAGTTTGTCAGCATCTGGATGCTTCTTGCAGTCAGTGAGCTTGATCATCTGAAACTTGCACAAAGCGAATGACTGATCAAGAGCAGCCTGCTTGTCTGCTTCGGACACATTCTTCCCGCCCTTCGCTGGTTTTGGTGGCTGTTCCTTCTTTTCTTGTTTTTGTTTTCCGGCTTCCTTGACGGCGGATGGAGCAGGAGTTGCGGCTGGAGTCGCTCGTTGGCGAATTGCAGCAACATCGAACTGAATTCGATCTGGATGTTCCACACCAGGTTTATACTTGCAGAGGGGGCATGTTGTTTCGAACGGGTGTGTGTAATAGTACCCGCAAGTTGGGCATTTCACTTTCAAAACTGATTTGCTGTTGACGAGATTCTGACTAAACCATGGATCATCGGGATTCATACGCATAGGAGGGGCTTCGACTAATCCCTCAATTTTGTCAATGATTTTGTCAATTGTTGCAATTGCTTGTTCTATGAGGACACGAGGAATGGATTCGGATAGATTTTGATGATGAATGGAGATAATCGTGGAGTTTAAAATAAAGATAAATGTTAGAAAATGAAAAATCGGAATAGTTAGATGAATGAGGAGCGAGATGAAGGAAGTTGAACATACCCATTGTGGTGATTATATTGTTTAAGGGGAGGATCTTGTTTGATTCATTTCCATGAACCTGATATCTTGAAATCTGGGGAAAAATTAGATGATCCAATCAAATTATTTCCCTCAGTCAGCTCTGTTCACCTCTTTCTCTTTCGTTTGATAAGAGGCAGTGTTTGATACTTATCAAAGAGTGAATAGTTATCAGCAAGCGGTGAAATGTTTCAAAAAATGAAGAAAGAGACAATAAGCTCAAAATGAAGAAAGATAACACACAAAAACAAGACAGATAAACAAGAAAAGTTTCAAGCAATTCAATCAAAGAGTGATTCACGCCGTTGACAACGATCAATTAGTTTTTGGTTGTCAGCTGTTAATGTACGAATGGTTTCGGCCTGCTCCTGTATTTTTTCGTCAAGTTCATCCACTCTGTCGAGCAGTAGCTACAAAAATAATCAAAAGAGAATCACAAACATTGATTTCGTTCTGTTTTGCCTCCTTCTCACGAAATAGAGCCTCTTGACTCTCAATTCCAGTCTCCCGTCGAAGAAGAGCCTCCTCCTGTTGAGAGAGATGTTCTGACAACGCTTCAAGTTCCTCAGCTTTCTGTTCAACATCCAATCTTTTCTCCTCCAGCTCCTCTTCAAGTTGTTGGAGTTCTTCCCGCTGCTTCTGAATCTCCTCCTCTCTCTCCTTCACTTCCTGCTGAATGTGTTCTATTTCCTCCTCCCGTTTCACAATATCCTCCTTTTCAGTGTGCACTTCTTCGAGTGTTTGTCCGAGTTTTTCTTGTTCTTGTTCGATCTCTTCTTCCTTTGCCTTTATCGCTTGTTCCTTCTCTTCCAATACTTTCTCTTTCTCCACAATCATCGTTTCTCGTTCTTCCTGCTGCTGCTCTTTGACTTTCACCTCCTCTTCCCATGTCTCAAGAGTGACTGTCCTCTCTTTCAGCTCCTCGTCTCTCTTCTTGATCTCTGCCTGTTTCTTCTCCAAATCCTCGTCTTTCTGTTCGACACGGGCCTGCTTTTCGTTGATCTCCTTTTCTTGTTCACTGACCTCACTCAGCCGCTTCTCGATTTCACTCTCTTTCTCAGCAATCATGTGTTCGCGGATGAGAGCATCCTTCTCTCTCGTGCTCACCTGGTCTGTCTTCTGATCAACACTTGTTTCGTGTTCGTCGAGAGCAATGAACTGGAGTGTTGTCTTCCTCTCCTTCTGCTCGATCTGCTTCTGCTTCTCGTCCAGTTGTCTTTGCACCTGCTCCAGTTCTTCTCTCGCAGCGGCAATCTCTGCAAGTTCGGCCTCAAAACGCGATCGACGCTCAGCCATCGCTTTCTCCTCCTCTTCCAACTTCTCCCTCTCCTCTCCAACTTTCTGGAGCATGCGCTGAGTCTCAATCTCCCTCTCCTTGGCATCCTCAACCTGCCGAAGAAGCTCTTCCTGTTGTGCTTCCTTTTGTTGAAGATCGGCCTCTTTCTTATCCAAGGCAAGTCTGAAGCTGCTCAAGTCTTCTCCTTCCATGTGAAGCCTCTCTTCTCTCCAATTCAGCCGAGCTGCTTGTTCTCCAACAATTCCAGATTTGGCTGACAGTTCCTCTCCCTTCAGACCAACTCGGTCGCTATCTCTCGTCACTCTGAGAATGTCGTTCCGCAAGGTTTGCTCTCTTCCTTTCAGAATGTCGAGCTGTGTCTGTGCATGACCTTCCAACTTCATCAGAACACACAGCCGGCCGAACACATCTTCCCACTCCATCTCCACATTTTCCCTCTCCCACGCGAGTCGAGCCACCTCGTCGTTGAGTTGCTCCCACTTTTGACGGATTTCTTGGTTCTGTTGCTGAATTCTTTCTTGCTCCTCTCCAAGTTCTTCCTTCTTCTTCTTCACGCCTTCCTTCTCTGTGCTCAGTTCGATCTGTTGAGTGTGGAGTGTTAGTTGGACTTGTTCCTTCTCTTCTTTCATTTCTTCCTGCTGCGTGTGGAGAGATTCCTCCATCTCCTCCAGCAGAATCAGCTGCCCAAGCAGATCCTCTCGCTGCATGTTCATCTGCTCCGCCCTTCCTTCGTGCTCCTTCTTCTTCTCCATCTCTTTCTTCTCCGTTTCTGTGTAATACAACTGGCTCTGCGCTTCCCACTGCCTGAGCTCCTCTTCGCGCTTCTGAAGATCTGCCTCCTTTCGAAGGAGCTCCTGCTCTCGTCTCTGAAGCTCACTTTCCTTGTCGTCCAGTTCGGTTTGTTTGAGTTGCTGCTGTTCTTCTTTGTCCTGCTGATCCGCCTCTTTCTGTTGAAGCTGCTCCTCTCTGTCCTGCTGATCCGCTTCTTTTTGTTGAAGCTGTGTTTCAAGAACTCGCTGTTCTTCAACCTTGACTTGTTGTTCTTCTTCTCGTTGAGTCAAGGCATTCTCTCGAATGCTTTGCTCTTCTGCTCTTGCTTGGATCTCTGCTTCCTCACGCTGAATCTCCGTCTCCCTGTGCTTCTGGTTCTCTTCCCGTTGCTCGCATTCTTCCACTTTTTGAAGATGGTCTTCCATCTGTTTCTGCAAATCCTCTTCTCGCTGAACATGTTCCTGCTCTCTCCGCTGGATGTCCTCCTCTCGTTTTTGGTGTTCTCCCTCTCTTCGTTCCAGTTCGTCTTCTCGCCTCCTCAGCTCTTCTTCACGACGACTCAGTTCGTCTTCCTTTGTTTCCATGGCCCTTTGTTTCTCGTCCATCTCTTCTTCTCTCTGTTGAAGCTCATATTCCTTCACTTTGTTTGCCTGAATCATGTTCTCTTCGTGTTGATTGATTTCCTCCTCTTTTGTGACAAGTCGATCGCTTTCTGCTCGAATTCGTTCGCGATCTTCTTCTTCTCTTTGTGAAAGTTCGGCCTCTCGCGTTTGAATTTGATATTCCTGGTTGTTTAGTTCTTCTTGTCTTTCAGCAAGTGAATTTTGCTGGGCGATCATGCTGGAGCGGGCATCTTCTTCTGCTCGAGTTAATCTCTCTTCCCAATCCCGTAAAGCTTGTTCTTTTTGTTCATTTTCAGCAATTTTTTGGGCAAGGATTCTCTCTTTCTCTTCCAATTCGGACAAACGCGTCTGGAATTGAGCCTCTTGTTCCCATGGCAAAGAATCATCAAATTGTTCTGTTTGATCATGAAAATCCCGTAATGAACGTTTTTGTTGTGTTTGGTTGACTTCATTGTTGTCTGCACTCGATTCTAAGTCATCTTCTTGTTGAGAATATTTTGGATGTGGTTTTCGTCGAGTATTTGAAGTAGGAGCCTCAGAATCTGTTCCAGTCTGGTTTTCAAGAGCTGAATTAAGCCTGTTGGATGCTTCAGCAAGCTGTTCCACGCGATCAAGGAGTTGTTCAATCTTTTGTTCTTGTTCCGTTGACATCGGCGGGTTTTCCTTTGTTCTTGCCTCAGATTGCAACGAAGACAAAGTCTCAGCCATCCCCTTCGTGTGTGCGAGTTCAGATTGAACGTCACTGAGAGCAGTTTTGATTGTTTGGTTCTCGTTTATTAGACGGCGATTTTTGAACTGGAACTCACGTAATTCGGAAGAAACTTCATTGTACATTGTCTGAAGCATCTCATAGTCGAGGACACTTGGGTCAGTCCGACGTTTCCGCCTCTTCTTCGGGCGTTCGAGGGGAGGCTTTGACATTTAATAAATGTAAAGGGAATCGAAGGAGAGAAGTAAACAGAAGCACAGAATATTCCCTAGAACAGTCGAAGAAAAAACGACTTAGCGAATTGCACAATATCGAAGAAGTCATTACTTTTGGAGAAGGTTCAGAACTGGTGCTGTTGTCTCCTTCGCCTTCTCTCTGCTTTCAAACAATTTTGAGTGAGCAACAAGATTCTTTCTGACGGCATCCCTCTTCGACTTTTCTTCGCTCCCCTTCTCTCTTCCGCTTCGGATGGCAAAGAAACGAGGACCAAGGAGGCCCTGCTGAAGTGCGCTCTCGAGAAAGGAGAGAGAAGGGATTGATGGGGCGATGGACGACAGAATCGAAGCGATCCGGATGATCTGTGTCTGTGGAGATGGAAATGTCTGTGTGATCGACTTTTGGGAACAGATGGAGCTGAGGTGCTCGCTGAGAAGGATGGAGAGTTCCTGCTGCTGCGAGAGAGATGAGAGAGAAAGAGGAAACACACTTTCGTCTTGTCCTTCCCAGCGACTGTCCAGATCTTCTCCATTCGCGCGCCATCGCCCTTTGTGCACAGGTCGAAGATGATCAGCGTTTGGAGAGACACCCCGCCCGATCTGTCCGCTTTCTGGTCCCCGCCTTCCTCTCTCTTCTCCTCCTTCGCAGCTATCCGACTCTTCTTGTTGCGGTTGGATCGTTGCTTGTGAGACGTGCTGCGTTCGTTCGAAAAGAGAAGCGAGAAGAACGAGATCGCCCACTCGTTCATGATGGTTGTGATCTGAAGACCGGTCAGATTGTTCCGATCTCGTTGGGGGAGAGTGTGTTTCGAGGAGATGAGCGAGACATTGAAAGTGTCTTCTTGGTTGTCGTCGGTGGGAGAGGGGGGAGGGTTTGTTTCGGAATTGTCGACACATCCAGCAAGACTGAGCGTGCAGTCGACTGATTCGAGTTGTCCGTTGAGGAGGAGTGTCGATAGAACAAGAAAACTGCAGATTTGGACCAGCTGGTCATGACCTGAGTCTTGCTCCGAAAGAGGAGGGAGTGGACGGAGGATGGTTAGAGAAGGCTGGCTGCTTTTGGTCAGGATCCTCCCAACCCAATCGACAAGATCTTTTGATTCGTTCGGACTGGCGATGAACAACTCTCCAATCACCATCACAGTATTCCACAACGTGAGAGACGCCGAGACCGCTGGTGTGTTGTGTTGTGATTCTGGTTGCTCGTCGACAAGCATCTCTGTCGAAGCATCGTTGAGTTGAGAGACGATGGTGCGAACAGGTTCAATGCACGTTCGAGCAATTCGTCGACAGCCAACTGAGAAAGCTCCGATGAGCCCCAGACAGAACAATTCAAAGTGGTCCGTGAGCGGCTGGCGGAAAGTAATGGAAGCTTCCCTTCTCATCCTCTGCTGTTCAAGCATGTGTTCGATGAACAGAATTCCGATTCGTCCGATCCAGCTTGACACAGTCACTTCTTCTGCAGCTGATTCCACTGCTGCAAAGGCCTGGATTCGCTTGTTGTGTTCAGTGAGATACCCTTGCTCCATGCCTCCATCACTGGACGACATGGCCTGTGTCTTTCTGATCGACCTGAGGCCTTCAATCCTCGCCTCTGCTCCGATCACAATCACGGCCTCTTTGATGACGTTGAGAAGGATGCTCACAGCACGCCATGGTTGCGTTGTCTCTGACTGCTGGTTGACCAGGTCCTCAGCTTCCTCGTCCTGAAGAGCGAGGTGGACGAGATCGACAACGATTCGGGCGAGTCGTGTGTGGGCAAACGGAAGGCGAAAGATGAGCTCGACAATTCCGTCTGTTTGGAGGAAGAGGTCGAGCCTGTGTTCGTCGAAGAATGAGCAGAGGAAGGTGCAGACAGGAATAAAGGACGAGTGCTCTTCTGCGACAGCTGCTGGTTCTGTATTGGTTTGATCTTTGAGGAGAGACACGACCAACCCGATGCGTTCGTTGGCTTCTTGTTCTTCCCTTTTCTTGGCCTCCCAGCGTATTCGATCTTCGTTTTCTGATTCGATCTGGACGAGAGCACTGAAGAGGAGAAGGATGGATGAGATGTGTGGGTTCCGAGTGGTTGGAGAGGATACACTTTCGAGAAGTGCTCCTTCCAACACGATGAGGTTGTCGAGAGTTGACTCAGACGTGAGTGTGTCGTGAGTGTGGAAGGTGGAGGAGATGAACGACGGAAATGTCGTGTGAGAAACGAACTGGTTGAGTGCCTGCCACACGCCTTGCTGGAGGACAATGTGCTCGACGCCTGTTTTGTGTGTGAGGATGAGTGGGCAGTTCATCAGAAGTGAAGGCGTTGAAGAGAGGGTTTGTTGGAGTGACGGTGAGGAGAGGAGAGAGATGAACGAGGAGATCACCGCGTGAACAAAGAATGGCTGCTGTTCTGAGAGGAGAGTGGAGAGGAACGTGGAAGAGGGAGAGAGTTGCAGACTTCGAGAAAGCATGAAAAGAAGAGAGAGGCAGACAGTGGACCAGCAAACGCGATGTTGATTGCTGTTTGGAGCCCGTTTCCTTCGACAATCAACCTCTTCCGAAGAATCATCAGAACTTTGTCTTCCGAGAATGTCAAGCTCTGCCCCAAACACCCTCCGTCGAGTCTGATCGTCCTCAGCACACTCTGCCTCTGCTGAGCATCGTCCGAGTCGGCCCCCTCTTCGCCGCACAAAAGAAGGAGCATCGCCCTCCGCACTTCACTCCCGACGGTCTCCCTCTGTCCTTCGTGAACACCGTCCAAGCAGTGTCCAACAGAACCCCAAATTGTGTTGGTACGCTGCTGGCCGATAGCAGAGAGAATGGGCGAGACGTTGACATGATCGAGCGAGTGTGGGAAGAGACACCCGTACACAATCGGAAGGATGTCTGAGCACAACGAGAACACAAAGTGGGAGTGCTGTCGAATTTCGATGAAGCGGGTCGTGACTGACTGAGATTGGGTGAAGTCGATGAGAAATGAAGGTGAGGCAGTGGGTTGGGGAGAATTTGTGGATGCGGCTAGTGTTGGGTGGAAGAATGTCTCAGTTTGTTTGTCTGGGGTTTCAATTCCAAACAGAACACTCGCACCAATCGCCAGGATCCCAATCACACTCTCCTCAATCGTCCTCGGCTGCGAAGACAGGCTCTCAAATGCTTGCGAGTTCTTCAAGTCCTGCACAAAATCGTCGAATGTCGCTGGTCCAGCAAGTGGCTGCGGTGGTTCCTGTTCGCTCTCGTTCCGAGTGAGGTGAGTCTTCCACATGGCAGTGAGATGGTGGTGGATTGTGTCAAAGCCAGCTTTCTGCCAACAGACAGAAACATACGTTTTGAGGCTGAACGAGAAGTCGAGGTGTGAGTGGAAGACGTTCTGAGTGAGAAGAGACAGAAGAAGCTTCATCCCAACATTCTTCTCGGTGAGTGTGGACGGGGTGGATGTCTGCGAAGTCTTGGGTGATAGCGGATGCATGTTCGGTGCCAACAGATGCTCGACAATGCGGAGAAGAATGGAAATGTGGGACTTCACAAACATTTCGTGAGGAGTGCGGGTTTGAAGGCGTGACGAGGATGCGTCTGGCTTGTCGATGAGTGAAAGATACGCTTCGGCAGCACGAACGCGGATCCTCCAATCTTTCTCTTCGAGGAACGGGAGGAGGAGAAGGAAGGGGCAGAATGTGGGCGATTGACTGGCCGAGCGAAGTGGGGGGTTGTTTTGGCTTGAAGAAGTTCGAAGGCGGAGGAAGCTTGTGGTGTGTTGGAGTGAGGACACGATTGTGTGGAATCTCTCTCCGGCTTCTTCTCGCCAGGCATCCACAGCGAGAGGACGGGACGAACTGCGGGTGAGGGGATGCTGGCAGACAAACAGACTACTCTCAAGTTGGGTCTCGTCTCCAAAAGCCCCACAACTGCAGTGCCAAACAGAACCAGAGGGAGCAGGCGTTTCATTTTCAGTTTCTGGTTTGGAGTTTGAGCAGACAAAAGCCCAGCGCTCCTTCAGTTCGCGAATCACTTGTTCCGCTGCATCAATCAGGACGAAACCAACAGACGGTCGAAGAGAGGATGATCCACTTTGGGGAAAGAATGGAAGAAGATGTTGGAAGAAGAAAGAGCTCAAGAATGGGACATTTTTGAACAGTGTCGACAACACACGGCAGCAGTTATCTTTCGAGAGATGAAAAGGAAGCAAAAATACCTGTAACGTCGTTACTTCCACTTTTTGTTTGCCCAATCATGTTGTGAGCGAGGAGTGTGATAGTTTCGTGGGCAAAAGCGAGGCATGGACTTGGCATTCCGATTCCGACACATTCAGCGGAGGTCGCAAGGATCAAATCAAACCCATCTTGACAGAGTCCGGTTTTGATAGTTTTTGGTTTTCCTTGGGTTGTTTTGGCGTCTTGTTGGATAGTTATTCGTCGATCGGGTGAATCGGTGAAAAGGAGCTGGAAAAAGAAGCTGATGGAACGAGATGAGAAGAGTGGGGACTCGAAGAGTTGACAAAAGAGTCGCTTGATCTGAGTCGAGAGTGAGAAAGCTGTTGAATTCTTGTAAAGGGGTGAGTAATTGTGAATGAAATACGAAATTGTCAGTATGCTTAAGAAGCTCCTTCGACATTTCATGGATGCAATCCAATATTTGAAGGCTTTCTTCTCCTCCGATCTCGATTTCAACAGTTTTGACAAGTGGGCAGAGCTCATCGAGGAGTGATCCAGTTCTTTGAAGAATCAGATTCCCTGCTCTGTCACTACTTTTTGTTTTTCGTTTTCCTGATTCATTCTTGTCGAGGCGGTGATTTCCCGTTGAAATGGCGTTACTTTCAGTGATTAGGTAACAGCTGAGGACGAAAATGATGATGAAAGCTGGGATTTGAGAATAAAAGAAGAAAAAAATAAACCCCTATGCTCTAAATCAGTCCACTTTGGCGTATCTGTCCCGAGTCTACGGAGACACTTCATGCAAACGCTGAACAGTCGCTGGGAGTTCTGAGAATTGATGCTCGCATTTATTCCATCCCATAGCATAACACCGAATCCAACAAAGAAAGATGGATCTAAAATTGTGTGAGAAATCCCGTCAAGTGTAGTTAATGTGCTGATTTTCTTTAAACATTCCTCAAAATCAACTTTTCTGCACGATTGTCAGAAGATGGAAAACAAACATAGTTGGCTGTGATCGAACAACATCTTTGTAAAATGATGATTCAAAAAATGACTCTGGCCGTGGAAAGATGCAGAAATTGTTCATCCCTTGTGGAGAGGTTGAATGGGTTCGATTGTGACATGATCATGTCTACAGTTCAGAAATAGCTCGATGTAGTGTGTCAATATTGCATTTTAGGACTGTGTTTGGCTTCTTTTGCGATAAAAGTGATAATTGATCTTGTCGATGATAAGAATTTCATTAAGGGTTGATCATGTTTAGGAATAACCACCCAAACGAACTTCTTTATTCTCATTATATCGAAACAACTAATCATGTCCCGGTGAAAAAGAAGCACCCATTCCCTCATCGTCGCTGAATCCTCCCTCGAAATCTCCATCCCCAATATCAAAGTCAGAGCCTGAATAATCCACATCCATAAACACTTCATCCGTCTTCAGTCGCTTCTCCGCCACTCCTTCCAACGGAGGCAACACCGGAACCTGGGCAACAGGCACAGCGTTGCTTCCCGTTCTCGAAGGATGTCTTCGATCATCGTGACCTCGTCCATACGAACGAGAATCTGACCGATTCGAGTGATGACGTGATCCACGCGATCCTCGTCGTCTGTCGTCTCTTCCTCCTCGTCCACGATACCCATCTCGTCTGTAATTCTCTCTCCCATCTCGGGAGTCCCTCCCTCCATCCTGGAATGGCTTGTTCTCGCCATAAGTCCGATTCGCTGACGGATTTGGAACATCCCAACGCTGGAGACATTCCTTCTGAATCACATGTTGATCGAACGGGACAAGGTTCGGATCTCGGATGAATCGAAGAACATCTTCAAGAGCTGTTTGTTGTTGATCAGCGATATCCAGATTGGACTGCTTGAGAGCCTCGATGAACGCCTTCGGGATGAGCTCAAGCGGGTACACTTGGACCACACCAAGCCCATCGTCTGGGTGGGCGTTGATCTGCTTGTTTGTGAAGTACAGATGCTCCAGAAGGCTGGTCGATGCGGTGTCTGTCTGTTTTCCCTCTCCCACTGCAGAAGAACGCTTGAATCCTTCAGCGATGAGATATCTTTCCGAATTGGCTGGTCGAGAGGTGAGTGGCTTGAGGATTCCGACGTCAGTGAAGTAGAGGGACACGAGGTAGACCAATTCGACGGTGAACGGGGTGTAAATGTCGAACATCTTGCACATGAAGCTCCCTCCCTCTCGAAGGACACTAAGAGCCATAATAAACTGGCACAGGATGAGTTGGCGCATAATGAGTTCCTGCTGGTTGAATTGGCCTTCAACACTGAATCCACCATCGGCCATGACGAGGTCAACTCCCACATCAGCTGTGTCTTTCAGAACGTACTTTTGGAAGTCCCGAAGGTTCTCTTCCTTTGTAATATCTCCATTATTCAATGGGCCGTAAAGAGGAAGGAAGTTATGAGACGGGGCTCTTTGATTAAACTTGTCCAATCGAAAGTCGTTCTCCCCTTTGATTGTAAACCCATATCCAATTGCAGCTCCATTAGTTCGCCAGCAGATATACTCAGTAAATCCACCAGGCCCCGCACAGATGTCGGCGAAGACAAGAGGACGCTGGGAGAGGTTGACATATCGATGATGGGATGGAAGGACTGTTCGTTGAATTGGGCAGCGCTTGAGGAAGTGGCAGGTGGAATCGACATTTGCCATTTTCAGAGCAGCTCTGTTTTGGAAAATAGACTTGCCAATCAACTCGTAAGGGTTGCTTTTATTTCGAGCTGATACAAAATCACGTGATGGGACATTATCAAAGGCAGTTTTGAGTTCGAAGAGTCGATCAACTTTTTTTGGATCACAGAAAAGGTCTGATTCGATGACAGGAGGGGTCTAATGATAATGATGGCAAAGATGAGATAAATGGGTGAAATACATCTGAAATGACAATCCAATCGTGTTTCCACTCTTGAGGAGGTTTTTGGCTCGATGTTGGAAGCCTGCTCATGATATCAGTCATTCTGATAGATCTGGTAATGTCAAAATTGTCTGGGAGAATGACTTCATGTTCTGGCTTGGCTTGTTCGTCTTCTTGATCGTATCCGAGACCTCGTCGGTCTGTTGCACCTCGCTGTTGATTAATCACGTCAGTTACATCACCAAGGTGACTTGGCTTGTCGTTTTGAGAACTGAATCCGAACTGCGCCTGAAAAACAATAACGATGCGAAGATCAAAGCAGGAAATCAACACACAAATAGATTTGACTTTCCACGTTCAGGTGGTGGTCTTCTTTGCTGTTGATCACGTGGCCTTGGACGATATTGTCCATAATCTTGAGGGACTTTTGGAACGAGTTTTGCGAGATATCGAGGATTTGAATAATGGTGATTACTCACATTGTATAGGTTATCAGGATCTTCTTCTCTTGTCCATGATTCAACGATCGGGCGAGTTGAGGACGTCGAGAGAGGACGAGAACTCATGATGTTGGATCGATCTGATTCAATCGTCGAAAGTGTCGAGTCCACAAAACTCGAAAAGACGATCGCCCACCACGCTCGATACAGATGATGACACTCCAAACATACATAGTCCATCACCTCTGCCTTCTGCACTCTCCTCACAGATGTCCGAGGATGACTTGTTCGTGGGCCCTCTTCGCCGCCAGAATCCTCAACTCTCTTTCGAGTGTGCAGTTCAACACAAATGTATACGGAACACGCAGCGAAGTCGAAATGGATGAAATGGGTAATGCCGAATTGCAGACACCGACTCTTAAACCGGATGATCCAACCAAGTCATCAGTGTCCCTTGTCATCCCCACCCAGCCCACTCCAAACGGCTCTTTTACGCCCGCAATGCCAACTCCTCTCCAACCTGCTCCAACTCCTTCATTAATCGGGCCTTCGCAAGTTAAAACGAAGCCACCAACTCCCGCACAGTCGGTCCACTTGTGTCTGTGTGTGATCCGAACGGTGTTGTAACTCAGCCAATCAACCAAAATGCGTCGAGACCTCCAACTTCCGGCCACTATCTCCAGTCGAAGCTGTTGAGCGAACATCCCTCAAGGTAAGTTCCAAAATACACAAGTGCGAGTCAAGTTCAAGAAGCTATCAAATATCTCTCTGTGAAAGAACCTCGCAAGTCTATCTCGCCCTGATACAACCCAACACAAACACAAATCGACATCCGGGAAGGATTCCGGAGCTTGATCTGCCTCTTGCTGTACGACCCAATGCACGCTGCCCTCATCACAACGTGATCGTTTTCAAAGCAAAGGCCAGGGTGATTGACGACCCCAACCAGAAGAGACGAATAAGTCTCCCCGATGGACGCGTTCGCTTTGAGAATAAGATCAAACGTGTTCTCCTCGGGTGGTCGATGCACTTTGTATCGTGTGGGTCCACCCATTGTCTCGATCTCTTTGAATGGTTGTGGATTGAACTGGGCGTTTCCTTTGAGAGGAGGATTAGAGCGGAGGATGCTCGGTTGGAATGAGACAGCGAGGAGACAGAACGAATTGGGTGGGATGCAGGCTGACGTGGGAGAGACTAAGAAAGACCGGTTCTGGTTCCCTCTTGTGTCGAACAAGAGAGTCATGTCTCCTTCGTTTGTGAACTTGATTGTGTGATATGTTGATCTCCGCGGGATTGTGGGAGGGAAATAAAGAGATTCTGGTTCGAGTTTTGCGACGGGGATGAAGTCCGAGGATTTAATCCGCCTTCCAATGCACGACACAGTCAGACACCACGGCGGGATCTTTGTCCGTCCTGTGGAGAGGGTGTAGCTGCGAAGGTACTTCAGATAGCACATACACTCCAACTTCTGGTTGATGTATCCTTTGGTTGGGAGAGAGAGGAATTTGACGAGAATAATGAGCCGTTTGTGATAGTTCATGCAGACAAGAGGATGGAATGTGACTGTGATTGTCTTGAAGTTGTTAGCTGCTGAGCAAGCAGGAAGAATAGCTTGAACACAATTGACGTTGAAAAATCCAGTCTCGTCAGCAAGAATTTGGAACTCGGCTTGCGCATCGGTCATGTTTGTGATGAGAAATGACTGGCTTGTCGTAGTTCCGATTTCCAGCGACCCAAAGTTCAAAACCGTTTTGTCGGTGACAACAGTTGGTCCGACAGTGTGGGGTGTGCATGTCAATTGGATGTAATTCCCACCAGGAGTGCAGATCCGGAAGAGATCACAATATTTTACATTATGGGTCTCTGCATTGAGAGAGACTCGGATTCGAATGCTTTCGTTCGCTTCAATTCGTCCCTGTGAAGGTGAAAACTGGAACATGGCATGGTTTGATCGATCTGGGTCTTCAGGAATGATTTGATACGTCGTGAAAACAGCCGAGCAGTTTGTTATGTGAAAAATGATCGAGGGTTGACAGCCAACAATAGTCTTTTGAAATAATGAGAGAGAGAATCGAAAAAGATACCTCCCCAAACGATATTTCTGTTTGAGATGCTTTGACAAATGGGAATTTCCCTTGGGCAGTCACTGACATCACTCGAACTTGATCCTGGCAAATACAGCTAACAAGGCATTGAAGGAATGTTGCATCTGTTGGAGTGTCCTTTGCTGTGACAATAATGCTTTTTCCTGCATGAATAACACCTTTCATCAACGATAGAGTGAGAAGTGGAGACGATTCTGGGATTTTGAACGAGAACTCGGTGTCAATTTGTCCATTATTATAAACCTCAAAGTCAATCAATGAAACTTCGTTGATAGGACAAAGGCCAAAGTCAAGCTGTTCAGGGAGGGAAAGGGAGAGCTGTGGGACTGTCGCAATGAGGGGGATCGAGAAAGTGCCTTTAACGCACTTGAATGAGATCTGTTCTTCACAAGGAACGAGTTCAATGGATCGAAATAGGATCTCTACTGATGAGGACATTCCAGCAGGGAGAATCATGGGGCTGGGAGACGGGAGTAAGAAGAGAGGATTTTTTCGGTGGAACATATTCTATCCTTTGAGTTGTCCCAAACACATATCTTTGCATCCATTCCTCCAGATACAACTTGTCCATCACAGTTAAAGTCACAGCAGGTCACCCTATTGATGGTGAGAATGAAACAATAAGAAGGCAATTCTACCATTTATGATGACCGAATTTGGGTGTAAACAGACGTCGACGAAGACGGTTTGCTTTTAGATCATAGAGATGCAGTGCATGATCCGAGGATCCTGTGACAAGGTTGTCACCTTGAACGGCCATACACAGAATCTCTCGATCATGCTTCTCCATCGGGATGATTTTCATGCCCTCTCCAGTCAACCAAGCATGAGATATCATCGAGTGGTGATGACGACGAATCGATCGGGCCCAGAGAGATGCAAGCCACTTTCAAAAGACGACATAACTTTCAAACCGAATTTGTCGACACAGTTTCGAATATCACGAATGTACCAATTGACGAATTTCTGCAAGCTTTTCAAAACGGAGCCCCAAGTCAGGACTTTCTCTCTGAGAGAAGTCTCGAAAGTTTGAAGACTCTTGGATCGTTGTTTTTAACTGAACTGTCAAAATATTCTCAGGTATGTGATGTTTATCATGCTTTACTTGTCTAATCAACAACATAACGTTGATATTTCCCTTATCCAGGAAGATTTCTTGACAATTTGTGATTCTCAACAGGTCTTTGAGGAACTCGATAGAATCGATACATTGTGTGAAACATTCGTTATATTATGTAATTTTAAACAGAGAATATCTTCATGATTCGCTCTCAGCGGTGTATGAGAGACGAAAACAACTCCTGAATGAACTGAACAAGGTTCGTCAAGAAGGAATGATATTACGGCAAGATCTCACTGAGATGAGGAATCAAATTAGTGATGCTGTCTCAAATATACAGAATGCTCAGAGTGAACTCTCTTGAAATTATCATTCACTCGATCTTCATTTGGGAGATTTTCTATGATATGTCCAATTGGAACGAAACACCTCTCAAACATTGATTTTTAGAAAAATTGCATGAAAAAAAGATTTTAAGTGAGATGGAGGGAAATAATTTTCGGTTTTTTGTCCTAGAGCTTGTCTTTGTCGATCATGTCTTCGTTTCAATAGTCGATGTTGAACAGTAATTAGAGGTTTAAGAGGCAACAATTCAATCAATGTCTTCAACGAAATGATAAAAGTGTGATTTAGTCAAAGAGGGAAAGATTGAAGGATGAATGATCAACCCTTAAAATTCGTTTGTGGACACCTCATAAAAAAGTACCCATTTTTTCATGATTTCTCTCTCGTTATTCATTTGTCGAAATTACACTTGCTGTTTTAATTCTTAAACATCTCATATATCTTTTTTCTGCATGTTTTGTTTTGAATTGGATGTGAGATGAATGCTATTGGACGAGGTTGAGGGAGATCTCATCATTTCAGCTCTCTCAATCCTTCTTCTTCATATCTGTCTTCCACTTTCTTCCTGCTTCGTCTGTTGTGGATTCTTAGTGTCTCACTTTTCGTGCGAGGTGCGAAAACGGCGAATAGCGTGTCGATGTCATCGGCGGGAACGCAATCAGAGGTTGCTGAGGTTTTGTTGTCCATCATTCGCCTCCTCTCTTCCTCCCTCTGTCGTCGCTCTTCATCGTTCCTCTTCCATCCTTCTGAGCCACTCCGCTTCCTCCAATCGTTTCTTCTCTTCCCTCTTCAGTCGGAGTCTCTCCCCCTTCAAACTTCCACCAGCCCCCGCCACTCTTCTTCCTCTCGCCGCCTCCGCTTCTCTTCTCCTTCGTTCTGCATCTTCTCGATGCCGTGTAGCATCGTCTTCAGTCCGCAACCGTTCCTGTCTTTTCAGTTCCGTCTTCACAATGAACAGGATGCTCTTCCTACGAGGTGTTCTGTTCCTGTGACTCGTTGTGGCAATGATGTGTTGATGCTGATGTCCATTACATTCGGTTTGGAAGCCAGAGACTGCCTGCATTTCTGAACTTCTTCGTCCAAAACAGTCCCATAGTCCCGAAGAACATTGATTTCAGCAGTATTCTCTCACTCATACCCTTTCATCCCATTTTGGAGTCTCTCCTCTTCCACTGTTTCATTCTCAGCGATCATCTCGAGACTCTTCAGCTTCTCCTCTGACCCTTTTCCACTCCGCTCCAAAAGTAGAATCTTCAGCGCTGCTTCCTTCCTCCACATCTCGATTGACTCGGCCTGCTCAGCCTCTACTCTCTTCCTTTTCTCGTTGTGTCAAATTGGTGGAGATTCAATGACAGAGCTGACCTCCACTCTCAGTGCGTGTGGAAGGGGATGATCACCCAAATTTCTGTCCTTTTCAGCTTCCTTGCCAGACACTGGAGATTGGATTGATGGAACGATTGGAGGGATGGACTCAGTCAAACTTGCGATATCGGACCTTGGACTGACCGAGTTTGCATCGTCTGATGGATTGTGAAAATATCTGGTGCTCCTTTCCGACAGCTCGCTTTCGATGTGGAGATGTTCTGCGGAAGCTATAGAGTTGGTGAGTCTGGTTCATGGAACGAGAAGATCGAGCGTTGAGATTGTGGTGGTGATGATGAAAGGGCTGTCAAGTTCGTGTGTGGCTATCTCTGCCATAATCGGCGAGGGTGGGTGTGTTGGTCTTCTGTCGAGAGGATGTTGTCTGCTCTTTCCCAGAGCACTCATCATCAGTTTTGATGAAAGCATGAAGTTGTGGATGAGCGAATTCAGTCTGGTCGGAAGTGACGTGGTCGAGAGGAGGGAACGTGGTGATGGGAATGGGGAGGCCAATGTCGAGTGTGCCGCCTGACAGCGGCGAGTTCATCTGCAACATGCGGAGTAGCGCGTCTGTGTGAAGCTGGCGCGAACTGCTTGTCGGCTGCCTTCGGTTCTTCAATTCGCTCATCCACGCTTTCCAACTGCGATGACGTTGTTGATGTGGATTAGTGCGAGTGAGACGAGAGCCACTGGTTGATGTCCTTTTTTGCGTCGGGTTGAGGTGGCGGAGGTGAGCTTTGTTGTTGGAGAATGGAAGAGTAAGGATGAAGGAGAGCGACAGTTGCAGGAAGGTAGGAGCGGAGTGACGGAGAAAGAGAGATGATGATGAGCTCATGGAGAGACAGAAGGTTTACAGGGGAACGGCGCCGACAGAGACGGACGCACGATGGTGCTTTTGGTGACGTTTCTTTCGCGATTGTGGTGATGTTGGCAGCCATCTGTGAGAGGCAGTGGGCGGTGCTTGAAAAGCAACCTGACGAGCGACGACGCCTGGCGAAGGGTGCTAATCGGAGTGTTGGAAGAGAGACAGCGACATAGAATCATGAAAATCGCAAGTGTTGAGTATGTATTACTCGAGCATGCTTTGACATTCAGCGATGCGTGGGATTGACGAGATGGTCGAGGCAGACGTTGCGTGATTGAACTCCGAGGTTGAGAGTGTCGAGCTGACCGGACGAGGCGGATAAAGCGGTGCGGCGGATAGCTGTTGTGACCGTCGAGAGCGAGGAGTCAAAGTCTAGACTGGCTGACAGCGAGTGGATGGTGAGGTACGTTGGAGATCAGACGAGGCTTGTTTCAGGAGATCCTCGACCACTCCATCACTCAGCCCCTGCAGGAGAGAGAGAACGGGACTGGATGTCCCTTCCGAGCGGAGGGAATAAAGAAGCATGTGCCTCCACTTCGACTCGAACAGCATCCAATCGTTGAGTGGCTACGACGAGCCCGAACGGGCGACATCTGAGAGCTGGCCTGGGCAATTCACAGGGTTTCGGGTTCGATTTGGAAGTTGATGTCATGAGATTGGTCGAAATGAGAATGAATGGATAGCCGTGTGCGCGAATTGATAGTAATATCCTCGGATAATGAAAGAGATATGAAAGATGATTGTGAGATTGCGCTGTAATTGGATGTTGAGTGAGAGATCGAGAACATGAACAGTACATGAACATCCTCTGCATTGATCGAAAAGCAATGATGAAGTGAATTTGTTGAGGGCGAGAAAGGTCGCAGAAAAAACGTGTGATTATCACTTAGTGAAGTGGATCTGACACGTGACATTTGGGTTTCATTTTGATGATTAGGATGTTAAGGGGTTGGAGATAGGAGATGATACGAAGATAATCAAACAGAACAGCAGGCTTTTTCGATGGAGTTGTTGTGTGAGCGACTTCATAGCACATCCTCATGACCTCTACTTCAGACTTGACTGTGATCAAGATATCTACTCCGATCTAAGAGAGAGAAATAGGAAAATAAGAGGGTAAAAACAATGGAGAGGCATACTGATTTGATGAATCTTCAATATCTCATTTCTTTCGGTCTAGATCAGAACTGGATTTGAACCAGACGCCAATTCCAGACTAATGAAGAGAAAAACACGAATAAAATAGAAAAAACAACGGAAGGGCAAACTAATATTGTGATACTGGCATCTATCAAAGGAGGTTGTAGTCATGGACAGAGAAGAGGAGAGTGCATGAATAGTCGAGCAGATCTCCACAAATTTTGGTACGATGGAAACAAAAACTCGTGATAACCGGATATAAGAAGTGATGAATGGATTACTTAACTTAAATCACTGTATGACAGGTCCTGATAGAAAATGTCAGACGAAAACATCTTGACATGGGTATGAGGATCAGATCAGATGTCATGTCGGATTCGTCTTGGTTTGAGATAAGGATAGAAGTTGGATGAACTAATTGAGAGAAAGCAAGAGTGTTAATATAAGGTGCTTATCCGATTTGTCCTCCTCTTTGTCCTCTCTTGGGCCGATCGTCCTGAAAACTCCAAATTAGGCGTTTCTTGGACAGAACCCTGTAAAGTCGTAATACGCTACCAAACCTCTTTTCATGCACTTTAACGCTCTTCTAGACGCATTTAAATGCGGATGAACGAATCTTGAAGGATAGAACCCCACAACATAATCAGAGTGCAGTCAGAAAGGCGCCAAAAATCATTTACCCGCCATAAATCGAGATTTTTTCTAGGAGATATCATAACTCCACAACCAGCCATCCGTTTTGAACCAAAGAAAGTGCATCATATTCGTAAAGATCTCGAGAAAACGTGCTCAAAAAAGTAATCTTTTTTTTTCTACTGGTACTAGGAATAAAGCACGCCATGTCAATATTGCACGATCTGTGAAAGATAAATCACAATTGGTCGAACTAAACAAAAAAATCAATTTTAGATTTATTTGAGGACCAAAATTTGAAAGTGCCTCATATCGCCCAATCGGAAAATACACACATTTCTTTTAACTTTTTGGGGTCATTTCTCCACAACCAGACGTCCGTTTTGGACTGAAGAAAAAGCGTTTTTATCGTATACAGTCTGAATAGTTCAAAGTCGAACAAAAATAGTTCAAAGTCGAAGAGAAAGAATTCAAAGTCGAAGTTAATAATTCAAAGTCGAAATGAAATAATTCAAAGTCGAAGTTAATATTTCAAAGTCGAAGTGAAATAATTCAAAGTCGAAAAACAGTTTTTTTGTCTTTAGCTTCCGAAAGCAGCACATTACACACTCTATTTCTACTGTGACCTTTTTGTACCCATGTGCTTTTTCGGGTGAACACGTTTTTCAGGATTTAAAACAATTCATTCATACTTTCTGAAGTGATTTTGAGCTTTTTAGATGAAACGAGTCAATTCATTGGTCCTAGAAAAAACAGGATGTGACACGCTAAAGGTAGTAGGATTGAAGTGACATTTGAGAGGCATGAAGGAGTCATCGGTGTAACTAATTATAGAAATTTTTGGCCTTGTTCAACTGGTGCAAGATCTGATTTGTTGGTTTTTCTGGGCTTTGAAGAAGAATTACTGTGAAATGAGCTCTAAAATGTGAACTATAGCCGAGAAAGTGTTGAATGATGTCGGATGATACTTGACTATCCAGCACCATGATCATTGATTCGGTTTTTGTGAGTTTGAAAGAGTGGTGTGTGAGGTTCACAAGAACAAGTTTGTCCAAAAATTTGGTCCTTCGACTTTGAATTATCTCATTTCGACTTTGAATTATTTCATTTCGACTTTGAATTATTAACTTCGACTTAGAATTATTTCACTTCGACTTTGAATTATTAACTTCGACTTTGAATTATTTCATTTCGACTTTGAACTATTTTTGTTCGACTTTGAATTATTCAGACTGTAGATATCGATCAAAGACACTCAAAAAAAAACCCACGCAATTTTTCTGGGCGAAAAACAGCGTTTTTTCACATCGTCCCTGATACCTACAAGTTTTTGTTGAAATTTTTGTCAAAAAAAGGATTTCACCAAAAAAAACGATGCTATCCTAAATCTCATCAAAATTGGTTCACAGGTTGTGAAGAAATAACCGAAACACTTTTTTTATTGGGCAAAACGGGGTATTTTGAGGTTTTCTCGGAATAGCGTCGAGATATAATTCTAAAATTTTCAGTTTTTTCTTAGTTGGTCCAGTATGGTCCCACACCGACAAGAGCGTGGTTTATTGATTGTCTTGGATTCTTCACACTACTATCACGATCATTCAGTTCGACACCTGGCCAAATGACTGTGCTTGCATATGCATTCTCTTCCGCGGCTCAACAAGCCTTCCGGTCATCTTCGTTCTGTGCACCTCACACAACGAATCCTCCAGCATTTCCAAGCCTCAAAGTGTTTCCGTCTCTTCCTCTCACAGCCGCAATTAATCCCCCAATGCAACCCGAACGAACATCATTTCCAGTTTCAGGAAGCAGCTCAGACACATCACTGCAAACACACTCTAGTTCATCATCTGAGAATTCTGAAGAAGAAGAGAGGAACGACGGCGAGACTGAAGAGGCCGTATCGTTTTGTGATGGACTGGCCTTCTTCAAAAACTTAACCACAAACAATCAAAGCGAGATCGAACATGTCCTGTTCGCACTTCTCGAAACTGTCATCAGGCAACGCTACCCTAATTCTACAATTTTCATTTTTGCTTAGTTGGTCCATTATGGTCCCACACCGAAAAGAGAGTGCATTGTTGATTTTCTTGGATTATTGACACTACTATTAGACATCAAAAACCACCAGTGCAGATTCGTGCCAAGGATTACAGCAATTTCTCGTTTACAACACGAACTTTGGAACGATCGGAAAAAACGGAAATTGAGTTAATATTCTCGGCTGCAACAAACGCGGGATGGTTGTGCCAACAACCCATCGATTTTGATGAATTTTGAACCTAATTCTTACTATATTTTGATAAAATGAGCTCCAAAAATGGATTGTAGACGATTCAGTGTCAAATCAATCAGAACTCTATCAAAATCTGAAAGTCAAAGAATTAGATTCAAGCAAATTCAGGCACATTCCGGCCTTTCTAGAATAACCATCCCATACGGGGTAAAGACCACGTGGTTCTCTTATATCACAAAAGCATCAGCTGTCGTTGATAAGTAGAAAGCAGTTTTTGAATATGGGTCAGAATTTTTGACATCATTCAAAAGTCCGAAGACCAACATTCAAAACTATACTCCTCTCTTGGTTGAGAAAAGAATCAACCTTTCTCTAGAATTGGTGGATGACATGATTGAATAATCTTTTAGAAATCTTTGATCAAGCTGCGACTAGAGTGGTTAATTCCTTTTTTTGAATGTTGGTCTTCGGACTTTTGAATGACGTCAAAAATTCTGACCTATATGTACAAACCGAAACAGACCTGAAAGTCCTGAAAATTCCAAGCGCTTGGGACTTCAGAAGGGATTCTAATATTTCTCTGTCCCTGGTTGTTCCTAACTCCTCAATGTCGATTGCAACAATTTTAACAGAGCTCATTGACCTCTGTGGATGTGGGACAGAAAATATCAGAAACTTACAGAGAAATGTAAGAAAATGATCTCGTTCCGGAGATCTTCATCTCAGCACGAATAGTGCCGTCAGAAAGGCGCCAAAATTCCTTAACCTGCTATAAATCGAGATTTTTTCTAGGAAATGTTGTTTTAGTGAATAAATAATCCTGACTAAACTTTGAAGCTGAAGACCCATTATTGGGCTCTGTCGCTTCATACAGCAAAATGCACACCTTTTTTCAACTTTTTGACGTCATATCTCCACAACCAGCCATCCGTTCTGAACCAAAAAAGACAGATTTTTTTGATTTTTGAAAAGTTTGTCGAGAAAGGATGGGTTCGAAAATTGCCAAACACCCAGACTTTTTTTTCAAAATTTTTCTGAAATGTTCGAATCATCAAAAAAGGATCTGGCTAAAATTTCATCAAAATTGCCTCACGGGTTGTTGAGATATTACCAATATGAACTTATTGAAAAGGCTGCATTCATGCAAAGTGCTGTTTTCTCAGCGTGTTCCTGGAATTTGTTTTCAAAATTGTTATTTTTTTCTTAGTTGGACGATATCAATCTGTTTTCGAGAAAAACTCGATTTATGGCGGGTTAATGAATTTCGGCGCCTTTCTGACGGCACTATCACCCACCTTTTTTTGCCAGGAATGATTGTACTACTCTTTTTCAGACTTATCCAGCACTGGTCTACATGGATTGTACGTCCAAAACAAACAAGTATGGTCTCCCACACCTCCACATTGGGGGAGAACCTGCACCGGCACGATTCGTTATGATAGGAGGTCACGATCGCCGAAATAATTCAGATGATCCAACGTCATGCTGAAGATATGTCGGAGTTCAAGTTACGAGATGGAGTCGGTTCGAAAAAGCTCAGGTGTGATTGAATCCATGGTGTCGACTTGGACATCCAATTACAGGAATAGTATCCGCTGAACACCAGCGCGATCCAATCTGATGAAGGGCGTGGGGTTCACACCAACGAGGATGCAAATCTTGCGTAAATACTACCAAAATGATGAGAAAAGGAGTCTACAAGACATACCGAAGCAGTAAGTTTGATATTGATTCTTCCTGACATTCTTAACTTCTTTCCCATACTTTGTTACATAGTCTGGAAATATTCTCAACATCGTTCTTGACAGTGACAGTTCAGAAGTATGTTGACAAAACATAAAGAAATAGAATGGACCTAATTGTGTTGTTTTTGAAATGGTCTCGACTTTTTCAATTCTTACAAGATGATACCATAAGAGAAGTTGAAGGAATCAATGAAAAAGGAGATCTCCTGATCTCAAATCATGTCATCTCCAAGAGATTACACGATTCATTCCATTTGAGAGTATTGCAAAGTTGACTCACGTCTGTAAGGAAAAGAAATGATTGATCTGCCGACATTTATCAAAAAAGTGTCATGAAACTGTAATAACCTTCCACTACACTATTCTCTCATGGCACGAAATCACTTATCACATTCTTTCTCATTCATTTATGGTGGTTTGGGTTGATTTTCCCTCCAAATGACAATTTTTTGAAAAATGAAAAATCCTGGGGGAGCTGGGTGGAAACCCAGTGACAAAATCCGACATTCCTGCAAACAGTCTGAGTGTTCAAAGTCGAACACACATAATTCAAAGTCGAAGTGAAATAATTCAAAGTCGAAGGTCAATAATTCAAAGTCGAAATTCAGAGTTGTTTTAACCTTTCATTTCCGAAATCAGCACACAATTCCATCTATTTCTACTGTGACCTTTTTGTACCCATGTGCTTTTTCGGGTGAACACGTTTTTCAGGATTTAAAACAATTCATTCATACTTTCTGAAGTGATTTTGAGCTTTTTAGATGAAACGAGTCAATTCATTGGTCCTAGAAAAAACAGGATGTGACACGCTAAAGGTAGTAGGATTGAAGTGACATTTGAGAGGCATGAAGGAGTCATCGGTGTAACTAATTATAGAAATTTTTGGCCTTGTTCAACTGGTGCAAGATCTGATTTGTTGGTTTTTCTGGGCTTTGAAGAAGAATTACTGTGAAATGAGCTAAAAAATGTGAATTACAGTGACTCCTAATTCCGGCTATTGACTAATGACGTGTCATGTCATGTCATTCTTTAATTGTGACTTTCTCGACAACCAAGGAAGAGTAATGCTTCGCGACGACCCTGTTTCTGTTGCCATAGTAGGAGCAAAGAAGTACGTTGACAGCAACGGCACAGTATCGCAGTCGTTCTGGTTCTTGGAGGCAATTTCAAAAACATCTTTCGCAACCGTATCAGCGGGAATACGCTTTTTGGTGAATCTGGAGAAGGAGGGAAGAATTCCGGAAATCACACCTCTCCAACTGTCAGAAATGATGCAATGTTCTCAAGGATTGGTCTCTCAGATTCGAAATGATGATGGAGTGAGACGACAGGTTGACAAAAAATCGATGGCGTTGACGTGGAAACAGGAATTGGAAATTGTGGAGGCAGTGAAGACCCGATGGGAGAGAAGACTTGTGTTCACCCCAACCGAAATCAATAGTGCGGCCTCCAAGCTACAGGGGAAGATTGTTGTGAATAGTTGGTACGAATCTTTCCTAGCAAGACACAAAGATCTTAAAGTTGTTGAAAGGCGTCCTAGGGAAGAGACAAGGATGAGAATAAAAGGTTCAGACATTCGGAAGTATGCAGAAATACTGGAGAATGCATTGAAAGGTATTCCAGATTGTCTCGTCTTCCATATTGATGAAGTGGGATATCAGTCCTGGTCAGACACTCATACTCAACTTGCGATTGTTCCAACAGACGTTTCCGACAATGAACTGCGAATGGCTGTCGACAGATCGGAGAAGCGCTTCACGCTTCTCGCATGCATCTCTCTCGATTACAACCTCATCATCCCCTACTACGCCATCCCACCTCCATTCAGTGTGGAGCAGACTAGAAATGAAGGACTTGTCCTCGGAGTTGACTATCATTGTGGCCTTTCCAACTCTGGAGGGATGAATGCCTGTCTCATGTTGGATTGGATTGACAGGGTGTTCATTCCATTGGTGAACTCCATTCGCGATGACATCAATCGACCAAGACAGAAGGCACTTCTCATGGCAGACGGATGTGGGAGTCATGTCACTCAAGAGGTACTGAAGCGCCTGGAGGACAATCGGATTGTCCTTGTCACTCCACCAGGTGGCACCACACACATCCTCCAAGTTCTCGATTTGGGTATTTTTGCAGCCTATAAGAAAAATTTCCAGGTTTTGCGAGGAGGAGACCATCACGACACTATGGAGCATTTGATTTTTCTCTCAGAATCAGCAATCAACAAGACCTGCTGTAAGGAGACGATCAAACAGGCATTTGGGCGAGGCGGAATCCTCAGAGACAGCTCCAAAGAACCCCCCCAAGGTTCACTCTTACCTGAAGTGTTTGCTGACAACTCCAAAATTGCGGACGTGGAAGCTTTCTTATCAGCTGCTCCAGGGAGAAGAGTAACACAAAAAAGAAAAACAAAGTCGTTTGGTCGATTGACAATGACCGATTCCACCTCAGACGTTGATTCTGACGGTGAAGACTCTTCGGAGTGAAGTCCTTCAATTCACAAAGTTTCTTGATTCCTCTCTTTCTACTTTTTCTAGAAACCGCGACTGAAGAATATGACATGACGTGACGAGCATTAGGAATAAGTAGGAATTAGGAGTCACTGTACGGTTGAGAAAGTGATGAGTGGTGTCGGATGATACTTGACTTGCCAGTACCATGATCATTGATTCTGTTTTTGTGATAACGAAAGAGTGGGTTGTGAGGTTCACGAGAACAAATTGGTCCAAAAATTTAGTGCTTCGACTTTGAAATATTTGCTTCGAATTTGAAGCATTTTCATGTCACTACAAAGACATATTCACGTTTTTCCTCAATCATCAACCAAATGTGGCAGTGATGAAGTGATCAACATGAATATGAAAAGTGAAGGTTGTCTGTGAAGTGCGAACAGTGAGAAGAAGAAGAAAGGTTTTCAGTCTGGGACACCCTGTAAGTTCTCGTTTTATGGAAATAAGGAATGATGATCAATGAAACAGAGGTGTGAATATCAGAAATGAAACTCAGAAGACTTTTGAAGAGGAAAAAAAGGGAATGAGGCTTAATTATTTCTCACCCGACATGGGTCAGAATTTTTGACATCATAGAAAAGTTCGAGCCCCCATCGAAACCGATCGTCGCCTTTCTTTTTTTTCAATATTTTCCAATCTCTCTCCAATAACTCTTTCACACCTCAAACAACTGAATGCGAGTGTTTTTTTAAAAATCTTCCCACCAGAAGCCTTTTCGGCTGGATGATTCAGAAAAATATGGGTTGATCGTCATTTGATGGGCAATTTCCTTTCAACCATCTTCCTCTCTACACTGGATATGGTATACAGGGTGAATGTCTGCTTTACCACCATATTACATCTTCTCTCAATCTCTCTCCTCTGTTCTCTCTCTCTTCGCACAACATTGAAGCATGGATGTATGAATTCAGTTTTATTCACTAAGTGATATTGCTTTGGTTGGTTTTCGAAAGAAAGTGTAAATTGTGAGTTGAAAACAACAATATGCATGAAAGACTCAATTAAGATGGAAAGTGTTGATGTGAGAATGAGTGGAGGGAGGAGAAGGCTCGAGGAGAGGAGTTTGGACGTCGCAGAAGGAAAAAGGGGGTTTATCGAAGCGCGGTAAGGAGAAGAAGAGAGGAGTTGGAGGTGATGTGGAGAAGCGAAGAGAGATTGGAGGACGAGGGTGGCGAGTGGAGGAGAAGTGAGGTGACTGGAGGCGAGTGGAGGTGAGTGGAGGGCGAGGGAGGCGAGTGGAGGACGAGGGAGGCGAGTGAAAGAGAAGGGAGGTGAGTGGAGGACGAGGGACGCGAGTGGAAGAGAAGGGAGGTGAGTGGAGGCAAGTGGAGGAGAAGTGAGGTGACTGGAGGTGAGTGGAGGACGAGTGGAGGCGAGTGGAGGAGAAGTGAGGTGACTGGAGGTGAGTGGAGGAGAAGGGAGGTGACTGGAGGTGAGTGGAGGCGAGTGAAGGTGAGTGGAGGCGAGTGGAAGAGAAGTGAGATGACTGGAGGTGAGTCGAGGGCGAGGGAGGCGAATGGAGGAGAAGGGAGGCGAGTGGAGGACGAAGGAGGCGAGTGGAGGTGAGTGGAGGAGAAGTGAGATGACTGGAGGTGAGTGGAGGACGAGTGGAGGCGAGTGGAGGAGAAGTGAGGTGACTGGAGGTGAGTGGAGGACGAGTGGAGGCGAGTGGAAGAGG
>JARBJD010000158.1:0-165260 GCA_033064195.1 Blattamonas nauphoetae | reverse complement strand
CTTCGCCCCATCGCCACCAAACACTCCGCTTCGCTCCCCATCGCCACCAAACATTCCCGCTTCGCTCCCTATCGCCACCAAACACTCCACTTCGGCTCCCCATCGCCACTCAAACATTCCGCTTCGCTCCCCATCGCCACCAAACACTCCGGTTCGCTCCCCATCGCCACCAAACACTCCACTTCGCTCCCCATCGCCACCAAACACTCCGCTTCGCTCCTCATCGCCACCAAACACTCCACTTCGCTCCCCATCGCCACCAAACATTCCGCTTCGCTCCCCATCGCCACCAAACATTCCGCTTCGCTCCCCATCGCCACCAAACACTCCACTTCGCTCCCCATCGCCACCAAACACTCCGGTTCGCTCCTCATCGCCACCAAACACTCCACTTCGCTCCCCATCGCCACCAAACACTCCGGTTCGCTCCCCATCGCCACCAAACACTCCACTTCGCTCCCATCGCCACCAAACACTCCACTTCGCTCCCCATCGCCACCAAACATTCCGCTTCGCTCCCTATCGCCACCAAACACTCCACTTCGCTCCCCATCGCCACCAAACACTCCACTTCGCTCCTCATCGCCACCAAACACTCCACTTCGCTCCCCATCGCCACCAAACACTCCACTTCGCTCCCCATCGCCACCAAACACTCCGCTTCGCTCCTCATCGCCACCAAACACTCCACTTCGCTCCCCATCGCCACCAAACACCTCCACTTCGCCTCATCGCCACCAAACATTCCACTTCGCTCCCCCATCGCCACCAAACATTCCGCTTCGCTCCCCATCGCCACCAAACATTCCGCTTCGCTCCCCATCGCCACCAAACACTCCGCGTCGCTCCCCATCGCCACCAAACATTCCTCTTCGCTCCCTATCGCCACCAAACACTCCACTTCGCTCCCCGTCGCCACCAAACATTCCGCTTCGCTCCCCATCGCCACCAAACACTCCGGTTCGCTCCCTATCGCCACCAAACACTCCACTTCGCTCCCCATCGCCGCCAAACACTCCGATTCGCTCCTCCTCGCCACCAAACACTCCGCTTCGCTCCCTATCGCCACCAAACACTCCGGTTCGCTCCCTATCGCCACCAAACACTCCACTTAGCTCCCCATCGCCACCAAACACTCCATTTCGCTCCCCATCGCCACCAAACACTCCATTTCGCTCCTCATCGCCACCAAACACTCCGGTTCGCTCCCTATCGCCACCAAACACTCCACTTAGCTCCCCATCGCCACCAAACACTCCATTTCGCTCCTCATCGCCACCAAACACTCCACTTAGCTCCCCATCGCCACCAAACACTCCACTTCGCTCCCCATCGCCACCAAACACTCCACTTCGCTCCCCATCGCCACCAAACATTCCATTTCGCTCCCCATCGCCACCAAACACTCCATTTCGCTCCCCATCGCCACCAAACACTCCATTTCGCTCCTCATCGCCACCAAACACTCCGGTTCGCTCCCTATCGCCACCAAACACTCCACTTCGCTCCCTATCGCCACCAAACATTCCATTTCGCTCCTCATCGCCACCAAACACTCCAGTTCGCTCCCTATCGCCACCAAACACTCCACTTCGCTCCTCATCGCCACCAAACACTCCAGTTCGCTCTCTATCGCCACCAAACACTCCAGTTCGCTCCCTATCGCCACCAAACACTCCATTTCGCTCCTCATCGCCACCAAACACTCCACTTCGCTCCCCATCGCCACCAAACACTCCGCTTCGCTCCCTATCGCCACCAAACACTCCACTTAGCTCCCCATCGCCACCAAACACTCCATTTCGCTCCTCATCGCCACCAAACATTCCGCTTCGCTCCTCATCGCCACCAAACACTCCAGTTCGCTCCCCATCGCCACCAAACACTCCACTTCGCTCCCCATCGCCACCAAACACTCCACTTCGCTCCCCATCGCCACCAAACACTCCACTTCGCTCCCTATCGCCACCAAACATTCCATTTCGCTCCTCATCGCCACCAAACACTCCAGTTCGCTCTCCATCGCCACCAAACACTCCAGTTCGCTCCCTATCGCCACCAAACACTCCATTTCGCTCCTCATCGCCACCAAACACTCCACTTCGCTCCCCATCGTCACCACACACTCCACTCACCTCTACTTGCCTCCCTCGTCCTCTGCACTTCTCCCCTCCCCTCTCTAATCCTCCACTCACCTCCCTCGCCCTCCACTCACCTCCCTCGTCCTCCACTCACCTCCTTCCGATAGACTCCCTTTTTCCTTCTGCGACATCCAAACTCACCTCCTCGAGCCTCCGCCTCCCTCCACTCTTTCTTTCATCAGCACTTTCCATCTTAATTGTGTCTTCCATGAATCTTGTTGTTTTCAACTCACAATTAACACTTTCTTGAGAAAACAAACTAAAGAAAAATCACTTGTTTGAGATAATACACCACCAAAAGTGAATAAAACTGAAATCATTCATCCAAGCTTCAAAATCGTGCGAAGAGAGGGAAAACAGAAGAGAGAGAGAATGAGAGAAGAGGTAAGATGGTGGTGAAGGAGACATTCGCCCGGAACACCACATCCAGTGCAGTGAGGAAGATGGTAGACGGTACATAGTCCACCAAATGACGATCAACCCATATTGTTTTGTAATCCACCTCCAATTTGTCTACTGGTATGAATAGATCGAAAAAAACACATGTAATCAGTTCATGGAGGTGAGAAAGAGCTATTTGAGATTTAACAGCAAATTTGAAAAAAAGAATGCGGAGAGGAGGTTTTGAAGGGGTGATCTCGAACTTTTCTATGATGTCAAAAATATTGATAGTGGTGTCACCAATCGGTGTCTTGTCACCAATTGGTGCTTTTCTCATATTTGATAGAAGAGATAGTGAATATGAACTGTGTGAAGTGATAGAGTTAATTGATACCCCCTTCACGAGAAAAACACGAAATACTAGTTGTGTGTCCAGATCATGGGTTAGATCATCTTTCGACATGAAAAAGAGGACAGATTAGACTTTATTCACATCATATTTTGCTTCTTTCACTTTATTTTGCAATCATGAGACTAAAATACTGCCTATTCTCGTGATTTTCCTGTCTAATTTCTCTCATTGTCATATAATGGGATCATCATATCACCATTTCCAGAAAGGTGACATTTTGTCAAACCTCCATTTCACCTCATCATTCGAACCGTTCTCATCATCATCACAATTGCGGCAACCCGCGTTGTGTTTGTTCAACTCAATGATCATCTCCCTCTCTCTCCACGGAACCCCAGAGCTAAAAATTCCCGTCGACTTTCCTGTCGATGAGTTCCAATCACGTATCTCACAACTCTCCGACACTCACATCAACTCAAACAGACAGACTCCTGTTTTGAAGGAATGATCTTGCTCTTCTGGTTGAAGCAATCCGCCCTCTCAATCACATCCATTACTGGTCTCACTCTTCACCATCCATCCAAAACACCCTAAACTCGCTTTTGCTTCGTTCTTCCATGTTCCCCTCCTTATCTGCCAGCTTTCATTAATGTCACATCCACCGCTGTTCTGGAAATCTACATCCTCACACCTTCTCTCATCTTATCATGACAGGTGAGTATCCTGTCCCCCCAACACTCTCTACCCATGTTGTTGTGACGTCACAAAACAACGTGTTCATTCGAATGTGACTGGGTCCTGTTTCCATCCTCACCTTCACCTCAACTGCACACTCATCACCAATCACGTCCTTCTCTGTTCCTTCACTCGACGATTTTCAAGTCGAAACGTTGTTAGTGAAGAACGATGAAACTCGGAGACAGTTTGATCTTCATCGGAAGTTTTTTGTTCCCTTTGTGCTCATCACGCGGAGCGAGAAGAAATTGCACGACAAACAGCACAGCAACAACCACGTCGTGCGAAGCAAAGCGAAGGACGATTGAATAGTGTCACTTGTCGACGTGATCTCGTCAGCCAAAGCCTGCCCGAAGAAGCCGCTCAAATAGATTCCCCTGCAGATCATGAATGACCTTGCTTCGACGACAGATAAGATCATCGATGTGAGAGACGAGAGAAAAGCGCAGAAATCAGTGTTCATCCACACCTCTCTCACAACATCTTCTCAACGATTCCACTTCGGTCCAGTTTGAGAACATGCTCCTTTCTTCGCCCCCAGCACCCAAACACCAGACAGTGTTTGTCGACACGCATGGACATCTGTTTTACGACAGCATATTCTTCAACACATATTTCTCGTCTTGCTTCCTCTCTCGACATCATCCCTTCACTTTCGCCCCTGATCTTCTCCCTCTCACTCTTCTCGTGCCGAACACGTCCTCCCCGCTCAGTCCACTCTCCTCTCCTCAATCCACTGGAGCCTTCATTCGCCAATCATTCATCTCCTCAGTTGATACACCTTTCTTACACCTCTAGCGACTGCAGACACTTTCGAGAAATTTCAGTTCAATCACAGCGACGACATCAGGATCCTCGCTGCAAATCCAAACCTCGTTTGACTGTTCGTGTGTTATTAACTTCCTGCACTCGACAACAATATGTGACAGACGTTGTTCAACGAATATCTAGCGAATTGCGCGACAGTTATCGACAGGTCCGGTCCGTCACCTCTCCCTTCTCTCATCCACCCACACCAAATGTTCCCGCTGACATCGGGTTGCCCAACGCCGCGCTGAACAGGGATGTGATCTCGTCGGTTCTTCCACCACTCATGAACATCGAGATGTTGTGAACGAGAGAGCAGATTGGGTACAGTCTGGAGACGGTCTTGTGGCAGACGATGGAAAGAAGACACAGTACAACCACAACTGACAGCCAAAGATGCTATGTTCGGAGTTATTTCATGTTTTCCACACAAACCCGACATCACACTCACTCCATTTCATCCTTCCCGCATACAACTTCACTGAGCAGTTGAGTCTCCCCACAGTGGTCATCACAGTCGACATGATGTTGGAAATGCTCGCTGACTTCCTCTCACTCTCCCATCGCAGCCACCGCGTGACCGCTGCTCTAGGACTTCGAGACGCAGTTCAGGTTGGCTGTGAATTCTTCGCTTGATGACAACGAGACACTTGGAACGACGCTTCTCTCGCTCGTCTCACTCTCCCAATCGCTTCTGCTGGAATGAGGGCGTTCACACACACAAGGGCTCTCTCGTCCATTCTCAGCTTCTTCTGCCTCTCCCTCTTCAACATTCTGGGCGAATCCAGATTCTTCGAAGACGCAGACACGAAGAGTACATGGAGCATGTTCATCCAATCGCAATCCAACCAGCTTCTGAGCAGAGTGGAGAAATCTTTGGCGAATAACACCTCCAACCTGAGCACTCCCAACTCCCAGTTCGTCCCTCCCTCGCTCTCCTACATCAGCACCCTCATCCCTCCGTCCACCTCACAAGCTACCCGTCTTCCAGCAGCCCCATATCAGACAAGCCGTTTGCTGTCCAATCCTAGTTCTCCGAGGCAGTGCACTCGCTCCTCTCCATCCTCATCCGAACGATGAGCAAACCAACGACACATCGCCTCGCAGACATCTGTGGACAGTTGCTCCTCCAACGACTCGTCCACGTCATCCTTCAACTTGTCTCAGCCATCTCCAAACCGGTCTCGAAGGCTCTCGAAGATGAAGTGAAATCAGAGCTGGATGAGGGCGAAGAGGCAGCTGGGATCCTCTCCCTCAATCTCCTCCTCGGCAACATCGTCGCCTTTCGTCCTTACATTTCTGACATCCTTCGCCTGATGAGACAGCTGTTCGTGCTCAGTCTTGACACGTACCCAGTCTTCACGTTCAAAGCTGACAACAGCACATCCGACGAGGAACAGAAATCGATCTGCCCATCTTTTCATTTCATCATTTCAATCAATAAGAATCATGTCAATATACGTCTAAAGATTGCTAAATAAAGTGAAAGAAGCAAAATATGATGTGAATAAAGTCTAATCTGTCCTCTTTTTCATGTCGAAAGATGATCTAACCCATGATCTGGACACACAACTAGTATTTCGTGTTTTTCTCGTGAAGGGGGTATCAATTAACTCTATCACTTCACACAGTTCATATTCACTATCTCTTCTATCAAATATGAGAAAAGCACCAATTGGTGACAAGACACCGATTGGTGACACCACTATGACCCATGTTGTGGTCTGGACGGATCAGAATCGGCTTTTGTGTTTCCCGTCGATTGTTGCGTGTTTGTGTTTGTGAGGGCTGGTTCTGTCCATTCTGTCTTTGTCTTTCATTGTTGCATGCTCCACTTCGGTTGGATTGGGTTTGTGAGTATTCAGGGACGTCATTCAGAAAAGTCGAGTGACATCGTGGATTGGGCATAGTTGAGAGAAGAAACGGACAAATGGAGGAGTCAGAATGAGCATCCATGTCCCGTTTTCAATTCCACTTGATTTCTCTCATTGACCGGGAGATTGGAGTTGATATTTCTTGTTCAGCAACTCGGTCGATTCGGAAACGAGTTCCCTGACCAGAAACAGAGAACTGAAAGGAGAATGCAGAAAAAGAGAAGCAATACTGCGATTCTGACAGATGGTGGAAGACGGGTAGGTCTAGGCTCAGATCTAGAAAAGTCTAGGCGCAGATCTGCAGATCGGTCTAGGCGCAGATCTGAAAGTCTACACGCAGATCCGTCATTCTTCGCCTTGCTTTTGCTTCCATATCACATTTTCGACATCCTACATCTAAATTTCGACATCATTTCCACTTTTTTTGCTCATTTCTCACTTTTTGACATTCTTCCATCTGTTTTCCCAATGTTCAAACATGTCCTGGGTTGATCAAGGAGGAAGTGGTCATTTGAAGCAATTTGTTCAATCACGTTGGTTTGTCGTGACGTGTAAGAAGGCTGGAAATGAACGAACAACTTAGAGGTGTCTGGTCTCATCCATATGAGCAGAGGATGCGGAGAGAGGTGATTGAGAGGAGGGAGAAGGCATAGTGGGAAAATTGAGCGAGATGATGGGAGGAGGAGGTGGTGAGAAGGAATTTAATGCTACTGGGAGGGAGGAGAGACGAGGAGAATACTGATGAAGGGAGAATTGAAGATTGTTGTGGAAGCTGTCATACTCGTCAATCGGTTGGTCATAGTCAGCCAGAATCGAGCGACGCACTCATTTTCTGTTCCCTTTCTTACTTGTTTCTTCTTCTCTCTTCTTGTCTTTCAATTTTTCTTCCATGCTTTGTCCTGACTTCTTCTGAATCAGAATGGCATCTACTAGCGGTTTGAGTAGTGTTTGCAGACTCCACGTTACTGTGCGGATGATCCGAATAACAATAATTTGGTACATCAACGGAATTGGGCGAAACTGAGAAAAAGAAAGATCAAAGGCTGTAAGAACTTGAAGAAGATAACAAAAAGCACAAAAAATGAAAAGTGGTCTTTGTTGACGATTCTAAGTGCATACATGGAAATTCACCTCTTATCTTCGTATCTGCTATTCCATTCCTCCGTCTCAACAGTGGCGATGTTAGTCGAATTTCTGCAAATAATAATGATTGTTCAACATGTCCTGCTCCGTTTTTCCCTCTGAGACCATTCGGGGATCGTACTGATTGGAGAGGAACTGTGATCTTGATGGTGATGATGGTTGTAGTCCAATGTCGAGATCGAACGGCAAATCTGAAGACAATTCCGAAGTAATTGACTCGTCTTGTGGTTCTTTTAATTGATAAGTTGGACAAATTCGTTGCGCATGGTGTTACAATTGTGAACGTGATGTTAGACGTTGTAATGGGATCACAATGTTGAGTGATGTGAAATGGACAAATTCAGGAAGGATTTGGTTCGTCGGCCGTCAGAACGGGGAGATGAATCGTGTGGGAGATGTAGATGCGAATTCGAGTGAGGATCCCCACTTAATACGGAGCGAGGTGAACAACGGTGTTTCGTGATCATCGAAGGCTCCAATGAACCAACAATGGATCTGAAGTTTCCTGATCTATGAAGACAACAGAACAGAGAGGAGATGAACAGAGGGAAGTCATACAGCGAGGAGAATGAATCGAGATCGAGACGGAAGTGATCTCCTGAAAACTATAGGTAATTTTCACACACTTTCGTCCCCTGATAATGTCCAGAAGGGAACGAATACAAAATTGAAGATTCGTGAAGGGCGAGAAGAACGAGGATGAAGGGTTGGCACTTTTGTGAAAAGAGTTTGAGCTGACATCGATGAAGAACCAACAAAAAGGGAAGAAAAGACGAAAAAGCAAACCCATTAGTTCTTGCAATCAGTTGATATGGGAGAAAATGTGTATCAACGCACATGTCTTCGTAGACGGTGTGCGGAACGTCAAACGTATCATAGAGCTGTGGGATCGATAAGGCAGAAAATGAGAATGAAATAGGATTTAGATGACATACATTTGCTAGTGAACCATCATCCAGGCGTTATTCTTCGTTGAGTCGGTGAGAAGACTTGATCAACCCAAGGAGTGTTTGAACATTGTGAGAACAGTCTAAAAAACGGGATAAGGTGAGAAGTGAACGAAAAAGAAGAAATGATATCGAAATTTAGATGTCGGATGTCGAAAATGTGATATGGAAGCAAAAGCAAGGCGAAGAATGACGGATCTGCGTGTAGACTTTCAGATCTGCGCCTAGACCGATCTGCAGATCTGCGCCTAGACTTTTCTAGATCTGAGCCTAGACTTACCCGTGGAAGACCAGACACGAAACAGCGGCCAGCTCTTCCATTCACAAAGAATTGGACTGTTCGAGATGTTGAGTCCATGTCCACCTCCATCCGCACACAATCCCTTTCCCTCAACAAGAAGTGGCAGTGATCAAATCGAGATTCGTCTCCCGTGGATGGTGTGTTGCAAAAGAGATCTCCAGTATTGGAAAAGAGAGAAACAGAATCTGAAGAAATGAGGAAGAAAAAAAGACACTCTCAACATCCCATCCAAGGGCATCACCAAATTTGGGAACGGGTTTTGTTGAGTCGAGAACACCAAAACAGACAACACCAGCGTAGACTGACGACGATGAAAATGACAAACAAACGATTTCGGGAAGAGAGAGAATCGTCAGAGTGACTGACAGTATTCCGTTTGTGATTGGAGTTTCCAGGAGAACAGAGCTGTTGTCGAGATATCTTTGAGAATCCACGTTAGTGCTTGAACGAGTGATTGTGGTGTTCTCGACTGCAAAATGAGATCGAGATGTGAACAGGAGAGGAGGTAATCTAATCAGATGTGCCGGTGAACTCACACTCATGGATGGTTCAGTGATTTCAGGTTGTTGTTGAAGTGTTATTCGCCGAAAGAAGAACAATGGACAGATCATGCCCATCAGGATCGACAACTGATGGTGAGGTGGGATGATTATATGATGATATTCTCATTTTCTTGAGACTCACTCATGATTGGAATGAAGAATGAGGTTGGATGTGGGAGTGTGAATGATTAGGAACAAAGTGGAATGAAAACATGGTGCGAGTGGGGTATCGCTGGCGGGAACAGCGTTAATCTTGAATGTCGAGTCTCACAATTCCAAGTGAGTGTTGACGTCGGGTGAAGAGCAGACGAGTCGGTTGGTGTCTTCGGAGATGGACGAGACGTCAAAGCGAGGCCTGTCCGTCGCATGTCGGGCATCTCATCAAAACTGTCGGTGTGAATGTGCTCCCAAATGGCACTCCCACACTTCCGAGCTGCAATCCCCACTTCACACTTCGTCCACGCGAGCACTGCTCCACTCTTTCTCAGTCCTTCACACAATCTGTTCTCTCGCCTTCCATGTCATCTCCGTCACCTCAATCAACAGAGAATGGACACACGTGGCGAAATCACTGCAAGATCCATCGAATCTGACGGGAAAGAAGAATCGGAGAGACAAGATGAAGAAAGGCAGGAATGACACACAAAAGTGCAGAATCGAGAAATCGATGGCAATAGCGGAGAGAACAACACACACACCGATTTAACCGATAATTGGAAGAGATAGAAGAGAAATCGGAGTTGTTGTTTTGCCATCTTGAATCTTCTGTTGGTTTTCTCACTCGCACTGTACAATCCAAGCTCAAGTGGGTCCATCTCACTCGGGGCACAATCTTCCGCGAAATAGCAGTTTTGCTGAGAAAGAACGATGTCCGTTCAGTGTGAGCATTAGAGCCCTGCAAGTTCCGAAGACTCAACTGCATCACACACACTGCAAAGGTCCGTACGAATCTTGAAGAGGATAACTTCTTTACCACCTCAGTTCTCTCATTGTTCGGGAGATTGGAGTTGGTCTTCGCTGTCGGGTGATTCTGTCGATTCTGAAAGATGTTCCTTGACCAGAAAGGGTGAACTTGAAAGAGAAAGAAGTAAGAGAAGCATACTCCGATTCTTACAGATGGCGGAAGACCAGACACGAAAGAGTAACCACTTTGTCCATTCACAAAGAATTGGACTGTTCGAGGTGTCGATTCCATGTCCACCTCCATCCGCACACAATCTCCTTCTCTTAAGTCGGAGTGGCAGGCTGCAAATTGTTCCTCGTGTCCCGTTGATGGTGCGTTGCGATAGAGATCTCCGATCGATGAAGTGAGTGAGACAGAATCTGAAGATATGAAAATGAGGGAAACACACCCTTCACATTATATCCAAGGGCTTCACGAAATTTGGGGACAGCAGCAATTGAGTCTAGAAGACCAAACCAGACAACTCCGAAATGATCTGATGACGATGACGAAGAAAATGACAAACTACGGCGGCGAGGAAGGGAGAGAACGGTGATGGTGACTGACAGGATTCCTTGGGAAATTGGAGTTTTCAGGAGAAGAGGGCAGTTGTTCGTATATCTAGGTCGATCTGGAGGTTTCGTTGAACGAGTGATTGTGGTGTTCTCGATTGCAAAAAGAGAACGAGATGAGAACAGGAGAGGAGGTAGAGTGAATTGTTGGGCTGGTGCATTCCTACTCTGCGTCTGTTCAGCGATGGCTGGATTCGATTTTGTCTTCGTTTTCCTCAATGATGAAGATGAATGACCCATTCGATCAGAAGATGATTGGGGTTGATGCTCAGAGGACGAATTGATATGGTTTTGAAATGCGTTCTGAAATCAGAACGAACACAATTTGATCGACCCAACATAAAAGAAAGAAAAGTGTGTGGTGTGAAGTGAAGTTAAATGATGACTTAGTGTCGTGAGGCGATCTGAGGCCTTGATCCACTCAGAGCAGACACAGAAAAAGGAACATCCAGCTCTGACACACAGCAACTCAGTCAGAATCTGGTTGTCATCCTCGTTGCAGAGTGAGGCAACCCTGGCAACAAAAAGGGAAACGACACACGAAAACAGGTTCTGTGACTCGTTTTTTCATTCTGGAGAGATGATCACGGGATGCTCTGTGGAGTCGACACGCTTTTCGAAGTTGGTCCTCTTTCTGGTCGCTTGCCTGTGTTAGACGAGTCAGACGTCGATTGTGGGAATTATGTGTGTTGGCTGATTTCCATTTCTCTGTTCATATTCTGGTGACCACAGAAACAGCACTGTTCGTCTTTCTTCTTCTGTTCTGTTGTCAAGTTATCCAAAACGACTTTCTTCATGTTTTGGGAACCGCAGCTGCCCCACAAATACAAAAATGGTCGAGATGGCTCGGTAAATGTTGTTGTCTGGATTGTCCAGGATCTGTTTGAGCCGATCGTCCATTGTTCCTTGTTCGCGTTTGTAAGGGCTGATTCGGGCCATCCCAACTTTGTACTTCATTTTTGCATGCTCAACTTCGTCTGGATGTGGTTTGCACAATTTCACTGACTTCAGGCATCGACGACAATTCCGCGGTCTGTTTTGGCTTTGTCGCAGAAATGGAGAACAAGTCCAACGAGAAAAATGCAACGAATGCTGTTTTGGTGATGAGCCAGTACATAATCACCCCGACTGGCGATGCGGAGGGACTAGTTGCGATGTGATGTCGATGTCTCGTTTCGTTGGGAGAGCAGAATGATGTGCTTCATGCAAACGCAATGTCGGACACTGATCATCCGAAATGATGTTGTGCTGATGTGTGGGCTGACCAGTGCGATGTCCCTGGCCGGTTCGAATTCCACTTTTGTCATTCTTGTCATTCCATTCACACATGCTGCATCAAGTGAATAGATCATTCATGCATCACCCTGAAAAGGGAGAGCAGAGAGAGTGTGTGGAATGATGGAGAGCCTTCGGACTGGACACCGATGATGATTGTGGAGAATGTTGGAGTGTTGCGACAGGCATCGGCAACAGATTATGCTTGTGTGGAAGACCACAAGAAGCTGTCAGATGGAACGTCCGTGTTTCAGTCTGACTACCACCACAGTTCTCTCATTTCTGGTGTGATTGGGGTTGGCTGAGTTAGTTTGACGATTCTGTCGATTCGAATTGATGTTCCAGCAATCCACACGGTGAACTGAAAAGAGAAGAAAAAAAGAGGAACATACTCCGATTTTGACAGATGGGGGAAGACCAGAAACGAGAAAGCGGCCCTGTTGTCCATTCACAAAGAATTGGAGTCTCCGAGGTGTTGAGTCCATGTCCACCTCCATCCGCACACAATCCCCTTCTTTCGGTTTGTAGTGGTGGACCTTAGCTGAATGCTGGAATGGCCTGGATGGGGTGAGGGAATAGAGCTTGCCATTGATGGAAGATAGAGAAACAGAATCTGAAGATATGAAATTGAGGGAAACACACCCTGAACATCACAACCAACAGTTTCACGCAATTTGGGGACAGGAGCTGTTGAGTCGAGAAGACAAAATCTAAGAACTCCGAAAGAAGCTGACGATGATTAAAAAGAAAAAATTGCGACCTTTTCTGGGAAGGGTGAGAATCGTCAGAGTGACCGACACAATTCCTTGTGAGATTGGAGTATTCAGGAGAACAGAGCTGTTGCTGAAAGAGCCTTTAGAATCCACGTTTTCGCTTGGACGAGTGACTGTGGTGTTCTCGATTGCAAAATGAGAACGAAATGCGAACAGGAGCGGAGGCAATGCGAGTAGTTGTGTTGGTCTCATCTCATTCAGCGTCTGCACAGCGATGGTTGGATTCGATTTTGTCTTCGGTTCGCTCAATGAAGAAGATGAATGGCCCATTCGTTCAGAAGACGATTGGGCTCGATACTCAGAGGGTGGATTATGACGGTTTTGAAAACGTGCTCTGAAAACAGAACGAAATGAACTTGATCGACCCAGCATTGATAAGAAATCAAGAGTTTCGTGTGAAGTGAAGCAAAATGATGACTTAGTGTCGTGAGGCGGTCTGAGGCCTTGATCCACTCAGAGTAGACGCAGAAAAAGGGAAATTCCGCGCAGACACAATCGACACGTTCGAGTTCATCGTTTCAGACAAGCGATTCCCGCGTGATGAAGATTTCGAAGAAACGGCAGCCGATTGAGGTCTTGTTTGTTGTGCAGTCAGTTTCTTCGCCACTGACAGTCCAGTTTCGGTGATCCGAGCGGAGATTCTGTCGCAACTCTGCAGACGCTGAGTTTCTGTGATGGGCTGGTCAAACACCGATGCCAATCTGTACAAGAGCATCTTCTGTTCGTGTGTGCTTGGACACGCAACTTCTGGTGAATCAACACGGCATTTGTGTGCGCGTTGGAGGAACGACAGAATTCGTGTTGGGGCAGCGTGAAACAGACGTGCTGAGAAGAATGAACGGAAAAGAAGCAAACCAAGCACAAGACCAGCAAGGAGACCCACTCGCCCGTGTCCTTCCAAAGAGTGGAGGAACACACACTTCTTTTGTTCCACAATCGCGTTGCACAGCCATTCCACAAGATCACAGCAATCTCTCTCCGTTGGGGCAGACCCATCGGCTATCGGGAACGGCAGATAGGCGAGTTCATCCAAACCCTGTTTGTATTTTCGTGATGGTATGATCACTTCAGATGGCGCTTTCGCAGTCTGTGCGTCATTCAAAAAGTTCTTCCCCTTCTTCATCGCAAATGCTGATGCGGGGAGCTTCGATTTCTTCACTGCGTTGAGCTGCACTGCTCGTTCGTACTCCATCTGAGCCTTCACAACTTCGATCTGGTCCTCTCGAATAATCCGCACTGCACTCTCAAAATACTGCCCCACATTCGTCCGGACATGCTTTGCTTCGCTCGGTGTCATCGTGTTCACAAACATATCCACGCCGTGCTGCAGAAGTCGCGACGCGTTTGATCCCGGATGCCCGCCAATCAACAAGTGACCTGGAATCACCCAGTTTGAATTCGGAAGAGGCCCTGCGAATGTGTCAGAGGTTATTGTCAAAAGGAGAGGATTCTGAATCGAGACTGAGCTTTCAAGGCCGCTCTTCTGCGGCGACGAGTGAAAACTGCGAACTGGCGAATCTTCGGTCAAAAGTGGGGCATCATCGAGCTCAGGTTGGAGTGGCTCCAGCGGTGGTCGAATGATGATGGGCGGGTCCCGAATAGGCGTTGATTTTTGGGGACTGGTTTCGACTCGCTGTTGGGAGGCTGGCTTCTTCCCCAATCTCGCGCCATATGCTGCCGACGAAGCAGTCGTGTAGGATTGTTGCCTCCAACCGTCATCTTCATCGTCCATCACGATTTGGCTGAATTTATGTGGTTGATATTCGCGAGGCGGTGTCTGGATCACGTCGAGGCTCTTTAGTTTCCCTTCAACAACCCCGTTGCGGGATAATTGCGATTTTTGATAAATTGAGTGGGCCTCATTCAATTTTTGACGAGACGAGAGACCAGTGAATCCGAATCTCGAGAATATGACGTCTGGAGAGGTATTTCGAATTAGATTCATCTGATACAACTAAAGAGGGTTGTGAAAGTGGAAAGAAATGGACACATTGCACAGAATATCGGGAGTGACGAGTGGGATGGGTGATGTGAAAGAGATTGTGTTCGGGAATGGAGCTATCTTTGGAAAAGAGTCTTAAATGACAACAAAAGAAAGAGAATATGATCAGAAATGAGGTTAGAATTGACACACTTCGGTCAGTTTGAATTCCACGAAGGCATTGTCTGCAGAGAACAGAAGTCTCTGAAAATCTTGAGCTTGACATCCATTCGCTGGGAATGTCGAAGACACAGAAGGAAACATCGGTTCGATCCGAACAAAGATCACAGAATTGGCGTGCAGACATTCAGACTTCAAACTGCCCATTACATTATCCGAAGAAACAACTCTGTTTCATAGAGATTCAAAACCTGAATTTCGTGATGAAGCATTTTTGAATGTTCTCTGTCGGTGATATACGCTTCAAAAGCGATAGTCTTATCAAAACCCTCAAAATCATTTTGTAAAGGGTTCACTTCCTCACTTTCTTCAATCCGCCATCCCTGATGGGAGGTGAGCAAAGCAAACGATCAGACTGTATGTCCTTAGTTTTCTCTAATTTTCTGATAGATGTGTTCCTGGAAAACCTCGCGAAAGGAGCTCATGGTGAAGCTCAACACGTTCGTGAGAAAGGAGGCCTTCAACGAGATTTTGTCTGGAAAATCATCCCAATCAGGAATCAAATTGATCGTGACAGCGTGTATGAAGAAGCACGAGCACTAAAACAGCTTCATCATCCTTTCATTCTCCACTATCACACCCAATTCGAAGAGGCCGACAGTTTCTATATTTTAACCGAGTACTGCTCCCAAAAGGATCTCGATAAGCTGTACAATAACGAAAAACGCGAATTTGAAATCCCAGAATCGGTGTGTCTCATATTCAACTGTATGACTCTCTATTCGCAGAAAATGTGGGAGTTTATCCTTCAAATGGCACTCGGACTTGACTATTTGCATAAAAGTCGAATTGCTCACTTTGATTTCAAACCACAAAATGTCTTCCTGACTGAGAATCTCGAATGTCGAATAGGTTTGTTCTCATTTCATCCAATATCCGACCCTTTTTTCTCAATCATTTCCCATCTCATTTATCTCTTCTTTTCAGCTGACTTTGGAACAAAACAAGATCTCCTCCAAACAATGGCAAATATCAATGTAGCAATCACAGGAACACTGTATCACTAATCTTTACGATCATTTTTTCTCCATCTCCCATCTTCAGTCAATTCTATTCACCTCAGCGCATCTCTCAATCCACAGATCGACACAACTCGCTCACGTCTGTTCTCTCTTTTATTTCTCTCTTTGGAAAATATCACATTATTCTCTTCAAACAATCAATTTCTAACTTCTTTCATCTCTTACTTCAGATTTAACCTTGCTGATGACGTTTGGGCGTTGGGTGTCACCGTCTTCTTCTGTTTGTCCGGTGCCCCGCCTTTTCCACGTGCTCATATGATGACCAAAATCACCTCCCATGCTGATGTTCCGTTGATTCCCCAAGACAAGGCGTCGGAGGAGCTGCGGCGGCTGGTTCATTGGATCATGGATCCGGTTTGTCTTCCTCGCTCAAGCGAGATCTATTTGTTGATTGCTTCCTCCGAACTCATCATACTATTTCTCTCCATCTGGAATTTTGATTATGTCGTTTTTCAATTTCCTTCTTATCGACTTCTCCCTCCATCTCTCAGAACGATAAAACACGGCCCACCACACAAGACATTGTCCTCTATCCTCGAGTTCTGGACCTCATCCCACGCTTCAATCACGTCCTCCTCAAATTCTACAAAACAGATTCCCTGTTCGAAACCGTTTTTCGACAGACGACACTCCAAACAAACCCCAAAATGTCTGAACCGTTTGCAACAATTGTGGGGATACTGGCAATCCTCGCGAAAGGGAGTCTGCCAGCACTTCCAGCACTGCAGTTTCTGTTTTATAACTTGGTGTTCTCGATGAAGAACGAAAGTCACGATGTGATGCTTACGATTTTGAGCACTCTCATGAGCGACAGAATCACCAACATATTTTCCTCATTTCAGGTGTTTCTCCACTCTGAGTTCTCGATTATTCATATTGACTTGGTTTCCAACATCCTCTCCCTCATCTTCTCGTATCTCAACACATCGTCATTCTTTATGCCATCCCGCCCTCCCAAATCTCTGAACTATTCCCATTCATTTGTTCCCTCCCTTCCCGTCTCTCCGGTGGCAGCTCCCTCCTCACTTCATCTCATCGTTTCTCCGCTCTTGCTTGGCCCCCTCTCATCACTCTCCCAGACTCTCTCGACCACATTCAAAATCCAGCCCACTCGCTCGACGTCCAGCAATCCGTTTCTTATTTCTCGATATCGTGATATTTACCAACAATCTCGACCGAAATCCATCTTTCCGATTTTTGCCTCGCCTGAGAGTCTTTTCCGAACCGCCCTTGCCTTCTCGTACCTTTCCTCCTCTCCACCATCATTTCCGGAGATTTTCTCGACTGGGTTCCGTGCGACCTCATTCCAATTCATCCACAACTTGTTGACCACATCCTTCATCGTATCTCCCGCTAAGAACAGCACAGTTCGTTCACTGACATCACAGAGCCAGACTGAAGTGGCGACGCAGTTTGGTATGACGGGAACAGAAGTATTAAAGAGTTTGATGAAAGAGATCTCTCGCGCTGGTGACAGCTTCTCGGGTAAAAATGCATTGACATCAGGTGTGACATTTTTGACTCTATTTTTGTTCAATTATATTATAATTGTTCGAATACAATTTATTTACCAATATCTTCGTCATTTTTCGCCTTGCCATTTCTCAGTTGTCACAACCGTGCACAACATGTCTCTGATCACGAAATCGCTGAAATTGAAGCCCAACCACGTGTTACCCTTCCACCATCTCTCCGCCCTCCCCCTGGCCACTCTCCTGCCGATTCTGCACGACATCCAATTCATCACGTGTTTCCGACTGTTCCTGCGGACGCGAAGCACTCCGTGGATGCGGAAAAACCGGGAAGTGTTGGGAAGTGTGCTGACGATTGGATTTGAAGTGAATTCCAAAATTCGAGTCTTGCTGCGAAATCGAAAATTGATGAGCGAACAGCCGACACCTCAAAAGAAAGAATTTCCGAGTCCGAAAGAAGGAACGAAGGCGACGAAATTGAGTGAGGACGAGACGATGCTGACGTGGGGAGAGCGGACGCTGGATGGAATGATGGCAGCGCTGTCAGCGCATTGGAAGGAGCCGCTGAAGGATTTGGGCGAAGTTCGTCAAGCGTGCCTTGTGAACGAAGACGCAGCAGTTCTTTGGGAGGAAGTGGTGGAAGTGTGTGTGATGTCGCTTTTCGTGGAGACGGAGCTGACGCAGCGACAGCTGGAGCAGATGATGGAGAAGAAGAAAGAGACGAGTGGAGTGTGGAAGACAGAAATGGAACAGATCCAAAATCGGAAGCGAGCGATCGAGCAACATTTCACAAGTCTGGTGAACATGGTGAACGAAGTGCTGGAGGAGAAGAAGCAAAGCAACGTAGAATCGTCAAAACAAGCGGAAAAGAAGAAAGGAGCGCTGGAGATGGCAGAATTTGTGGGAACAGCAGATTCGTTTGTGAATGGAGCGACGACAGGATTCCACAGTCTGCTGTTGGTGTTGTCGGAGAACAGACATGCGTGCGCAGAGATCAACCTGCTGTTCACGCTTCGAGTGATTGGATGGACGCTGAAAGAGAAAGAAGAGTGGCTTGTGAAGCGTCGGAATCTGCAACAGCGCGAGATGGTTGGAGTTGACGCTGCCGACGACCTCCAATCGACACTGACTCCGAATGCACATCCGTCTTCACTCCCCTTCGGTCTAAGCTCGACGAGCGACCAGACGACGCTGTCGATGGCGACGAACCTTCCGCGGGAACGGAACTTCTGGTGTGGATTGAGTGTGGACGAAGCAGCGGATTACTCGACGCTGATATCTGGAGAGTTGTCGTCGTTCGCGTCGGATCTTCTGCACATGTCGAAAAGTGAAGTGGAGGGGGAGATGTCGAAAGGGTTGGTGGAGGAACTGGAGTATCTTGTGATTGGGCTGTTGACATCAGTGATGAACGGGATGTCTCGGGAGGAGAGGGGTGATTGGGAGAGTGGGGTGTTCGGATCTCGGTCTCGACTGCCTTCGATTGGGTCGTTCGGATCGGGGAGTGTGATGGGGAGTGTGTTGGGGACAGCAGAAGGATTGACTGGCAGCACGGGGCAAGGAATGTGGTCGTCTGGAACTAACACCTCATTCGGAGCACAATTGGGAGCGGATGGAGTTGCATCGAACAACTCGCCGACGTTCCTCGCTCCTCCCCACTCGCCCCCCGCGTCTCCCCCGCCTTCCTCGTTTGTGGAGTCGAGCAGCGTGCTTCCGTCGTCTCCTGGGTCGTTCGCTGGAGGACAGACATTCTCTCCGCAAGCTCCCCAAGCTCCATCTCCTGCGATGCCATTCTCGCGAAACACTCCTCCGTTCTCCCACACGATGTCCGGTCTGCCTCTCACGACACCACTGTCCGCGTCAGCCATGCCCAGCTCGCCGTCGTTCCAGAGTCCAGACTTCGGATCTCAGACAGTTTCAGCATCGTTCAATCCGGCGACACTCCCGTTCACATCGCCAACACCATCTCCCCCGAACTCTGTGCAGCCGAAGCGGAGAGTGTTCTATCCGCCTCCAAAGAAGCAGGCGAGTCTCCCGTCGCTCTCAGCTGTCGATTCTCCGTCGACTCCCCACTCAGCTCGGATGAGTGCGAGTGTTGCCTCGCCCGACGCTCGAAAACCAATCCATCCACCTCCTCGATCGTTCTCCATTCCCAATCCGAACCAGAATCCGAATTCCATCCAGCCTGCTCCGACACAATTCGGAAACTTCACTCAACAACAGTTCTCGTCGTCAATGACCCCGACACCGACAGGAATCATGACACCAGCGTCGACAGGAGTGATGACACCAGCGACGACTGGATTGATGTCGCCAGCGACGACTGGATTGATGTCGCCAGCGATATCAGGAAGTGGCCAATTCCATTTGCAGATGGGAACGCCACAGCCTCATCCACAGCCATTTCCGATGAACGCGATGAATCACCCATCTCCAAACATCCAATCCTTCCCTCAACCACTCCATCCCATCCATCCCCAAATCACTCCCACTTCGTCGTTCATGCCAGTTCAGCAGACTCAGCCGTATTCCCAACACCCACTCCCTTCCTCTCAGCCACACACCCCACACTCTCCAATGCATCCGCAATCTCCTTCTTTTCGCCAATCCTCTCTTCCATCATCTCAACCACAATCACTCCCACACTCCTTCACACAACCCCTGCCTCAATCATTCACTCAATCGATTCCACAATCACTTCCACAAACACTCCCTCGATCTTTCACCCAGTCGATTCCAACACCCGGCCAGTCCTTCGCTCAATCAGTTGGATCGACGAGCTCGGCCGTGGCGCTTGGAGAGGTTGTGCCTCCCTCGTTCTCCATCACACTCCCTCCCACCCTCCTCCTCTCTGCTATCCTCCCGTTTCTGTCGAATCTCGCGTCGTTCTTCTCGTCTCTGGCGCGTGTGCCTTCAGCTGCCACCACTCTTCCCTCGCTCTTCCTCTCGTCGCCTCTGCTCACGTTTCTTCTGTCGCTGAGTGTGCACATCATGAGCTGTCTGCAACACTTCCGACACACGCTCCAACCACACACAATCCAGCTCTTCAACACCATCCTCTCCATCTCCTTCTCTCTCCTCCACGCCCTCGTCCACTCCATCTCTCCCTTCGTCACTCTCCCGTCGTCCTTCCTCAACCTCCAGCTGTCCCTCCCAAACACCACTCTCACCCACTCCAATCTCTCCTCTCTCTCCAATCCCCCAAATCTCCCCAATCCCTCCAATCCCTCCAATCAGTCCAACCCTGGCGACACATTGTGGCGAGTTGTGGAAGGCCACTTTCGTCAACTTGGAGTTCTGTTCAGTTGGCTTCACGTGACAGTGGGAGAAGCGGAAAGATGCTGGAACAGGGTTTCTGAGACACTGGGATGGAAAGAACAGAATTCTCCGAATTCACAAAATTTGGAAAGTGGACGGAGTGGATTGAGTCGAATGAATGGACGGGGTGAGTCGGGTGGAGGGAAGGAGAAGGACGAGATTATATCAGAAGAATCGGGGATTGAGGCATCGTTGTTATCAGAGTACGGTTTGGACGTGACTGTGCCGCTGAGCTCGCTGTCGCACCACGTGTCTCTTCTGCACTCGCTGTTGGTGTGCGAGACGCACGGTCGGTCAGTGGAATTGAAGGAGGTTTCGTCGGGAAGAGTGGGATGGGTGGTGAATGGGACTCGGCTGATGGGGAGTGGGTCGCAGCTGTCGCGGGTTGTTCCTCTGCTTGACTGGATGGGGAAGTGGTCGATTGGGCGACTTGGGGAAGTGAAGTCATCAGTGTTTTCGTTTGTGTTGAAGGGGGAGAAGGAGCGTGGGGACTTCCGACGAGATGGTGGAGTGTCGGAGTACAAGGAAGAGTTAGGGAAAGTGTCGAAGTCGTTTGTTTTGTTGCCGTGGTCGCCTGTGAGTGTGCACACACAGAGCAGGATTGTGCGTTTGGAGCACGTGCACTCGCTGGTGCTGACATTGTTCGCTTCATCGACACTGACGCTGGGCACGCTGCTTGCTCCTCTGCAAATCTCGATGGAGTTCTGTTCAGTGTTCAACAATCTGCACCATCTGCTTGTGCTGAAGAACGAGAGAGTGGCGTGTGGGGTGTTGGAGTGTCTTGGGAAGATTGTGGTGAATGTGGACAATTGTGTGCTGTACTCGCGATTCGAGAGAGTGCGATGGATGAAATGGATTGGGGAACAGTATGTCACCACTCGATGAATTCTCATTTTCTCATTTCTCTTCCTTCGTTCTCTCCCCTTTGTTTGTGGTTTTGTCTGCAATTCGTTCTTCTTTTGTTCTTCACCTCTTCTTCATTCACTTCTTCCTTCTCTCCTCTCCTCCCCATCCATACAGTCTCCTCACCCCCTCCACTCTCCCCTTCTTCCTCTCTCTCCTCCTCGCCATCCTCCCCCACTCCTCCCCCCACGAACACTCCCTCCTCATCCACGCTGTTCCTCTCTCTGCCCTCGATGCTGTGATCGCTGCGATGGAGGCGGAGGGGTGTTGCAATGAGAGAGTGCGGGATGGGCGAGTGGAGTTGGGGCGGTGGTATGGGAAGGGACGGGGGTGACCCAGCCTCCGAACAGGCATCGCTGGGAATCGGCAATGGCTAATGAGTTCGACTTTCTCTCTCTTTTATCTTTCTCTTCATTTCGATTTACGATCTCATTATTAGAATCTGTCTGCGAACCTCGACCAATATGAGGGTCGAAGTTTACTCAGAGTCATTGTCCGATGTTTCACTTGACGATGAGATCGAAGTCATTTTGTGAATGACAAAAGATATTTGTTCGAAGAGATTATAACATATTTCGTCGACTTCTGATGGATATATCACCTTCCGGAGTACATGTCCGATCGCTTCAGTGTATCTGGACGTTAATTTTCCACTCCATTTCATGAAGGAATTCTCCATAAAAAGTTGTGAGTTGATCCGAGACGGTTGAAATGTTTTCATCTTTTGATCAGGTATTCTCTGCCTTGATTCAACATCCTCCCATGATCTTCTTTCCATTTCTCTCATCTTCATATCCCATCTCTTTAGCATGACTTCTCATTCGATTCACCAATTTCGAATGTCTGTTTCCTTCTCTTTCACGATGTCATGATGTCTTTTTGATTCTTCACAGACACCACTGTCGATTGACTCGGTGTTGACTGAATTGACACGATCGGGCTCAAATGTTTCAGCGATTGTGAACACACGAGACTGGAATGCGATTCCACTTCTGATTCGGGAATGGGACGGTTCAGATGAAGCAACGATGCTGCGACTGCTGGATGAGATGTTCCGAATTTTGCTTGTTCTTTCGGATTCGGAGCATCCTCTGTCGAACAAACGACATCTCCACTCAACTCTCTCCGCATTGTCCCAAACTCCTTCTCTCACCAAAAAGATTCTTACCCGCGTCCGACTTTGCGTCACTCTTCTGGAATCAGTGCATGATGAGTCTTTGATAATTGTGACAACAACTGAGATCGATGAGCTGAAAAAGGAAACTGAAAAAGGCGAGAGAGGACAAGGAGACGAGTGAGAAAGAGAATCAACTGTTCATACGGATTGTGGAGGAACAGAACCAGCAACTGGCTGATCTTCCGATTTGGGTTGGAACTGAATCCATCCAAACACTCGACCGAACTCAATTCAGACTCACTCCAACCACTCTCACACAAATCATCGCCACTCCAAACAATAATCCGTGGATAACATCCTTCACTGTTCCGATCGACGAGGGAGAGTGGGAACTCAAAATCAGAACAAGAAAGCGTGAAAGTGGTTCCAGTGTGAGTGTGTTCTTCTCTCTTCTCAACTTTTCAGTACTTGGCTTCCTAAAACATCCACTTCCTGAAAATGCCACACGACGTCATTGTGGGTGGTGGTTAAATGGGATTGGTGGTGATTTCACTCTTTGGGATGGAAGAATGTGGAAAGAAAGAGAATTCAAGCCAGAGGGAACAAACAAGAAGTGTGATCGAATTGGGCAGACAGCAGCGATTCGAGTGAACATGTGGAAGAGAGAAGCTCGACTGTTTGTGAACGATTCGGAACAACCTGGGATCTTCACCGACATCCCTTCTCCTCTCTGCCTCGGAATCTCAATGCCATTCTTCCTTGTCGATCTTCAATCAGTTGAAGTGTTGTGGCTCAAGAGACTCCGATCCTAACGACTCCTGCACGATCACGACTGTCCACTTTGTTTCTGTGCTGTTTGACAAAAGAGTCCAATTGGTCTCTCTTGTCGTCCGATTCTGTTTCACTTCACTGTCATTCACTCTTTCTTTTCATTCTTTGTGACTATTCAACCACACACCGCAAACATCTGAGATCATTTTGTTGGGATGCAGGAATGACACTTTAATCAACAACAGAATGAATTCACACCTCACGAGCCTTCAGTATTCTCAACTTAGTCGCAAGGTAAAAAGTTGTGAGTAGATCCGAGACGGTTGAAATGTTTACATCTTTTGATCAGGTATTCTCTGCCTTGATTCAACATCCTCCCATGATCTTCTTTCCATTTCTCTCATCTTCATATCCCATCTCTTTAGCAAGACTTCTCATTCGATTCACCAACTTCGAATGTCTGTTTCCTTCTCTTTCACGATGTCATGATGTCTTTTTGATTCTTCACAGACACCACTGTCGATTGACTCGGTGTTGACTGAATTGACACGATCGGGCTCAAATGTTTCAGCGATTGTGAACACACGAGACTGGAATGCGATTCCACTTCTGATTCGGGAATGGGACGGTTCAGATGAAGCAACGATGCTGCGACTGCTGGATGAGATGTTCCGAATTTTGCTTGTTCTTTCGGATTCGGAGCATCCTCTGTCGAACAAACGACATCTCCACTCAACTCTCTCCGCATTGTCCCAAACTCCTGATCATTCCGACCAGATTCGCGGACGTGTTCAAAACTGTATCACACGTTTGGAATCTGTCGAGGAAGGACCTTTGACTGTTTTAACAATTGGTGAACTGGATCAGATGAAGAAAGAATGGGATGAAGTGAACGAGGAGAGGAAGAAACGTGAGACGGAGATCAGCGTGTTGATCCGAATTAAAGAGGACCTGAAACGGCAGCTGTTCGTTCTTCCGATTTGGGTTGGAACAACATCACTCCAGACACTCGACCAAACAGCTCACACACTCACTCCGACTACTCTCACTCAAATCATCAAGCTCGAAGGGAAATGTTGGCGAACGGCCTTCACTCATTCGATCAACGAGGGAGAGTGGGAACTAATAGTCGCGTGTGAAAACCGGACTTGTTGTTCAAACCGAACAAATGTGCTGGTCCATCACAATGGCGACCCTTCACTTGTCTGGTGTCCTTCAGCTCATAAATTTGTCAATTTTGACGACTTCTGAGAGATCTGACCATTGGTTCGTCTTATCCTTTACAGTTCACTCCAAGATTATGGAAACTCTTGTTGATAACTTACAGTGTCATGAAGTGCATTATTCGAAATCAAGCATCCATTTGGGAGCTGTGCGAATCCGATGAGGCGGTTTGGTGGAGGTTTTTCGTTTTTGTGGCTGTATGGTGTCGATGGCCAGATCATCTTCAATGTCGTCGTGGATTAGTTCTCGCTTGACAAAGACGTGACTTGGAGAAAGGGGTGAGACAGGTTCTTGCGGAAGTTCGAGTTGAGAATCAAGATCAGTGATTGGTTGATCGTGATCCGAACTGTCAATTTGGTCGACTTGTCCAAACGGAAACTGGAGACGCTTTCTGAGATTGATTTGAAAGATGTCAAGTTCTCGATCTGACTCATCGATTTCGGAAGAAATCGAGATCGAAGCAGCCGGTTCCACTTCCTCAGCTGTTTCATTCGTCGGCATTCGAAGGTATCGCCTCCATGCTTGCTGAAAAGACTCTTCTGAAAGGATGTTGGATCCTAGTGGAAACCGCGTCTCCTCTCCTCGGTGTCATTGCCTTCTCGGAGTTTGTTTGTGACGGTGGCCGGGTTCATGGGATAGATGCCTGTTGTCCGAAAAGATTCTTGCACAGCCTGAGCATTTACCAGGGCGTTCAGAGCAGCTGACTGAACAACCTTTAGCCAAGGGATCAGTTCTGTTGATTGTTTTGTCTTCGAGGGGATCGGTGGAAGTTTTGGAGGTTGCGTTTGAAGATCGCATTTATCCCTTGATCGCATGGTTGTAGTATTGATGAACAGTTTGAAGGGGAGACATATTGAGTCGACACCCTGGGTGGACAAGGACTTCCACAGATCGGGCTGAACACGACTTGAATGCCCATCAAAGATTAGCAATGCCCGATCGTTTGGTCGATGAATTTCTTCTTTTCTTCTTTGTATGTCTTTGAGGGTATAGTTCAGTAGGATGTCCTCCAATATCTGTTTATTCATCCATCCCTTCGCAGAATTGTGTATTGTCAGTCGGGAAGGGAAATATTCAGAATAGTGCTGTTTGTCAATCTTGGCAGGTAAAATCAGATGTGAAGGCAGGGCTTCACCGTCCGCTGCGATGAAAACAACATGGTGCAGCTGAATACCAAGGAAGGGGAACTGTGTACGCTACAAGATCTGAACTGAATCCTACTTTCTTTTCATACACGTACTGCGTGCTTATAAGCGATGTCTCGTCAAAGTTAAACATGAGAGACGGCGAATAGTGGTTTTCATCCACCAACTTTTGGAGATTGGCGAAAAACGGAGCGACGTGACTTTTTGTGAGACAATTCTGCCTTCGAAGTTCCATCAAAATTGGTTTGAAAGCCCTGAACTTGGGATGAGCGAGGACCCACCTTGATACCCACGTCCGACTTGGATCTATGTGACTCGTTTCGATGAAGACCGTCCTTCTGTCTTTAATCGCTCTTGCCTAGATTTTTGCATCAAAAAGAAAGGGGAAAATCACACCATCGCAGCAACATCCTTGAAAGTTGGAGTTAAGCCATTGGAAATCAATTCGATCAGTTCACGTTCCAGGACACGCGATTCGTCCTCTTCAAGATAGTTTCTCTTCCCGATTTTCCCTCTAGGTTCGCCCCGTAAGAATGCTAGTAGATGGCGTTGTTTGGAGGCTCTCGGGAGACCGTTGAGAAAGGGTAATTTGAACTGTGACAACTGAACAACTGTTCCGTCGAGAAGAACAACATGCGGAGATCGAGGAGATTGAGAGGACGGATCGGTACTAATGAATGAATGAAGCTCAGACAACGTTCGAGGAAGGTGTGGGAACATTTTATTTTGAAATTAATCCCATATTCCATGACATTTATTCACTCAAACAATCAGATGACTCAGAGACCGAAGATATGATGAATCATTCGAAGTGAAATCAGAAATGACATTGGTTCGGTTTTAACAACATGTTCGGGTATTACACGGCACAATAAAAATCAGAACGAATGCAAACAGTGTCGTGAATTTGAGTCTGTTATTCTCTCTTCTCATCTTCTCAGTGCTTGGCTTCCTCAGACATCCACTTCCTGAGAATGCGACTGCCCAACACTGTGGATTTCACGCCAATGTGATTGGTGGACATTTCAATCTTTCCACTGGAAAAATGCGGAAATCAAATGAAGAATTCAAGTCAGCAAGACAAAACAGGAAATGCGACCGAGTTGGGCAGACCGCAGCGATTCGAGTGAATATGACAACAAGAGAAGCTCGACTGTTTGTGGACGATGAGGAACAGCCTGGGATCTTCACCGACATCCCTTCTCCTCTCTGCCTCGCAATCACAACTGGATTCACAGCTGAGAATCGATCTGTTGAAGTAATGTGGCTGAAACGACTCCGAGGATTCGATGAACTCGAACGAGCAGGGATTGATGAGTGGAGAACTCTGGAATTGGAGAACGAGACATTGAACCAGCAACTGGCTGATCTTCCGATTTGGGTTGGAACAAAATCGATAAGAACACTCGACAGAGCAGTTCATGCACTCACTCCAACCACTCTCACACAAATCATCGTCACTCCAACAGACAATCCGTGGAGAACGGCATTCACTGTTCCAGTCGAAGAGGGAGCGTGGGAACTCAAAGTCAGAGCAAGTGAAAACACTTTCTGGAGTGTGAGTGTGTTCGTCTCTCTTCTCATCTTTTCAGGTCTTGGCTTCATCGGATATCCTCTTCCTCAAAATGCCACACAATACCTGTGTGGATCGTGGCTGAATGGTATTGGTGGGGATTTCATTCTTAGGGATGGAGGCATGTGGAAAAATGGAGAAAAAAAGCAACTCGGAACAAATCAGAAATGCGACCGAGTTGGGCAGACAGCAGCGATTCGAGTGAACATGATGACGAGAGAAGCTCGACTGTTTGTGGACGATGAGGAACAGCCTGGGATCTTCACCGACATCCCTTCTCCTCTCTGCCTCGCAGTTTCAACGGATGCTCTTCATCGCTCAGTTGAGGTGCTGTGGCTCAAACGTCTGCGATCATGCCCAATCATTTGAGATCCAGACCGACCACTTTCTTTTCGGGATGTTCGAATAATCAGTGAGTTTGGTCTCTTTCTTGGCATCAAAATCTGTTCCACTTCACCATTGTTCACTCTTTCTTTAAGTTGTTTCCCATTCCCCCGGTTTTCAAAGAAATCGAAGGTCCGGAAATCAACATCAAGAGAGGAGAGAAGGGAAATGAAACATGACAACTTGCTTCGTGATTCGTTCGTCATTCTGGGGATGTCGTCTTTTCTGTCCGACTGCCGGTTTGGGACGAGTTAGACGTCGATTGTGGGAATCGTGTGTGTTGTTTGATGTCCATTTCTCTGTTCATATTCTGGCGACAACAGAAGCAGCAATGTTCGTCTTTCCTCTTCTGTTCTGTCACCACGCCATCCTAAACGACGTACTGCCTGCGTCGGAACCCTAGTTGTCCCGCAAACGCATAAACAGTCGAGAACGATCGTGAAATGCCGTTGTCAGGAAAGTGCAGAGACGGTTTGTGTTAATCGTCCATAATGGCTTGCCCGTGTTTGTGAGGGCTGATTCTGTCCATCCCCTCTTTTTCTTTCATTTTTGATTGTTTTACTTCGGTTGGATGTGGTTTAGATCTCTTCACTCTCTTCAGGAATCGACGACAATTGGGTGATTCTAAATGAATTGTTACCCGCGTATTTTCTTCTGCCACACGAGCAGAAACTCTATGTAATTTTCAGAGCGCTCATATTCTCCTTCCTTCGACATGATTAAGGTGTTTTCAGTTTTTCTGAGTCTTCATCCCATCTTTTTCTTCTGATTTCTTCTTTCAGCTATCCTCCTTCGCTCAAACTTGCATATTACCCCAAAATTGTACAAGTACCTCGTTCTTACACATCATTTGAAGCCGACCCCCATCGTTTGAACAGTAAATATATTCTCATCTTAATGTCCAGGTCATTCTTTCCAACAACTCAGATCCAACTACAACACTTGACATCTCAATGTTTTAGTGTGATTTCGAGTTTTTTCAACTCTTTTCCAACAGGTGTCTCATTCAGATCTGGTGATCCCGTTCTTCTCTTCTCACAGTGAACTCGCTTTTTCTGATCTGCCTCCCTCCTCTGTAGCAAACCATTAAACGTGTCGTTCCTTCACATCCATGTCACAAATACGCCATTCCGACACACACAAGAAATTGCATAGAGATTCTCAATGTTTGAAGAGAGATGGACAAGAGAGGCTTTTCAAGGCTTTTTTGATGATAGATGTTTTCAATTCGCATTTCTCTCACAAATCCGATTTTTTATGTCGTTTACCACCACCTCTTTGATTTCTGAAACGTTACGAAGAAATAAATGTGAAAAAATGTCCTGATCAAAAAAGAGCTCAATCGAACGCGATCAAAGCAAAATCTACTAAATTTAGCACTTTTCAGTCCTGAAAGCAGCTGAATGCAAATTGTGCAATTTTTGATTTTTTGAGACGCACCATAGTGACAAGTAACATTTCATTTAGAATCACCCAATTCCGCGGGCTGTTTTGGCTTTATTGCAGAAATGGAAAACAAGTCCAACATGAACAGTGCAGTGAATGCTGTCTTGGTGATGGGCCAGCACTCAATAATTTCCGATTGGCGATGCGGAGGGACCTGGAGCAATGTATAGAATATTGCTCATTTCGTCGGGAGAGCAGAATGATGTGTTTCATGCAAACGTAGTGTTGGACACCGATCATCTAAAATTACGTTGTGCTGATGTGTGGGATGACAAGCGCAATATCCCTAGTCGGTCCGAATTCCACTTTCGTCATTCGTGTCATCCCATTCACACCTGCTGCATCAAGTGAACAGATCAATCGTGCATCATCTTGAAAAGGGGAGAGCAGATAGTGATTGGAATGATGGAGAGTGTCAGGATTGGACTTCGCGGAAGAGGAAGTTGGAGAATGTTGGAATGCTTGGACGGGCAGCGACAACAGAAGACGCTTCTGTGGAAGAAAACAAGAAGCAGTCAGATTGATTGTTCGTTTTCGCTTCTTATTCCCACTTGATTTCTTTTATTGCTGGGGCAATTGGAGTTGGTTGTGTTTGTTCGACGATTCTGTCGATTCTGAACGATGCATCTTGAAGAAAAAGGGAGTATTGAGAATATAAAAAGAAGTGGAGGAGCAGACTGTAATACTGACTCGACGTAGAAGCCGAAAAAGAAAACAGCCACATCGGCTGGACACGAACTAAGGGTTCTCAATCTCTCGATCAGTTCTTCATCATCGTTCGAGAACCGTCTAGATTTCGATGATCATCTTCCTCTCGCTGTTACAATTCCTTAACTCAATGGATGCTATTGCCAGGGATTTTAAAACCGTATTTGCTGAGAAATCGAAGCGAAACTCCAATACCTGGAACTCAGAAAAAACCGTGATACAGTTCGAATCAGGATGGTTTTCGACAGAATCATTTCCGATTACATCAACATGGATTGAATTACGTGGAAACATGACTCGACTATCTGGGACTGAAACAACAACCAAATCGCCCTTCGGAAATCTGGACACAAATGCGAAACAACGTGACTCTCTTACCAACACTCCGAAGTCGTGGTTGTTAGATGTGCAGAACAGCACGCTCCGCATGATCTCATGGTGCCTGGATGTGCAAGAGTCCGGATGTTCTGCGTGTCTGCTTTCGTCGTCAGATTTGACAATCGAAGGAAGCGAGATCATTTCTAACATGGACTGTTCGCCATTCATTGTGTCTGGTGATTTGGATGGCTGCGGAAACCAAATCCAGATTATCCGAAGCTCTCACAAATCAACGTCGAATACGGTTCTTCCACTCGTGGCCACGTCTCAAGACCAACGTGGGATTGATCTTGGAACGGAACTGATGAATGAAATGGCACTACATCCTGCATCACCTCAATCTCTTTCGATTGGTGGAGTTGGCCTCTCGATGACGAATCAGCACTTTCCACTTGGAACTGGGCCTCTTTTCACGTTCCAATCTCATCATGCTTTCGACTCTGCCATAGCAGTTGGAACGAATCTGGTGGAAAGCAGTCTTGTGAATGTTACATCGTCGTCTCCATCCTCGCCAGGCAAGCAGCACTTCGGAAGTGAGGTTCGTCAGCTCGTTGTTGGAAGTTGCGTTCGGAAGAGCACGAACCACGACAGCGGGACAGGAATGATGTCGCCGAACTTTGGAGGGAACTTGAAATGCCTGAACACCTCCTTCTCATCGTGCGTCCGCCAACGAAACACTGAATTATCATTCTCATTCGAAAACCGAACGAACTCCTCTGATCCTGCTCGTCTGAACAACGTGACATCAGATGTGACATCTGTCTCGTTCACTCTCTGCACATTCAACGAGATGACTGTCGCAGATGGAAATTTAGGTGGCGGAGCTGCAATCCTGCTCTTCCAGACATCATCCTCACTCACAATCACAACCTGCTACTTCCACAAATGCACCTGCACAGCGGATAACGATGATGGGGGAGCAATATGCTTCAAATATTCATTAACTTCGAAGAAACCAATCTCAATCTCTGCCTCGTCTTTCGCTGACTGTTCTGCCAATGATTGTGGAGGAAGCATCCTTGCTCTGAATGCATCCTCTTCTCTGATCGACAAATGTATCTTCGAATGGTCAAAAGCAGACAAAGATGGAGCTGTGTTCATCCGATCAGATGCAATGACAGTCTCAAACACTGCCTTCGTTGATTGCTCTGCATCGTCTCGTGCTGGTACCATCTACGTTCACCAAGTGACAACTCTGTCTCTATCCTTCATCCCATTCAGAGGATGTGCCTCAACAAAAGATCCGAACGGGAAAGACATCTATTTCTCCGAAAATTCTTCCACTCAAATCACATCTGACATGATCCAATCTTGCGATTCCACGTCAGGGGAACCAAATGTGTATTTCCAAAAAGATTCCAAAATTAGCAGTACACTCGTTCCACAAATAGATCCCTCAACAAACGTCACCATCATGTCATTCGATGTTGCGTTCGATGAAAATGAAGCAACGGTGAGTGTGACAACAACAAAGCCGATCAAAGGGACGATGGCTGTGCTGCTGGATGGATCGAATGTTCCTCGACTCGTCCATGTCGTGTTCGGAGATGACACAACAACGTCCAACTTGGGAACAGCAGTCGTTTCGTCTGGAGAGAATGGAATTCTGCCTCGTGCTGACTATGTCTTCCGATCAGCGGCAGTGACAGGATATCGAATCTTCGTCGGGCCTTTCATTTTCGAAGCATCTTCAACGCTGGATGGATTGAGCACAGCGGAGATTGTTGTGAAAGGGGCGAACTTGGAGGAAGGGAGTTATTGGATGGTGATTAGGAAGGAAGAATTTGAAAGGAACATCCCACTGACTCTGTCGAACTCAACAACACTTACAGGAACAGCACAACTGGATTCAACACCAGAAGACGGACTGGAATGGTCGACAGAATACGATGTGACGAAAGTGACATGGGATGGAAATGGTGTGGAACTTGAACAAGCCATTCCACTCCGAGAATCGCTGACATTGACAACACCAGCCGAACCACCTCGAATCACGTCAGTTGACTGTGCTCTGAATGGAAAGAAAGATGTGGTGATTGTTGAGCTGACTGGAAGGAAGCTGACATCAGATGGACAGACACTTGCTGTTGTGTCTCGAACATCAAACGAGCTGACATCGAGTGGAGAACTGTTCAACGTGACATCGACGAAGTGTTTTGTGAACTTTTCGATTGGGTCAAGTGAGTCGAGCACGCATGTTGTGTTTGGAGGAACATACGATTTGAAGTCGTTTGAATCAGAACTGTCGTCGATTGCTGTGAAATCTGGTCTCTTCTTCGAAGTGCCTCATCCACCCCGAATCACCTCACTCACTCCTGAAACCGAGGTCAGCTCGTCCACTTTCGTTCTTTCGGTTTCTGGTGAGAATCTGCCATCTGGAAAGACGTTCACAGTGACATTGATTTCAGGTCATTCTTTCTCAGTTACATTCAGCTCGACGAGTGGTGGAACATCGACGATCAACATTGGAGGAAGTGGACAACTGCAATACAACACAGACTACACAATCAAATCGGTGATCCGAACAGTGGATGGAGAGGACGACCACATCCTCCTCTCTGCCTCATCGTTCAAAACCCCACTCGGACCGACTCTTTCGTTGATTTCGTCTCAGCTTTCGTCATCCAATCCAAACTTTTTGAATCTGACTCTCTCAACACAACGAATGCCACCAGAAACGTTCACACTCACTCTGAAGTCGACTGAATCGCCGTCGGAAACGATTTTTCTGACCATCACTTCCTCTGAGATTTCAACTGGGTTCGTTCTTGTGGAAGTGTACAACAAGACAGGCACTCTGAAATATGGAACAACATATTCGATTGATGGAATGAACAGTTCATCAGTTGTGGTTGTTGTCGCTGCTCCTGCTTTCTGGACTCCATCTGAACCGATTCGGATCACATCAGCTGGCTGCTCACTGGGAGACGACAAACAGAAGTCAGCAGTGGTGACACTGAATGGAGTGAAGTTGGGTGGAGAGAAGGGATTTGCTGTTGGAGTTCGGAAGATGGAAGGATCGACGTTAATTGGTGATGAGATTGAGCTGACTGGAACACTCTCTGGTGACTCTTCATCGACAACTCACATCCACACTGAGCTCATCTTCGGGAATACCAATGCTCTCCTTTCATTCGGGACGAAATATCAAATCACTCGACTCGAAGTTTCTGGATCAGTTTGTGTTGTGGATGCCAATGTCACATTCTCTGTTCCTGCTGAACCAGCTCGTCTGACATTTCTCGTTTCTGTTGTTCAGTATTCATCAGACGAAAAGAAAGCGACGATCTCTCTTTCGGGGATTGGGATGGAAGGAGACTACAATCTGACACTCTCCGTGAACTCGAGTTCGTCGAACAACGTCACTCTGTTGGCACCATTTGACGACGATGGACGAGGCTCATTGACAGCTGTCCTGTTCTCTTCATCAGATCATAAGCCGTCGACATTGAACTTACCCATACTTCAAATTTGTCATACATCATCTTAAATGATTCAGGGAATTTTCCATTGGGTGCAGTCCCTTCAGCTTAGTGAATACACTCCTTACATTTAGTGTTGGATTGGATGGAATGATAATTGGACGAATGGGGAAAACCGATTTGAGCAAACTTGTTTTGAAGTAACGAAGCACCAATATGGATATTTCTGAAAATTTTGAGAATTTTCGATGACCTCCTATTTCGGACTTTTGCCATTGTCAGCAAAATCGATTTCTCACATTCTATCTGAGAGGAGTTTCTTCTTCAGATTCAGTTGATTTGACACAGTCATGACCTGAAATCACCTAAATCCATCATTTTGTTGTTCTCAGTGATGATAATTGGAATAATGTTAAGACTGTGCGAATAAAATGAAAATATCTGAAAAGTCCGAAATAGGAGGTCATCGAAAATTCTCAAAATTTTCAGAAAAAATTAATATCCAACAAAACATCCATATTGGTGAAAACTTCATGTCGGAACTATGTCTGGTTGTGGAGATATGATCAAAACAAGTTTTCGAGCTCTTAAGCTTATTATACAGGGAAGTCAGTTTTTCCCCATTTTTCGTCCAGCTCCCCAGGATTTTTCATTTTCAAAAAATTGTCATTTCGAGAGAAAACAATCCTAAACCACCATAAATCAAACGAGAAAGAAAAATCTTGAAAGTGGTCGTGAAGTTAGGATTCACTAAGCTAAAATGTTAAGGACAACATTTTTGGGGACCAAAAAGGCTCTTAAATAGGCACCCTGAACAAGGGATCCTATTTTGGAGGTTCGATTTCTGCCTCAAGTGATTTATGGGGTCGAGATGATGACCCATAAAAAAAGTGGGACCCACAAAAATAGGGGTTCGGAGAAAAATGAAGTATGGGTTAAGAAGGTGTTGACAATTTCGGGTTTCGTGCCAATTTCGGGTTACGTGCGCCAGTTACAACACGCGGTACGAAGTGGTTGGTGCGACTAAAGACTCCCTTCCAGTTCTCTTCGAGAGTGGATTGGTCTTCACCACAATGCCTGTCCCTCCTCGTCTGCTCTCCATCAGCGTGGGTGAATACACAGTTGCACTGGACTTCGTGGAACTCTCATCCGGTTCTGTTGCTCTTCCGAACGAAGCCACCTTCACGCTGACATTGGAATCTGTGCACTCTGATGGGACGACACCTCACCAGAAAGTGATCAATCTCGAAACAGATCCCTCTGGTCAGCTCAAAATTCATAACGCTCAGTTGTATCCGTTTGAGACCGAAACAGAAAAGAAGAAAGGACAACTGGAATACGGCACGGAATACAAAGTGTTGAGCTTCAAAAGAGGGGACACAACAATCCATTTTGAAGACAGCACAACACGAATCCAGACGCCGAAGGAACCAGCTCGCATTTTGCGGATCGAAAAGAGACAACTGAACACCGATCGAACAAGAATGATTGTGTTGATGGAAGGACGTGCTCTCGTCGCTCGAACAGGAAAGGTGAGTCTGACGAATGGAAGCACAAGTTGGGAATCGTTGTCGGATGTGACCATCGTGAACGACACACACAGCAAAGCTGAGTTCGGAGTTGGAGAAGAAGAAACATCAAATCAGCTGAAATATGGAGAAACATACACGCTGAAAGGAAGTTGGACAGAATCGAGTGGTTTTCATGTCGAAGATGGAATCGCAGTCAAAGTCCCATTCCCTCCAAAGATCACTAAAATGGAGATTGTGTTGGTGGAAAGACGACGCGGATCGTGTTTTGTTCGCCTGACAGGAACAGATCTTGAGCAAGGGACGAGTTGTGAACTGACACTGAATCCGATTGTGACACTCCACGTGACATTCACATCGACAACGGAAGGAAGATCAAACGAGGTGTCGATTGGAGCGAATGGAATTGTGAAATACAGTTCGACATACACAATCGCCTCTCTCGAACCGACGAATGCGGAAGATGGAAGCATTCTGTTCGATCCCTCTCTCTCGTTCACGACAGGGTGTTCCCTCCGCTCACACCATAACCAAACCAGGGCCATCAACTGTTGAGTCTAACAACGGGGAAGTGGAAGAATGGGTGGCCCGATCAAACTACACAAACAAACTACTAAGATTTTTACAGCAAGTTTACCGAGACTATTTTCGTCCTTCCTCAAAAATAAGCTTCTAGTTCCTGTATTTTCAACGAATGCGTGGTTGAATCCATCGTTTTGATTCACCAATTGTCCCGATGACAGCCGACAAGAAACGAGTCCTCCAGGAGAAAGACAAAACTAACTTTGTCAGCACTCAAGACAGTGCTAGTGACAAGAATCAAAATTGTAGAATTCATCACGGAAGTCATCAATTTGAGCCTCGACAAAAACACCAGTGACCATTCTTCAGAAGTCACTGGATCGATCATGTTATACAACAGGCTTCAAGTGCACTCAAGATAGTGCCAACAACATCTCAACAAGTACTACTGTTTTTGGGACGAAAGGAACAACGCATCACAACCACGAACAAATGATGCAACGAAGATGGACGAAAATACTACTCGGAGCAACAAAAGATGAAGAACAAATCAATGACGATTCAATTCATTAGTTCAATCATGTTCATATGACAACAACGACGGGGTAAATGAATACAGACTCGTCCGGATGCGATCAACAACAACAGCGTCAACCTCAGATTGTACAAGGAATTTGAAGGAAAACATATCTACAGCAGCAAACAGACCGCAGCGAGTGTATATGACGAGGGGATCGACTGATATCAGATTCCAGACGACGCATCCGCCGACGCGAAGCAATGTGTCTTCCAGACACAGTTGACTTAGGGTGAAGTCACCTCCATCCAGTAAAGTGGAGTACGTCACAAATATCCCGATTCGGCAGGGTTCAGTCACCACATGATGACGTCCTTTCGATCCATCCAATTTGGGTTGAAGAACCTTACAGGATTCCGGAAACGTGCAGCAGCATCCTTCTTTCGAACAAGAGCAATTGATATACAGTTAACAACGCACAGACGTGATAGTTTCTCTACGACACGACAACACAAGTGTTTGCCAGTCAGATCCAGAAAGCTTAAGATCACATCAATACTCTCCTCGAAAAGCTGCAATCATCTCGAACAGGTTATCATATATCAAGATATTGTACAGAAATCGTCCAAACGGCGATGAAGTCAGGCGAACACCCTGGGAGCTCCATTTCCGAGTTACCTCGATTAACTCACAATTCCCCACACTTTCACAGCATCATTTCTCAATACAAGCATCGTTGGTGTCGGAATATCCCAGTGCCCGATCGAAGAGTGGGCTCATCAAGAAACTGTCAAGGGACAAAACTACCGCCTCATGAAATGGATAGTGTTCGTTCCAATACCAAAATGTCATGTCAGAATTCGTTGTAATGACTAAAAATGACGGAACACTGTCAATCATTCCATACCCGTTCCACAATTCGCGTCTTCCAAACATCCAGCGAAACAATCAATAAACTCGAATGGTTGCACATTATTCGAACAAATATTTGGTGCGATACGTCGAAAAGTTCAGTCTCGACGGAAGGGTCTATTTGAAGTGCACATATCACTCAGTTCAGTCTCACCACATTCTCATACGCTGTACTTCAGCCTTCTTGCCAGATCAAGAACGTACTGAGTTTGACCCATGAATTATCGCAGTTTTCGAGAGCATATCTTGTTGTTCAAGCGTTATCACTTGTGAACTCTTGTTCCCAATACGAATAGAAAATGTGGAGATTGTTGACATCCTCCTTGGCCACAACAAGGCCTTCGATCTCCGAAAGAATCTCACAATGACGGTCTCAAGCCACCCGTAGTGCAATTGGACGGTTCATTCAGCAGGTGAGATCTGGGTTTGGGCGCATTGTCGAAGAACCGAGGCAAAACGCTCGTAACTCTGAATTGTTAAGACGATGTCCTGAGTGGAAAAGATGTGTAGATCGCTCACGGCTGGGAGATTAACACCTCAAGTTCAGAAATCGTCGACGACGATCATTTGTCGTCTCTGGCATCGGAATGGGCAAGTGTCAAGATATGGTTTCTCTGAGCCACTACACCATCAAAGGAATTGGCACAAGACATTCACCAATGAATAGCATGAAACAATGAGCACGAAAGTGATGGACATCCACATCACAGTTGGAAACGGCAGAGATGGATATATTGGAGTTGCCTGATTGCCTTTCACGGCGACTTGCGCTTCCGACAGCTGCGCAAATCACCTCTCAACCATGCTCAATGATGGGAGGAGGACCAGACCAAGAGCAGAACGATTGTGAGAGTCAGCCACAACCACATCAATACGACGAGTGGAAGCACCCTATTCAGATTCAAAAGTTCAGCTTCGACTCCTCCAGATACGGGGGAGTTGACCAAGTATGATTGTTGCCACCCCAACAACGGACTCAACGGATACGTTTGGATCACTCAATCTCCAATTCAGTAGCGTCAAAGTCGAGATCAAATCAAATGATGAGAAGTAGTCGTCCACCAAGTAACAGTTAGTGGGCAGCAATCTCATTGGTGATGTGTCTGAGCTGAACACATTCTTTCCCTTCATGGTTGCTCCTTCCGCTTTCGATAGCTGAATCGAGTATGAAGAGGAACAAGGCTTCGCGCACACCTAATTCAACCACAGACATGAGGCATGAACAGCTGCTGACTCCACTGCTGATGAATAAGATTCCGTCGCCTCAGGCGGATGATGGACAGTCTCAGAATTGACCAAGCAACTGTGCCATCTCTCGTCCTCTACAATTACGCACCTGAAATGGAGAAGAACACTCCACACCAACGACAGACGGTGATTGATCATAAGTCACATCGATTGAAAGAATACAAAAGCAAGGCGTCGTCTAACTTCGAGGCAGTCATCGACTATTCAATCAGCTAGACACTTCTCAACTGTACGCAACGGCTCAATTTCAAAACCAGGCGTGGTGGGAGGAGAGAAAGAAGATCATTCTTCGTGAAGCATGAAGAAGAGGTGAATATCATCGCATTCAGGATGAATATTAGGCACAATATGTTCATTTGTATCCCACACGAATGGCTTAACTCAGACGACAACCCGGTAGTCGTGAAGCGTTCGAATCAAGAGATCGTTGCAACGAGTCCATCGCGATCCCATCGATTGTTCGTTCGACAATCAAATGTTCATCAAGACGAGAAGGAGATGGAAGAGGCATCAATGCTGAAATGATCATCGTACAGTCGGGCGGTGATGCATCTCATGTGTTCATCAGAAAGTGTTTGAAGCAGAGGTTGCGGTGGATGGACAGGTGAGGAAAGAAGGAAAGACATTCACCTCGGTGATGGATGAAGTTGGAACCAGGTCCGAAAGAGATGACCAGATTCGCTTCAAGATAAGCGGCAGAGTGTTCACCAGATTCGCTTCAAGATAAGCGGTAGAGTGTTCACCAGATTCGCTTCAAGATAAGCGGCAGAGTGTTCACCAGATTCGCTTCAAGATAAGCGGCAGAGTGTTCACCAGATTCGCTTCAAGATAAGCGGCAGAGTGTTCACCAGATTCGCTTCAAGATAAGCGGCAGAGTGTTCACCAGATTCGCTTCAAGATAAGCGGCAGAGTGTTCACCAGATTCGCTTCAAGATAAGCGGCAGAGTGTTCACCAGATTCGCTTCAAGATAAGCGGCAGAGTGTTCACCAGATTCGCCTTCTGTTTAAGAATGGCTGGAGTGCGTCACACGGAGGGTGGACGTCGAACAGAGGGATAAGAAAGGGCATCCAGTTGTGTCAAGCGAGGCATCAGAGTATTCACCCTGTTCGCCTCCTCATCAGCGGGGGGTTTGAGTTTGTGACAAGAGGAACAAGGTAGGGGATGGAAGACAGGAAGCAACAAATTGTTGCTGTTCGCTTCAAGATGAGCGGAACAACAGTCTCCCTAAAACTACAACAGCTGGTGACAGCCCCTTCGGGGGCACGGCCATATTGACTAAAGGACAGATCAAGGACCTCTCTTTTCTTTTCTCATTCTTCGAATCCTGTTTTAGCAGATCTCCTTTCAATACTCAACAGTTGATGGCCCTGGTTTGGTTATGGTGTGAGCGGAGGGAACACCTTTTAACCAAACCAGTGCCCATCAACATGGGCATCTGCCACACAACTGTTGAGGGACAAGCCTCGAGGACATCTCGGCTTGTGCTGCGGTAGAGGCAGCCCGCTCTTCCGTCAGCGGAATCGAGCTTGCGCAGTAGAGGCGCATTTATTTGAAACCCTTTGGTGTTTTCATTTCAATCGTTCTTTTGAACCTCTCCTATTTTCTCCAGTTTTTCTTCCCCGGTGGGGCTTTTCTGGAGAAGTGGGGAAAGATACCCACATTTTTTTTTTTTTTTTTTTTTTTTTTTTTGACCCATCAACGGCCCCCACTTGGGCAGAACTGACACTGTGGCCCTTGAGCCCCTTGTCGGGAATCTTTAGCTTGTTTTAACAGGACAGACAAAATGGTTTATTCGTTTGTTTGTTCGGGTGGATCGGGCCACCCATTCTTCCACTTCCCCGTTGTTAGACTCAACAGTTGATGGGCACTGGTTTGGTTAAAAGAGACTCCACGATTGTGGAAGTGATTGTGTCGGAAGGAGGATCGAACAGAACAGAGGAATGTGGATCGTTCTCAACTCCGTGCAGCTCGATTGCGATTGGATGGAAGACAGGGACAGAAGAAGAAGGATTGAACGAGGTGATTCTGCTGATTCACAAGTCCGCGCGATTTGGATCTCAGGTCCATGTTGGACGGAAGACACTCGAAATGAGAGGTCTGTTTGAAGGAGAGAGTCGAGTGGATGTGGAGGAAGAGGCGGGAAGGGAAGGGAAGGAGGAAGGAGTTGTGGTGGTCGCTGGAGGATCGCTGCAGATGACCGGACTGACACTTCGACTTCCACGCCCGTCGCTGGTTGGAGAGACGAAGACAGCAAGCGTTGTTGTGAGTGGGTTTGGGGAGTGTGTCTTGGATGGAGTGAGAGTGGTGGAGAGTTGGGAGGGAGAGGGAGTTGGGATGGGGATGGTGTTGTGGTCGGGAGGATCACTTCGACTGACAAAGATTGAGATGAAGTCGATTTGGATGGAGTCGAACGTGACACTTGTGAAGTGCAGTTCGAGCTCGACTGAAGTGACACTGGAAATGTCGGATTGCATGTTTGTCGAAGTGGAGACTCGAAACGCTGAACTTGTGGCGTTCTCGTCGACACTGGCGTCGTCTCGATTTGAGATGGATGGATGTGTGTTCCTTTCGACGAATCGAAGTGAGACAAGAGGAGGAGAGCGAACTGGACTGATTAAGATTTCGACAGGACAAGAAAGAACAGAAATCAGGAAATGTAAGTTCTCGGATTGTGGGACACTGTTAACGGAGAGCGGAGGAAGGAAGAGGGGAGGAGTTCTGATTGTGGAGATCAGGAGAGAGTCAATTTTGGATCGGAAGGAAGTGAGAATTGTTGACTGCATTGTGATGAACAGCTCGCCGTTGAGAGAGTCGGAAGGAGAGGAGATGAGTGGGGGTGTTGTTGTGTGGAGTTCGGGGAAGGGCGTGGTTGTGGTTGATGTTGGTGGAAGCTGGTTTGAAGAGACTGCCTTTTCGAAACAAGAATTGGAGCGCGATTCGTTGGGAATGCCGATTGTGTCGCCGAAGCGGAAGATTGTGCATTCGTTGTCGTCTGATGTGCCCGCAGGACTTGTTGTTGGTGGAGGTGGTTGTGTGCCTGTGATTGCGCGTCGTGGATCGTCGTTCAGCGGATGCTCACTTCGCGTGGAGAGAAGGCAGACAGAAACAGCAACTCGGCAGAACAACGACGAACTCTGATCAGCACTCTGCAACGGACGACTCTTCTTTTCCTCCAACTCCCCCTCGATACACCAGACATCGAACAAAGCACTCACCCAGTTTTGACTTGTCTGTCGTTTTCTTTCATCATGTTCTCAGAAACCTCTCATTGTTGACTCTTCATTCGAATCTCTTCATTCAGCATTCTTCGGATGGATCAGATCGCACACAATCACTTCGAACAACCCGTCAATGGAAACATCTGCCTCGCTCTCTCTGCGACTGGTGACTCATCTTTCCCTGCCACTCCCTTCCCTCACTTCATCCCTCCCAACAATCCCGAATCAACCCAATTCTGTCCATTGTTTGAAAATGTCTGTTGTTTTCTTCCATCATAATCACCGAATCCATCTCTCTCTTCTCTCTTCATTCAGCCTCTGCCGTCATTCTCTTCGGATGGATCAGATCGCACACAATCTCTTCTCTCACCAGTCGATGGAATCACCTGTCTCGCTCTCTCTCAACGCAAGTTAAAACAAAACCTTCAGAGATCGGTCTATCAGAGTCACAACGCACTCTCGGAGCATAATCTGCTCTTGTCAACTGTGTTTGTTTATTTTGTGCTCACTTCATCATATGTCTTGAGTCTCTGTGGTTTCTTCTCCCTCATCGCTTATTTCTGAGGGGACACCTTCTGAGAAGAAAGAAGAATAAAAAAGCATCTTTTCTGTCGAGATGAAGACATAACAGACACTTTCAGAAAAGACAGACCTCAATGGAGGAAGAAAGGGTCATCTGATCGACCTCCTGATGATAACCGATGTGGACAGACTGATTCCGTCAGGCTGTATGTGTTCTACTCTTCGGTTCGATCATTATTTTCTGTGTTTTTGTGCAGACACACCGGTACGTCCAATCAACGAAGGTCGTTTTGATCTGATTTTGGAAATCAAAGAAACATCGACAGGAAAGTCGTATGCGCTGAAATTGATTCCTCGATTGACGGAAGCGGATCGGAAACGGGGAGAGCGTGAAGTGTCGCTTCTGGAACGATTCCGACATGCTCGAATTGTTGGATTGCACGAATCGATGGCGATGAAAACATATCATTCGATTGTGATGGAGCTTGGAAGATGGAATTTGAAGGACTTGATGACAGATTTTGAATCTCGGAAGGAACTGATTCCACTTGAGGTTTTTTTCAATTTTTCTTGATCAAATTTTTCTTCACCTCTTCTTCTCTGAATGGATGACAACTATCGTTTTTTGATCTGGATTGCAGGTGGCAGTGCAGATTTTGATTGACATTGCTGAAGGGCTGTGTGTGATGCACACCCATACGACGCATCCGATGGCTCATGGAGATCTGAAGCCTGAAAATGTTCTTCTGACAGACGACAACCGTGCTATGCTCTGTGTGCGGTTCTGTCATTTTTTCACAACTATTTTATAATTATTTAAACCATATTGATCCTTCTTCACTCTTATTTTGATTGTCACTTCATTTTCTGCTGCAGGTGATTTCGGAGCAGCGGAAGCGTCCGGAATGAACACATCACAATCCGTACAAGACGTTGAACCATCTGAATACTCCTTGTTAGAACGGCTAAACGACAAAACGCACCGTGGAACGCCTGAAAGTGACATCTGGTCGTTGGGCGTGATTGTGCATCGGATGGTGACAGGGAGACCACTGTTTGTTGGTGAATCGTTGTCGAAGATGATTCAAACGATTTCTAAATTCAAAACATCCAAAATCCCGACTTCACTTGCTCCAGCCGTGCGAACTGTTCTTGTGCGGCTTCTTGACCCTGTCTGCCACTTCCACACTCTTTTTCTCTCCTTTACATCAAACAATTCTCATTTATCCTCCTTTCATCTTCCTTCTTCCTTCATCTTCCTTTTATCGTTGTTTGTGGTATCTTTCGCGACTTCTCAGAATGCTGAATCTCGACCGACGTCAACCGAACTATTCAAGGAACGACTGCTGGAAAGGATGTTGGGACCAGAGACACCACTCTCGAAAATGCAAAACAATCAACTTCAAGATCTCAAAAAAGAGCTTGCTCGACTCAAAGAAGAAAATAAGACACTTCAAGCCGCAAACGCGGAATATCGCAAACTGGTCGAAAGTCTGAATTCTAAACAAGTTGACACAATTCCTCCGAACAACATGAATCCACCCTCTGGTCGATTCGAGGATGGGGGTGACGACGACCAAATGGACGAAGGCACACTTCACACACCGGAAACGCCTTCAAACCTGAAAGAAGAGATCGACAAGCTCAGCCAGTCCATCCCCAATCTCCAAGAACTACAAAGCGAAGACCAGGAGACACAGATGTGGGTTGTGGAACAAGAGAAACTGCACCTCGACGATCTTTCGACCAGGATTGGAACTGAATCTCTTCAAACACTCGACAGATCTGCTCACACACTCACTCCGACCACTCTCACACAATTTGCCAAACTCGGAAAGACGAACGATTGGAGAACTGCCTTCACAGTCCCGATCGACGAAGGTGAGTGGGAACTCAAAATCAGATACACAGAACGAAGTGGTACAAATGTGAGGGTGTTCTTTTCTCTTCTCATCTTTTCAGTGCTTGGCTTCCTCAGACATCCACTTCCTGAAAATGCCACACAAACACTGTGTGGAGGCTATCTCGGCGGAATTGGCGGACACTCCATTCTTTGGGATGGAAGAATGTGGACAGGAGGGAAGGAATTCAAGCCAAATGGAACCAACAAGAGGTGCGATCGAGTTGGGCAGACAGCAGCGATTCGAGTGAACATGAGGACTCGAGAAGCTCGACTGTTTGTGGACGATGAGGAACAGCCTGGGATCTTCCCCGACATCCCTTCTCTTCTTTGCCTCGCAATCACAACTCGCTATCAGAATCAATCTATTGAAGTGCTGTGGCTGAAGCGACTTCGTGAAAATGATGAACTCGAACGAGCAGCTCTTGAGGAACGGAGACCTCTGAAATCGGAACTCGAGGAATCGAACAATCAATTGGCCGATGTTCAGATTTTGGATGAGACTGCGTCACTCCAGACACTCGACCAAACTGCTCCCACACTCACTCCAACCACTCTGACACAATTCATCAAACTCGAAAAGAGATGGACAACAGCATTCACTACTCCGATTGACGAGGGAGAGTGGGAACTCAAAATAAACAAAAATCATGACAACTTCAGATTTTTGAGTTTGTTCTTCTCTCTTTTCATCTTTTCAGGTCTGGGCTTTCTCAGACATCCACTTCCTGAAGATGCCACACAGCATTCGTGTGGATGGCACGACAAAGGAATGAGTGGTGGTTTCGATCTTGATGATGGAAGTATGTGGAAATCAGGGGATGACTTCAAGCCAGAAGGAACCAACAAGATTTGGGAGAGAGTTAGTCAGACAGCAGCGATTCGAGTGAATGTGACGACGAGAGAAGCTCGACTGTTCGTGGACGATGAGGAACAGCCTGGGATCTTCACCGACATCCCTTCTCCTCTTTGTCTTGGCATTTCAACCGATTCCTATCTTGAGAATCAGTCGTTGGAAGTGCTCTGGCTGAAAAGACTCCGAGGAAACGATGAACTCGTGCGAGATGCTCTTGAGGAGAGACGAACTCTGAAATCAGAAAATGAGGACTTGAAACTACAAATGACCGATCTTCCGATTTGGGTTGGAACCGAATCCCTCCAAACACTCGACAGAACAGCTCACTCGCTCACTCCAACCACTCTCACGCAAATCCTAAAATTTACCAACAATGAATGCAGAACAGCATTCACTCTTCCGATCGAAGAGGGAGAATGGGAACTGAAAATCAGAGATCGTGAACACATTCCCTGGGATGTGAGTATGTTCTTCTCTCTTCTCATCTTTTCAGTGCTTGGATTCCTCAAACATCCACTTCCTGACGATGCTACACAAACACACTGTGGATTACATGACAGTGGGATTGGTGGTGATTTCTTTCTTGGAGATGGAAGCATGTGGAAAGAAGGAGATGAATTCAAGCCAGAAGGAACAAACGAGAGTGGCGGGTGGAGTACCAAGACAGCCGCGATTCGAGTGAACATGTGGACTCGAGAAGCTCGATTGTTTGTGGACGATGAGGAACAGCCTGGGATCTTCACCGACATCCCTTCTCCTCTCTGCCTCGGAATCACAACTGGATTTATCGTTGATAATCAATCGGTTGAAGTGATGTGGCTGAAACGACTTCGAGGAAATGAGGAACTTGAACGAGCGGCTCTTGATGAAAGACGAAGTCTGAAATCAGATGTATATGAAGAGACACTCCAGCTGGCTCATCTCCCGATTTGGGTTGGAACAGACTCTCTCCAAACATTCGACAGAACTGTTCATGCACTCACTCCAACCACTCTCACACAAATCAAAGAAGTAGAAGATGACTGGAGAACAGCGTTCACTGGTCCTATCAACGACGGCGAATGGGAACTCAAAATAAGATACACAGAACAAAGTGGTAAAAAATTGCGTGTGTTTTATCCTCTTCTCATCCTTTCAGTCCTTTCCTTCATCCGACATCCACATCCTGAAGATGCCACTCAAAATTTGTGTGGAGGCTGGCCATATGGGTTTGGTGGTGATTTCATTCTTTGGGATGGAGGAATGTGGAGATCGGCGAAAGAATTCAAACCAGTTGGAACTAACAAATCGTGTGAAGAAATTGGGCAGACATCAGCGATTCGCGTGAACATGAGGAATCGAGAAGCTCGACTGTTTGTGGACGATGAGGAACAGCCTGGGATCTTCCCCGACATCCCTTCCCCTCTCTGCCTCGGAATCTCAACTGGATTCACTGTTGCGAATCAATCAGTTGAAGTTCTGTGGCTAAAAAGACTTCGAGGAAATGATGAACTCGAACTGTCTCTTAAAACGAGAAATGAGGAAAAGAAGAAAGCAGAAGCCGATAAAGAAAAGATGGAGGAAGAGAAGAGGAAGAGAGAAGCTGAAAATCAACAGTTGCGACTAGTTTTGGACGAGAAGAAACGCCAACTGGCCGATCTTCCGATTTGGGTTGGAACTGAATCTCTCCAAACACTCGATGGAGCTGTGCACTCACTCACACCGACCACACTCACACAAATCAAACAACTCGCAGATGGTTGGAGAACAGCTTTCACTCATCCAATCATCGAGGGAGAGTGGGAACTCGAAATCAAAGCAAGTGAGACCAGTTTCTTGGCCGTTGGTATGTAATTTTATCAGCTCATCTTCTCAGATCTTGTCTTCCTCCGACATCCACTTCCTGAAGATGCCACACAATTTGCGTATGGATGGAATGAAAATGAGATTGGAGGTCGTTTCAATCTCTGGAAAGGAAGAATGTGGAAGGAAGGGAAGGAATTCAAGCCAGAAGGAACAAACAAGCCGTGTGATCGAATTGGACAGACATCAGCGATTCGCGTGAACATGAGGAATCGAGAAGCTCGACTGTTTGTGGACGATGAGGAACAGCCTGGGATCTTCACCGACATCCCTTCTCCTCTCTGCCTCGGAATCGCAACTGGATCCACTCTTGATGAAAAATCGGTTGAAGTGCTATGGCTGAAACGACTTCGAGGAAACGAGGAACTCGAAAGATCAGTACTAATGGAGAGTAGAACTCTAAAATCGGGTTTTGACATTTTGAAACTCCAATTGGCGGATCTTCCGATTTGGGTTGGAACAGAATCTCTCCAAACACTCGACCGAACTGCTCACTCTCTCACTCCAAACACTCTCACACAAATTATCAAGCTCAAAAAGGGATGGAGAACAGCATTCACTGTTCCGATCGTTGAGGGAGAGTGGGAACTCAAAATCAGAGCAATTGAAAACAGTTTCTTCTCAGTTGGTATGTTCATCCCCATTCTCATCTTTTTAGCTCTTGGCTTCCTCAGACACCCACTTCCTAAAGAAGCAACACATTTTCAGTGTGGACAATGGAACGACAGGAATGGGGGTGAATTCAATCTTTTGGATGGTCGTATGTTGAAAACAAATCGAGAAGTCAATCCAGAAGGAACAAACAAGAAGTGGGAAAGAGTTGGACAGACAGCAGCGATTCGAGTTAACATGAGGACAAAAGAAGCTCGATTGGTTGTGGACAATTCGGAACAGCCTGGGATCTTCAACGACATTCCTTCTCCTCTCTGCCTCGGAATCACAACTGGCTTCGATGTTGCAAGTCAATCTGTTGAAGTGCTGTGGTTGAAACGACTCCGAGGAAATGATGAACTGGGACTGTCTCATAAAACGAGAAATGAAGAAAAGACGAGAGCAGAAGCAGATCGAGCGAAGATGGAAAAAGAGAAGAAGAAAGCGGAAGCAGAACGAGCGAAGATGGAAGAAGAGAAGAAGAAAGCAGAAGCAGATCGAGTGAAGATGGAAGAAGAGAAGAAGAAAGCAGAAGCAGAAAGAGAGAAGATGGAAGAAGAGAAGAAGAAAGCAGAAGCAGAACGAGCGAAGATGGAAGAAGAGAAGAAGAAAGCGGAAGCAGAACGAGCGAAGATGGAAGAAGAGAAGAAGAAAGCAGAAGCAGAACGAGCGAAGATGGAAGAAGAGAAGAAGAAAGCGGAAGCAGAACGAGCGAAGATGGAAGAAGAGAAGAAGAAAGCAGAAGCAGATCGAGTGAAGATGGAAGAAGAGAAGAAGAAAGCGGAAGCAGAACGAGCGAAGATGGAAGAAGAGAAGAAGAAAGCGGAAGCAGATCGAATGAAGATGGAAGAAGAGAAGAAGAAAGCGGAAGCTGATCGAATGAAGATGGAAGAAGAGAAGAAGAACATTGAAGCAGACAGATGTCGTGTGAGAAAAGAGAACATCCAGCTGTTGCAACAAACTGAGACACTGAAACGGCAACTGGCTAATCTCCCGATTTGGGTTGGAACTGAATCACTCCAAACACTCGACAGAACTGTTCATGCACTCACTCCGACCACTCTCACACAAGTCATCAAACTGGACTCGGGTGGCTGGAGGACAGCATTCACTCTTCCGATCGTGGATGGAGAATGGGAATTCAAAATCGGAGGAAAACAAAACACTTTCTGGAATGTGAGTGTGTTCATCTTTATTCTCATCTTTTCAGGTATTGGCTATGTCAAACATCCACTTCCTGAAAATGCCACACAAAACACTTGTGGATATCATCGAAATGGGATTGGTGGTGATTTCATTCTTGTAGATGGACGAATGTGGAGATCAAATGAAGAAGTCAAGCCAGCAGGAACAAACAGGACAATCGATTGTATCGGACACACAGCAGCGATTCGAGTGAACATGAGGACGAGGGAAGCTCGACTGTTCGTGGACGATGAGGAACAGCCTGGGATCTTCACCAACATCCCCTCTTCTCTCTGCCTCGGAATCTCAACTCGATTTCTATATGCTCATCAATACTTAGACATTATCTGGCTCAAACGACTCCGATCCTAACGACTCCTGCAAGATCGAGTCTGACCACTTTGTTTATGCGATGTTAGACGAACTAATTGAATTGGTCTCTCTTCTCGTCCAATTCTATTTCACTTCACGATCACTCACTCTTTCTTTCATTCTTTGTGACGATCCCACCACACAATACCATCATCTGAAATGCTCGTTTTTGGGAAGGAGGAAGGAAGAATCTCCAAAGAACAGTTTGTCGAGGATGGGGAGATTTCTCTCCCTTCCTGATCGAGCAGCATTCAACCTCATTCTCAGAATGAAAAAGCAAAGAATTCGAAAGTGTGAAATGTTCATGCAGTATTTCTGCGTCTCAAAAAGTGGTGAGAGGATCGTTGTGCCGTGTCGGTATGCATGCTCCGACAACTTAATCGATGATGAGATGCGAAATGTGTGATATGTCATGAAACGTTCGGTTGATGAGAAAGGAAACAGATTCCGATTTGTGCAGCACAAAGTGTCGAAGACAACAAAAAGCGGTGATTGTGAAGAAAAAATGGAATGAGTGGGTAAAATCGAGGAAAGATGAAAAATGAAGATGATAAGAGCCATCAGCCTCTGATAAGCCGAAAATAGTGACGAGTTGAAGAAAGAGTGTCCAAAACATGATGAGAGAAGGAAGAGGGGACAAAAAGAAGATTTAAAAAACTTCAGTCTATAAGTGTATCTGTCCTCGAAACTGACAAGCGGTCGTGTTCTATTCCGTTTTGAAGAATTCAAATGGGTAATGAGTGCTCGGAAGGAGAGAGACGGAAAAGAGGAGCAGGCAAGCACGAGTGGACGATGACATGGTAAGATTGGTGTTTTGTGTTGGCGTTGGAAGGGTGTGAAATGTGTTGGATGAACGAGAGAACGTCAGAGTGGAGTTCATTCATCGTCCTTCCAAACAATTCGAACAATTCCAAATTGCGGAGAGTGGATGAATCCAGTTCGAACCCAACAGACATCCAAAAGTGACAGTGACGTGAGAGAAGAATGTCCGTGGATCGAGTCTGACGTGACGACTCGTTCAGCAGAGATTCCATCTTCTGTTTGAGTGATGGTTGTGGCGGATGGTAACGTGGTGTTCGCCGAAGTCTGAGAGCGAGTGTTGGCAGCCGAGGGCACAATGAGGGCGCGTCCCCACTCATCCTTCACTGCAACAATTTCATAGTCTGTGGCATACATGAAAACAGACTCAGCATTTGTGGATATTGAGCCAGTTGCTGTGTAAGTCTTCTGATCGCTTTGAAGTGTCAGTGAGATGTTTCGTTCGGTGCTTCCTGTCTTCACCAGAATCGAGTATCCATCTCGAACAAGCCCATCGCAATCGAGTGAAAGGACGATCTGCGTCTTCGTCTGGTCTGTAAACGAGACAGTTCTGGACTTCACTCGCAGCGTGTGCACAAGCCAGTCAGTAACCGCAGCTCTTCTCAATTGGTACTCAGTTGCTGGTGATTGGATCAGTTCAGTGTCTCCCACATCAACTGTGCATGACGCTGTCTTCGCTGATGTTGGGAAGGAGAAGGTGAGCGAGCGAGGGATGGTTGGAGGAGAGGAGGAGCGTGTGCTCTCCAAATTCTCCACCACAACAACCATCTCTCCTGTCACTGCATCCCCAACTTCGATTTCGAATGTTGCTTTGCCAGCCTGACTTGCTTTCCCCGAAAACGCCTTCACAAATGTCTCCTTTGTGATTGGGGAGATCAGACCTTCTTGAGAAGTGGGCGTTCCAGAGTATATCCAAAGTATCCCGCACGTGAGAGACGATCGAGAAGACTGGCAGTTCTGGAGATTCGTTGCACTGAATTTTAAACTAAAATGAGAGTGAACGATCTCGCGCGGAGTATCTGCATGAGTGTCCACAAATCGCAGCGATGAAAAGAGGAAATTATCACAGAGTGACATGTACAGAGCTGCCCCCGAGTACACGTTCCCTGAGAAAGAGCTTTCGAAGATCGAGTTGAAGACAGTTGACAGTGATTGGCAGTGTTGAGTGTTGGAGAGAATGAGCGCCGCTCCCTTATCAGTGCTTTCCGTTTGGTAGAACACACAATCCGACACTGTGTACGGCATCGCTCTGTCGAATTCAAGTGCCGCTCCGTTGGTGGGTTGTCCCCGACAGCGAACAAAGACGCACGACGAGCATTTGGCTGAATATGCGATGGAGCGATCAAGTTTGACGAAAACAGTTCCACCCAAGCTTGACGTGCCGTAGCAATCGAAAAAGGAACATTCAGCGATCTCTGTGTTCCCCACCGAAGTGACAAAATGAACAGATGAAGCTGTTGTTGAGCTTGTCATGCTTTTGAATGAGCAGCGAGTGATTTTGACTTCCTCGATCTGTGTGCCAGTTGCAACAGTGATGACATCCGCTCCCGTTCGATGGGAAAGGGTGTAGGTTGGATGAGAGTGGGATGGAGCGAGATTTGAAGAGCATTTCGAGAATGACGAATTCGAGGCAAGGAACGACCCGCACATGTTCACATCCGCAGTGGCTGTCCCTGAAAAGTGGTTTGTGCTGTCTTCCACAACACACGACTCCAAAATCTGACGAGTCTGAGCGAACAGTTGGCGTGTTGTTTTGGGAGCGACGCTGGACACATTTCGGAGCGAGGAGTGAGTCAGCGAGATCGTTGTTTGGGGAACAGCAGCAGAAAGCGAGTTGAGCACCCCAAAGTCAAACAGCGGGCCTGTTCCGAATCCAAGATCAGTCGACGACAGACACACTCCTGAACCATGCACAGCATTCATCGATGTGTCAAAAGTGTTCGTCGAGATGTCCTGATGTGTCGGCTCATGTTTGGACGGCAGAGTGAGGCTTATCAGAGGAGGCAGAGACATCACTCTTTCATTCGAGCCTGAGTACTTCGACGACAGAATTGAAATCGACGACCCGCTGCATCCTCCTCCTCCCGAAATCCCAAATGGCGACAGCGACCCTTCTGACAGCACCGTGCATTCTGACACCCGAAGTGAAGACGAGTCAACTTCAATCATCCCATGCGTCCGTCCAATAACATGGAAAACGAACTTCTCCATGCAAAGAGTCGTATTAAAAAGGCATGCAACGAAGGCGGATTCTTCGAGCGAATTTGAGGAACGTTCCCGTTTGTCGTGTTGAATCGATTGGCCTGCAACTTCCAGATTGTGTGAATGGATGAATGGGGTGGTGTTTCCTTCAAGATTAAGATGTTGTGATTCGATACGAACTTGTTCTCCATGAATTATCTCATTCCGAGAAAAGCTGATGGAACGATTATCTTCAATTGTGCGTCCATTTCTGAGCTGTTCGTTGCAGACAGACGACAGAGACACCGTCGAATAATGGTCAAATAACGGTAGGTTAGTCTGTATCACACCTAGAAGCACATTGACGCAAAATAAAGGATGGAGGATCATTGATAAACAAGGAATGGTTTGATCGACGGAAACTGAATGAATTATGGTTGGTGACCTTTTCGAAAAAGCAAGGTCCGATGTTAAGTGAGTCTCTCAACGATCTGACTTTTTTCTTATTTCAAGAACACGACTCCCATCATTCCTGAGTTGTGACTTCTACGAGGACATACAATAAAAAACCGATGATGTGTGACGTGTTGTGACAGATTCAGCGAGGGCAGCTCCTCGCTTGTTTGAGAAACCAAACAACAAACAAATCGAACAAACAAAACACAAAACACTGACAACGAACAAGAATGAACCAAAACTCGGAAATGACGAAGGAAGAAATGGATGGAGAGAGGAATGTGGTGTGATGCGATCAAACAAGAACTGGTCCTCATTCAGAGTGAGGAGAGTGTGTGAGATGAGAGAGATGACAGAGTGAGGAAAGCAAACACAATCATCCAAAAGAAGAACCACACAACACTTCTCCAATCACCAGACAGGAGCAGAATGTTCGTTTGTGTGGTGTTCATAGTGAGGGGATGATTGAGAAAGAAAGAAGAATGAAGAAGGAAAGGAAGAACAAAATGAAGAAGAATGTGGGATGATGAGAAAAGAAGAAGTGATGACTAAGAAAGAACGAAAATCGAGAAATCAGGAGTGGACGTCGAGTGCATCACTCGCTTTCCCAACACGCGATGGCTCTTCAGCCACCTTATCTTCTGAATCTCCCAATCCATCAAGCACATCTTGAAGGCTCGGACGCTCTTTCGGATCGAACGAAAGGCATCGAGAGATCAACTCACGAATCGATGTGTCCAAAACCAGTTTCAGGTTCGACTGAACTCCTCCCTCGTTCTGACGACACGCATTCGCTTCGTCCATCTCTTTCCAAGGCACTTCTCCCGTCCACACCTCCCACAGAACCAATCCCAAGCTGAACACCAACGCTGACTCAACATCAATCTTCTCAACATTCGATCGACTCACTTCTGGTGCTCTCCAGCGCTGGCCCTCAGTTGTCCCGTTCTTCACACCTGAGAGCCTTCCCCCGAAAAAAGACTTGTCCTGTTCTCCAACCATCGTTATCTCTTGTTTGCTGTCATTCTGTGTTCCTTGTTCCATTTCAGGCGGGTCTTCAGCAATCGTCCCCAATCGAAGCTGAACCACATTGTTGTTCACAATCACAAAGTGAGGAGAGAAGTACGAGATGATCTCACTCGTTTTGAATCTTCCCAAAACTCCAATCAGACCCTTCGTCATCGAACGACTCACCACTTTCTTCTCAATCTCTCGCTTCTTCTCTGGTCGGTGCAGAACATCAAACAGCGTTTCTGCCTTCGTCCAATCAACCATTCTCACTTCTCCCGACTCTCCCATCACTTCCACAAACTCCTGCGACTCCATCCGAACTGAGGTTGATGTTGGATCGCGATGGTTCATTTTGGGTGTCACTGTTTGTTGTGACTTGATCAGATAATCAACACTGTTCCCAGCAAGCGGTTCCTCCATTTTCTCATCCACTTCCATCCGACCTTCGTTTTCATCGTCCAGTTCTTGTGTTTTGACTCTTTGTTCAGCTTTCTGAGTCGTCTGCTTTCGTCGACGCAGGCAGACCAACACCACGATCACGATGAGAATGAGGAGGCACACGAGAGAGACGAGGAGAGGAATCCACCATTTCATGTTCTCAATCACAGCTTGAGCTGCTCGATCCACAGAATTCTTCTGAATCACAAACGATTATGTCCTTTCGTTCAGTCCAAACACAATACGACCACGCCATTCCAGATTTTTCTCGAATCCTGACATCGACGACACAGCCAGACTCGTTTCAATTTCAGTCTCGTTGAAAGATCTCACTGAGTCGACAGAAAGTGGAATCCGAACGGTCTTTCCCACACTCCCATCTTTCTTCTTCTCAAACACTTCCAGAATCAGAGAGCAAGGAATCAGTGTCGATCCTTTGATTGTCAAATCGAATGCTTGTGATGTCTTGTTCAACGTGCTCGTCGACGATGAAGAGAGTGTTGGGATGAAGAACGGAGCATTCGCATTCACATCCTCCCCACTCAACACACAATCTTCGTGAGACAGCCAAAGATGAGGATGGTCGGCCTTCCCATCTCCTCCATTCAAACTCCCAATCTTCACTTGTCCCTCCCCAGAACACCGAATGTTGCGGCGAAAAGAAGGAAACGAAGAAGAATGTGGATTGTTGCTTTCGAAGATCGATCCTTGGACGGTCAAACTGCCGCCTTTCATGTTGATCGCACCAAACGACAACTCCGAGAATGTCGATGATGTGATGTTCGTGATTGTCTGTTCAAGAACAATCGCTCCTCCACTCCACAAACACAACGAGGCATCGGAATTCGAGAGTGAGGATGATGCCGAAGCGAGAGTGCATGTTTCCATCGTCAAATGTCCTCCAACCATTCGAACGAAGATCAGCGAAGGCGAGTCGGACAGAACAACATCAACGTCACGAAGTCGCAATCGACCTCTAATCACTTCAACCATTCCCTCTCCTTCCAGTTCAGACGACGACGAAGTAGATACAAACAGTTCAGGTTTGGTTGTCGGCAGTGATTCGATCACAACTTCATGATCACTCTCCATTCTCACTTGCTCATTCTGTGTCGTGTTGTGAACAATCGACATCGACAACGACGAAATCCCAATTCCTTCCACAATCTTCCATCCATCCTCAATCGATTTGCATGGTCTTGTTTTCCCCCCACAGAACAACGTCGAATCCGAAGACAATCCAGAATCCACAAAAATCACGAAAGGATCTGATGCAGAGCCGGTGGTGTCTGAAATCGAAGAACTGTACAAAGTTTTGCCATTCGCTACATCTGTGGCTTCGATCGATGTGATTGTGTATTGAGTGTTGTGTTGGAGTGTCGTTGGCCATCCAATCACCAGTTCTGTCGATTTCGCTTCACTGTCTGAGATGATCGTGGCGATGAATGAGAGCGAGTCGTTCAGCGTCACATTCAGCGATTCTCCAACAATCAGATCTGATCCATTCAGAATCACAAAACAGCCAGTGTGGAGAGTGTTCGAGAAGACGAACTCCATCTGGGTGATCGTTGGAGGGAATGGAAGAACGAGTTGGATTCCTTCTTCCACATGAAATCCACTCGATTCTTTCCAGCTCCCTTTCAGCGTGTATTCTTCTCCATATTTCAGCTCATCGGATGTTTCTTCCTCTCCAACTGCGAACTCAGCTGTGCAGTGTGTGTCGTCCACGATGGTCACATCCGACAACGATTCCCAACTTGTGGTTCCATTCGTTAAACTCACCTTTCCTGTTCGAGAGAGCAGAGCACGTCCTTCCAGTGATATCATCATCTTAGTTCGATCACTGTTCAGTTCTCTCTTTTCGAGACCGACAATTCGAGCAGGTTCAGCAGGAACAGAGAATGTGACGTCGGCATCCACAACCGAAATCGCTCCATCAACGTCGAACTTTGTGATCGCATACTTCGTCCCAAATGAGAGGAGAGGTTCGACATCCCCGAAGATCAGTTCAGTGTGGATGTGATTTGCCGATGAAGATTCACCAGAGAGCGTTCCAGACAGCTCAATCTCATCGCCAATCAATGTCAACCCTTTCATCTCCCGAACTCCAACACTGAATGTCTTCCCTCCTCCCAACTTCACTCCAGTCAGTGTCACCACTGCTGATTTCTGTTTGTCGTCTCTCAGTGAGCAGCCAGCTGATGTGATCCGAATCGGTTCAGGTGGAGTGGAGAAAGGAAGAGCAGTGACAACAGCCACAACTGATGAACTTGTCATTCCATCAATCGAATATTCTGTTCCATATTTCAGAGTGCCTGTCTTGTTGTACACTTCCACAAGAACGAACCCAGCCGAGAGGTCAGAGGAAATGATGGACAGAGAAATAGTTTCAGATGCCGATTCAGTTTGTTTCAGAGTGAGTGTGAACGTTTCTGGTGGCATTCGTTGTGTTGAGAGAGTCAGATTCAAAAAGTTAGGATCGGATGACGAAAGCTTGCTCGAAACTGAGGAGAGAGTTGGACCGAGGGGAGTTAAGAATAATGAGGCAGAGAGGAGGATGTGGTCTTCCTCTCCATCCACAGTTCGGATCACCGATTTGATTGTGTAATCCGTGTTGTATTCCACCTCTCCACTTCTTCCAATTGTCACTGTTGATGTTCCAGCACTTGGAGAGCTGAACGACACAGCGAAAGAATGACCTGAAGTCAATGTCACTGTGAATGTCTTCCCAGACGGCAGATTCTCACCAGAAACCGAAAGAACGAAAGTGGACGAGCTGACCTCGAGTGGAGCAGTGAGTGAGGTGATTCGGGGTGGATGAGGCACTTCGAAGAAGAGACCAGAGTTCACAGCAACCGACGACGATTCTGATCCAAATGACTTCAAATCGTATGTTCCTCCAAACACAACATGCGTGCTGTCGTCACTCGATCCAATCGAAAAGTTCACAAAACACTTCGTCGATGTCACATTGAACAGCTCTCCACTCGATGTCAGCTCGTTTGATGTTCCTTTCACAACAACTGTAAGCGTCTGTCCATCTGATGTCAGCTTCGTTCCAGTCAGTTGAACAATCACAATATCTTTCTTTCCATTCAGAGAACAGCCAACCGATGTGTGCGAGGTGGTTCTGCGGGTGTTGTGAATACGACTGAGTCTGCGAGCGCAATGTCTTGTTCAGGTTCCTCACCTTCAGGAAGACACATCACTTTCGTCACCTCGTATTCTGTCGACCATTCCAGTCTGTCTTCTGCTGTCGATGGATCGAGAGTTGCTGTTCCAATCAGTGTTGTCGAGTCTGAGCGAGTCAGCGTGATGTTCCATTCATTCTCTCCATTCTCAACCAGCATCCAATAACTCCCTTCCTCCAAACGATCTCCCTTCAATACAATCTCTGTCGTGTTCCAATCTTTCAGAGTGGCGTCTGCTGTCCGAACTGTTGGGACTGGGAATGGGGCGAGTGTCGATTTGCGATGCGAGTATGTTGCGCTGGGAAGGATCCCATTCGCTCCAGACGAAACGACTGCAGTTCCCAAGTTGGACAAAGTTTTGGCATCTCCGAACACGACATGGACGAGGCGAGGAACATTCGACCCATTCAGCAGCACAGCCATCGTCCCTTTGATCGGCTTTGTGGTTTCCACTCTCACTGTTGCTTCATTTCCGTTGTATGAAACTGTGACGGACTTGACTGTGGGGATGGTGGATGGATCGAGTTGCGGGACGAGTGTGCCGTCTGCAAGGCCATCATTACCGAACAAAATATTTGGTGCACCTGATGTGGAGTCGCAAGATTGGATTATGTCTGACGTGACCTCTGTCGATGTCAATGGGAGAATGAGGTCCCTGGCGTCTGGCATGTTCTCAGAGGAGCACCCTCTGAATCGGAGGAAGGAGAGAGAAAAAGAGGTCAGACGACCAAAGTAGATGCAACCAGCACGCTTGGTGGCAGAGCACTCGACGAAGGAACTGTTTGAAAATGCGATGGCATCTGAGTTGACGTACATAACTCCATCAGCCACTGCTTTTGATCGTTCGATGAAGCAACAGTCCATCGATGCCGAGGATGTGATGGCAACAAAGAGGCTTCCCCCAACACTCAGTGACGAGCATTCCGTGAATGATGAGGCAGACATTGAAAATGGAGGTGGCACGCCGGAGGACAAACCCCAAAAGAACACAGCGCCCGCATCATCCTCAAATCCAGTGCAGGTGCATTTGTGGAAGAAGCACGTGCGAATGGTGAGCGAGGATGACGTCTCGTAGAGGTTGATCGCAGCACCGCCATCATGATAAGATGCAGTTGAGACTGTCATGTCTTTGAATGTGCAGAGAGTGAACGAGACGGAGGTCACATCTGATGTCACGGCGTTTAGACGAGAGCCTTGAGTGAAATTCCTGTTCTGAAAGACTTTCACGGCGTTGGTTTGGCGGATGCACAACGAGAAGGAGGTGTTTAGGCACATCAAGTTCCCTCCCAAGTTCGGCGATATCATTCCTGTCCCGCTGTCGTGGTTCATGCACTTCCGAACGAAACTCCCAATCACGAGTTGACTCACTTCACTTCCCAACAGCTGCTTGCCAGGCGAGAATGCAGAAGACGATGAAACATTCACAAGAGTGCTCGAGAGCAGATGAGTTTCCATTCGGAGTGGGCAGCCAGAGGCTCCCAAATAGGATCCGTGTTCAATCATCCCAAACGAGAACAGAGGGCCAGTTCCAAAAAACAGATCTTGAGATTCCAACCGGAGGCCTGTTCCAATCACTGAAATCACCTCCATTTCAGCGTTGTGCAAATCAGACAAGTCGGATGATGCAGAGGAGACCAGCGATGAGTGTGGATGGACCAGACCAACAAACGGTGCAATCGAGTCCGATCTCGAGTGATGTGTCACGTCACACAGCATCACAGTCGATCCCAAAGATGTCTCCCCATTTTCTGATGACATGATCACGAACGGGCAGATATCGCTGCTCGATGTGATTGAGCTCCACGAAAACCGCACAAAAGAGCCAGCCAAAGAGCAGATTGATTTCGAGTCCGAATTCACCAGCGCGTCCACTCCTTCAACACAAAACGTGCTGTTCCGAACATCAAACATGAACATCGTGGCTGTTGTTTCATCATCACTCGATTGTGGAGATCTGGGCGACGTTCTTGATGTTGACTGCTGATTCGGAGACGACACGGGATGTTCCGAATTTGGCCAGTGGTGTTCCTGGAACAGGAATGTGGTGCGATTTCCAATCAGCGACACATCTTCCGATCGGATTGGGATGGTCGAGAAGATCACGACATCCTTGTTGAGCCTCAAGATCTTCGATGTGGGAAGACCAGGTTCATTTCTCTTGTCATTTAGGTTGTTGAGAAGTGATAGAAAAGAGGTGGGGGTATTTGGGAGGTGAGATTGGGTGGAGAGGAGGAGAGCGAGAATGACGAGAAAACAGTTCATTGACATGCTCGGACTAATCCATGTTCCGGCGGGCCCAATATCATTGCATTTTGAGCCGACTTCAAGTCTTATTTCATTAAAGATAGAATATTCGCGTGGAGATTCTTGTTGAGCAGGAGAAATCGTTCCGAACCACGAGGACTGAACGCACGGCTAAAGTGAGTCTTCGGAGAGAATGACATCTGAAAACAGAAAAGGGTTCTTGATATCAGCTTGAGCGAGTGAGTCATTCAGGTCTAACTTCCACTAGAGTTGATGAGAGCTGAATGGGCTTTTGAACTTCAATCCGGACTTCTGTCTCGAATTAGGAAAGAAAATGGAAGTCATTGATGATTCGAGACGATTGGGGTCTCACTCCATCGAAATGATGGAATATTCATTGTTGTCTGTTTGTTGAGGGTTTCCCATAAAATCTTGCGATGTCAAGAACCAACATCAAATGCGGATCAAAGTTTGTCAAAAAAGAAATTCCGGACATTCATACCATTTTCTTCTCCCTTCCAAAGTATTTTCCAAAAAGACCACCTCTGCCTTCTTTTCTCTTCCTTCATTCTCTCCTCTTCTTTCGGGTAGGTCTAGGCTCAGATCCGAAAAAGTCTAGACGCAGATCTGCAGATCCGTCTAGACGCAGATCTGAAAGTCTACACGCAGATCTGTCATTATTGTCTCAATTTTTCACTATAAAACATCTAATATGTGGAAAAATTTTTGAAAACTTGTAAGAGCAAGCCCCTGTACCACTTTTGAAAAACTTTCGTCTGGTGGACAAATAGTTGTGGATGAGCATCATTCGGTTGTTAATGACTTGATTTTGTCTCTCTGGAGCAAACAACATACTTTTTTCATCTGTTCATTTTCTCACTCTCTAGTCATCATATTGAGCGACTGATGGTTTTATTCTGAATAAGAAGGATCATTATAGAGAATTTGCCAAATGGAAATCATTTTTGTAGCCTAGATCGGATTTTCATCTGATTTTGTGATCTATGATCTATCCGACAAAAAATGCAAATTTATGCAGTCAGAGTACTCCTCATTCTCAAAGTTGTCAAAAAATTTGAGATACTTCGTTTTTACGAGCTGGGGTACGCTCCCAAGTTTTCAAAAATTTTTCCACATATCAAAATAAGTGACGTGGAAAACGAAGAATGTGTTGGTGACCTCTCATTTTTTGCAATTGTTGCAGTAAATTGAAATCAGAGTTGATCTCCCTCACCGAGGGAGGATCCAGTGCACAGATCTTCACGGAGATTCTGGCAAGCCATGGCGATGTGCTGTCTTCCAAAACTGATAGAACGCTCGTTCAGATTTTGTATCCAATCTTCAGCTTTTCCTCATTCTTCACAGTGAACGCGATTGTCGATGCAGCTGCAGTGTCAGAACCGCCTTTTCTCGTGTTCCTTCCACAACCTCCATCTTCAGATTGTCCATTGTGCTCGTCTGGCCTTCTCCTGAATCGTCTCCACTTTGAAACTTGTTTCCAGTGTCTTCTCTTCTTTCTTCAGATGTTCAAATCCAAAGTCCAGCGAAGAACACGGCAACTCCACCAGTCCACACACATCATTATCATCCCCATCGTCGTTCACTGTCAGCTTCTCTTCTGTCGACGTGGGGGATACCAATAATACACCAGACTTCCTGCCACCCCGTCCATCTCCCCAAAGAACAGATTCCGTTGCGCACGAGAAAAACGTCAGAGGCTCCAGCTTCGAGTCTCGTTCCAAATCATCTGATTCCAGGAACACAAGTGATCCGGTCGCGTTCGAGTTGATTTCCATGAATGGTGAGCCTTGTGTTGTCGACAGAACTCCCCATGCTTCGATGTAGAGCACTGTTCTGAGAGTCTCGTGAGTGAAACTCAGCTTTTTGAATGGTGTGTCCACCAGCGTCAGTGTGCTCCCTTCCTTGATCCATATCATTCAGTGGAGAGAATCTCCCAGCTCCGTGTCTGTGTCTGTTCCAATGTGTCACTTTTCCCAGCGACAGGACACCAGTTTCCACAGACACGAATGTTTTCATCGTCGTCGCTGGGACCAGCTTAAAGATCATGTGCTTCAGTGTTGCTGTCTTCCCTTCAGCATTCACATCGATCCCAGCATCGCTCTTCTGAGTGATCGTCCGAATTTCAGCCTCCGAATGCGACTGAATCACCTCTTCATGTGTTATTCGCATCGTTTTCAGCAATTCCGAGTTCGCCTGCGTCTGAACTTCCTCAAACTCGTTCGTCTCTGCTAAGCGATATCCTGAATCCAGCGATGAGCAAGTGAAGCGATACGACCAGGGCTTTCCAAAAATACCCATAATTTTCTGGATACCTTGGATTAAGTAAAAATGCGAGATTTAAGCATTTGACTTTGGTGATACAATATTACCACATTTAACCAACTTGAAAAAGCGAAAGTGAGAGTTTAATAAAAAATGAGATTTGTGAATAGAGAATAAAGGGGTCTTGTCGATCTATCCGCCCTCCCGCTTTCTCCTCGTCTTCTCTCCCCTTCTTCATTGTGTTCACCATCACTATATTCCATCTACATCGCTGCATTCCCTCTCCCTCCCTCTCCCAGCCAACTCGGACTGAATGCGGATACGAACGCGTACCAAGTCGCTCAAGACTTCATCTACGCTAACAACCTCGACCAAAACTAACAGCCTCCCCTCGAGTCTTCTCAACGCAATATTGATCCTTCACTCAAGTGCTGAACTGCCTGAAGGGAGGCAATCTGTAGCAGATGTTCGGGATGTGCATCGAAGAGAACGACTCAGTGTCGGAGAGATGAAGGTTGATCAATAGTGATTTCAAGACAATGGAAACACTACTAAACTTGGTCAAGCATGATACACAGCTGGAATCCCTGCTGATATCGAAAGCGCATGTCAACATCGGGACGCGGAAGATGTCGTTCAAACCAGAAATACAGCTCTTCCTATGTTAAGATCTGTTGATAATCATCCTTTTCACACTTTTAGAGATTAAACAGTGCACGAATAATGTGTGATATCATTTCTTTTCTCATTCTTTGTCTTCATCTCTAATTCCAGCCTGACAACATCTCCCATCTTCACAAGATTTATCGGATGCAATTTCTCCACCCATCAGCCAACTGCCTCAACCAAGTGTTCTCCCTCATCCGCTTTTTCCTGTTTCTGGTCAACGCCTGGAAAGAGACGTCTTTTCCTCTCAATCTAGTCTCATCATTCTCTTTCTGATGAACTACGCACAGTGTCTCCGCATTACTGGGTGTGCCATGTTGGCCGGATTCGCATTCTTTGCCACTTTTCATATTCGGTATCACAACGCGACGCGAATGTTTTGCTGTTCACGATTCAATGTGTTATCGCCGCTTTCCACCACTTTGAAAGATCTGGTCTTTCCTGGAAGCGTCCCAAACATGGCTAATTGAAGCTCTGTGTGTCCAAAGGAGGACTGTCATTTGGTGGCTTCACCATGCTCACTTTTGTTGGAATAAGCAAGTATGGTCGCTAGAAATGGGCCTTTTGACATGAAGAGCCTATTCCGGTCATGAATTCGTAGAAATCTGAACAAAAACCAATCATGTTTACAGCGAGTCCGTCTTTCGCGACTTCACTCGCTATTCGACCTCCAACATTCACCACACCTGGAAAATCCCAATCAACATCTCCTTCACTGCTTTTGAAGACGTTACACACTCACAAGTCGAAAACAGCGCAAGATATTACGATCCTTCCTCCATCCACCTCCTGTGCACTCCCTCCGATTCATGCACCCCCAATCATCATTAATCCGACGAACATGTCCTTAAATGGAGATGATGAGCCAAACGAACAATCACCTTCGTCGTCCAAGGAACAAGAGAAGTCAAACTCTCTCCTTCTCACGCCGCGTGCCTCGTCGCCTCAATAACTCGCTCCAATCATCATTCCACCCGCTACAAACACCCCACGTCTTGCTCCTGTCCCAGCATCGCCGCTCCCCCTCTCCACGCTCTCTACTCTCTACGAACTACTTCGCTGCTCCAGAATGCCTGTCAGAGCAGATGTGTCAGAAAATGCCGAAACATCAACCGAACCTGTCCCGTGACCAGGCGCCCTCAGTCCGACTGAACGTGCTGAACGAGATTCTGTCATCAGGATCACATCCAACGCTCTCGACACTCTCCGATTTGGAGTACACCCACACGTCACACGCGAAGATCCTCCCTCGGCTGGGACTGCACCTGCTCGATTATCTTTCGATGCTGTCCCGCGTCAACCCCAATTTCAGCTTCCTCCCATCCAGCCCTCTTTAAACAATTGTGCTTTCTCTCAACGATGGCTAGACCACACTCCTCACTGGCCATTCTCCTATTTCCTCCTTCACACGACATCGAGCCACTTCGACGCTGTCGCTCGCTTCCTGGCAAGCTCAGTTCCACTCCGGTGAATTTCTGGTCGCTCGGTACAACTGTGCTCCCTCCCTCGCTCGTTTCGTGTCTGCACTCCACGCTCCTCACGTTCCCCACATGACACAAACAACACGTCTCTCGGAACAAGAAAACGAGAAGAAAGAAAAATGTTCGAACAAGCAGAAAGACGGAAAAAGGAGCTGGAAGCAACGAAACTGGAAGCATCGAAAACTCTCAAGAAGGACAAGCGAATTACACGAAAGCACCGCAGTTACGGATTGTCGGAAATCTCAGGAATTCCCGTTCTACCTAAAAACTAAAAGCCTGCCTCTCACAATGTCAAATCACTGCGCAGCTGCTTGAAGCCAACAGATCGAGATCAAGTCGATCCGGAAGTTCAAGTCCGCAATTGCTCGTTTGTTGCCTGCACATCGGTTGAGATGTTCCTCGTTGGCCTCTGCCTACCACTCGACCCCAGCTCGGCTCATTTCGACAGCGTTGGTGGGCGGAGGTCTAACTTCAGAAGAATCTTTTTCGGTCTCGACGATGTTTCCAATGACTTTGTCCTCATCAACTGTCCACTCTGTCACGCAGACATCGGATGGTTAGAATGAGGATGATGGAGCTGCCGCTTCACTTGATTGAATTTCATCTAGTTGTGTCTCTCTGACAGACATCTCGTTCTCTTTCCTCTTAACCACAGACTCTGGAAGTCTGATTCGTTGAACATCATCAGGAACAGATTGAACGTGAAAAGGCAGATGAGGAAGAACAGCTCGGGTTGGATGAAGAAGAAAGGAAACATCCCAAAGGAAAAGGAGGAGAGAGTAAAGATGGAAGAAGAGCGACGCGAGGCCGATTAGATTCAAAACGACTGAGCTAAACCATGTGAGATTCGAGAACAACACATCCGCTCGATACAACGACATCTTCATCGAATCCTCTCTCTTCGGGGGGAAAAGACAGCGAGGAGGAGAGACATCACGGTGTCTGGCACAACATCCACGATGCGAAGACGGCGAAAGTGTTGCGATCGCTGTTGGAGGTGGACAAAGATACTGTGGAAGGATCATTTGACTTCACGATATTTGGAGTGCCTCTCGTGTCATTCAATTCCTTTTCTGTGTCTGGTCACGCCCTGCTCGCCATCACAACCGAACAGCCAACCTCGTCCGTTTCTGTGAACTTCGAAGACATCACCCAGACAATTGCTGGGAAAGCGCGATGTGTTCATGTGACGTCATCCTCTCTTGGAACAGTCGTGACTCCTTCACATTGGGCAGGATCGTTCACTCAATCTCAGCCTCTTTTGACTTCGTTGGATGCGACAGCTCTCTCACCTCTGGCCACCCATTCTTCGGGTTATCGCTGTTATTCTATCTCCTCCCTGTCCTCGGCTCTCGCCTCGGCACTCGCTCATTCACTCAGCACCGCGCTTTTCGTGTTGAATACAACATCTGCTTCTTCTTCCGCATCCGAAAGTGGAGCAAAAGTCTTCCCGTTGTGAAAGAGACAACTAGCTCGCTCTCAATCGAGGAGTGTTCATTTGGCTCACCGGAATCAGACACCCCACTCACTTCAGCCCTTTTCGACATCTCATTCAGCAACCCTCCGTGTTGAACTGACCGACACAGACACACTCTGCTTCACAACAATACGAATTGAGTCGTGCTCATTGACTGGTGCTCCTCTCCTCTCGCTTGTTCTCTCAGCAACCCAACATACGAATTGGGACCTCAATCTGAAAGGGATTTCGTTTGCAGAGGAATCATCGAACTCTGTTCTATCTGGTGCCCTCATCTTCATTTCTGGTACTTCGTTTGCGACGCAACTTGCTCTCTCTCGCTTCCCGCCAGTTTATCCAGTAACAGATGAAAACAAGTTCTGGTGAATTGATTCATCCACTTCAGTGGAATCGTCGCTTCTGGTGTGTCTTGTCGAACCTTGAAACGAGATTGATGTGGATGGGAAGAAAGGAAAGGACATCGGCCACTGCGGTCATTTTGGAGTTGCTTGTTCGATGATCGGAAAGGGAATGGTCGAGCGAATACTGCTGACACTCTCAAAGTAGATCAACCTTCAAGACGAGACGAAGAGGGACGAAGCGATCGCTCTTCACTCAATCACACTCTCGATTGGACGACAGACAGGGCAACTCGTCGTCTCATCACTTTCCTTCGAAACAAGAATCGACTCTTAATCTCACTTCCTGATCACTCCACGCAGCTAGCTCACTCACTATCACATCCTGCTCCTTTACATCGTTCACTTCATCCACATCTCCGTCAATTCTTTCATCCACCATCCAACCCATCCAATCTGTGACTCTCTCCGACACATCCTTCGTCTCCTGCCACTCATCAGTTTCTGCACGATCTGGTGTTCTTGATGTGTCTCTCATCGAAGGAATCACGATCACATTCACCCACTCATGCGAAACGTTCACATCCTGCTCGTCTCCAAAAGCGACAGCCAATCTGATCTTCATATCACACCCATCTTTGTCAGTATCAGTGATTTCGTCGTCTCTTGACTTGGACTCGACAAAGACCTCAGACTCGTTGGCTGACTTAGCTGTGAAAGAATGAGAACATCATGTTCCGGTCCCGCTCTTCCTGCTTTTCTCGATATTTGGGGAAGAAGTGTTCATCTCGAAGGATTCGTGTGATGTATCGGTTTGTAGCTTCTCAGAGTTTTAGAGACAAATCACACAAAACGCACAACTGTCTCTTCACGATCATTCAAAGTGTGAACATTATTGGAGCTCTCACTACAAATCATTAGACACCAGTGTTCTCCATGTCAGCTCCCAAATTGTCGCTTCAATCATGTTCCATGTCATCTTTACAGTTTGCACAGGATCCAACCACCCCAACAACTGTTCTGGGAGCTTCACTCTTTGTTGTTTCGAAGACTAAATCGGTCGAATACGATGATTCTACATTTACTCTCTTCATGAAAGTGATCTTATTCGAAGGATTTCACAACCCAGTGTTGTGACACATGCAATTGGAACAGTCGCACTGACACAACTCTGTGAGATATGGAATGAAAAGATAGGGAAGCTTGTGCAGATTATTTATCATTGCAAGAGGGAGGTAAGCGTATTCTTTTTCTTCATTGCGAGTGGGGAGTTCGTTCTCGTATTGTTCTGCTTGTTGTGGAGGGCGAGTGGGGAGTTTGTTGAGCTTGTTGTTCTGGTTCTTCTTGTTGTTGAGGGCGAGTGGGGAGTTTGTTGAGCTTGTTGTTCTTGTTCTGCTTGTTGTGGAGGGCGAGTGGGGAGTTTGTTGAGCTTGTTGTTCTGGTTCTTCTTGTTGTTGAGGGCGAGTGGGGAGTTTGTTGAGCTTGTTGTTTGGTTCTTCTTGTTGTTGAGGGCGAGTGGGGAGTTTGTTGAGCTTGTTGTTCTGGTTCTTCTTGTTGTTGAGGGCGAGTGGGGAGTTTGTTGAGCTTGTTGTTCTGGTTCTTCTTGTTGTTGAGGGCGAGTGGGGAGTTTGTTGAGCTTGTTGTTCTTGTTCTTCTTGTTGTTGAGGGCGAGTGGAGGAGTTTGTTGAGCTTGTTGTTCTGGTTCTTCTTGTTGTTGAGGGCGAGTGGGGAGTTTGTTGAGCTTGTTGTTCTGGTTCTTCTTGTTGTTGAGGGCGAGTGGGGAGTTTGTTGAGCTTGTTGTTCTGGTTCTTCTTGTTGTTGAGGGCGAGTGGGGAGTTTGTTGAGCTTGTTGTTCTTGTTGGTCTTGTTGTTGAGGGCGAGTGGGGAGTTTGTTGAGCTTGTTGTTCTGGTTCTTCTTGTTGTTGAGGGCGAGTGGGGAGTTTGTTGAGCTTGTTGTTCTGGTTCTTCTTGTTGTTGAGGGCGAGTGGGGAGTTTGTTGAGCTTGTTGTTCTTCTTGTTGAGGGTCGAGTGGGGGAGTTTGTTGAGCTTGTTGTTCTTGTTCTTCTTGTTGTTGAGGGCGAGTGGGGAGTTTGTTGAGCTTGTTGTTCTGGTTCTTCTTGTTGTTGAGGGCGAGTGGGGAGTTTGTTGAGCTTGTTGTTCTGGTTCTTCTTGTTGTTGAGGGCGAGTGGGGAGTTTGTTGAGCTTGTTGTTCTTGTTCTTCTTGTTGTTGAGGGCGAGTGGAGGGAGTTTGTTGAGCTTGTTGTTCTTGTTCTGCTTGTTGTGGAGGGCGAGTGGGGAGTTTGTTGAGCTTGTTGTTCTGGTTCTTCTTGTTGTTGAGGGCGAGTGGGGAGTTTGTTGAGCTTGTTGTTCTGGTTCTTCTTGTTGTTGAGGGCGAGTGGGGAGTTTGTTGAGCTTGTTGTTCTGGTTCTTCTTGTTGTTGAGGGCGAGTGGGGAGTTTGTTGAGCTTGTTGTTCTGGTTCTTCTTGTTGTTGAGGGCGAGTGGGGAGTTTGTTGAGCTTGTTGTTCTTCTTGTTGAGGTCGAGTGGGGGAGTTTGTTGAGCTTGTTGTTCTTGTTCTTCTTGTTGTTGAGGGCGAGTGGGGAGTTTGTTGAGCTTGTTGTTCTGGTTCTTCTTGTTGTTGAGGGCGAGTGGGGAGTTTGTTGAGCTTGTTGTTCTGGTTCTTCTTGTTGTTGAGGGCGAGTGGGGAGTTTGTTGAGCTTGTTGTTCTTGTTCTTCTTGTTGTTGAGGGCGAGTGGAGGAGTTTGTTGAGCTTGTTGTTCTTGTTCTGCTTGTTGTGGAGGGCGAGTGGGGGAGTTTGTTGAGCTTGTTGTTCTGGTTCTTCTTGTTGTTGAGGGCGAGTGGGGGAGTTTGTTGAGCTTGTTGTTCTGGTTCTTCTTGTTGTTGAGGGCGAGTGGGGAGTTTGTTGAGCTTGTTGTTCTGGTTCTTCTTGTTGTTGAGGGCGAGTGGGGAGTTTGTTGAGCTTGTTGTTCTTCTTGTTGAGGGCGAGTGGGGAGTTTGTTGAGCTTGTTGTTCTGGTTCTTCTTGTTGTTGAGGGCGAGTGGGGAGTTTGTTGAGCTTGTTGTTCTGGTTCTTCTTGTTGTTGAGGGCGAGTGGGGAGTTTGTTGAGCTTGTTGTTCTTGTTGGTCTTGTTGTTGAGGGCGAGTGGGGAGTTTGTTGAGCTTGTTGTTCTGGTTCTTCTTGTTGTTGAGGGCGAGTGGGGAGTTTGTTGAGCTTGTTGTTCTGGTTCTTCTTGTTGTTGAGGGCGAGTGGGGAGTTTGTTGAGCTTGTTGTTCTTGTTCTTCTTGTTGTTGAGGGCGAGTGGAGGAGTTTGTTGAGCTTGTTGTTCTGGTTCTTCTTGTTGTTGAGGGCGAGTGGGGAGTTTGTTGAGCTTGTTGTTCTGGTTCTTCTTGTTGTTGAGGGCGAGTGGGGAGTTTGTTGAGCTTGTTGTTGTTCTTGTTGTTGTTCATTTTCTTCTGTCTCTCCTTCAGGTTCAGATCGCGATCCGTGGCAAGTTGTTGGCTGAAGCTGACTCTGAATCCTACATCAGTTTTATCTGTTTCTGCAAAATTCGCGAGTTGAGATCTTACGCTCGTTCAATATCAATCAGTCGTTCTCTCATCGAATGCTCGAGCAATCTGCGATGAAAGAGAGGGCATCTCATGGGTTGCTTCTTTCCGTTCCCATCGTCTGGAGAAGTGTTCGTGGACCGGATCAAATCTCTTTCCGGATAGTTCCTCGTGGTGAATCGCTCTTGGTGGAAAGGATGGAAATGATGGAAGTGATAGTGGGAAGGAGAGATTCGTGGGAGGAGGAAGAGACACGGACGAACGAGTCGAGATCGACGAACAGGCAAGACGTGCTTCAGATTCAGTCTCCCAAATATCCATCTCATCCATGACATCCATCAATCTCTCATTCTCGTCCCCCACATATTCGCTCACTCTCATCATTTTCGCTTCACATCATCGAGATCCATGCTTCGTTTCTGCTTCACAATGAGATCGTCGATTGTGCGGTGAGTGGACATCTTTACGATTGGGTGATACCTTGGATGTGGATGAAGAGTTTTGAATTCATGAATCAATGATTGGTAGTGGTAGTTGGTAAGTATGTCAGGAGCATTCATTGAAATCAGAAAGAGAGATTCAAGGGCGGAGCTGGAGAGAGACGAACGAAAGAACGTCTTAATCCGATTCGTCCGACTGAAGCCACGTTCAGCCTCGACAGATGTTGGAGACACGAGCAAGCAGATTTGACTGAGGATGGATAGGCGTGGATAGAGAAGGGAGTCAGTTTGGGAGTGGATCGTGGAGCACCATCTCTCCAAAGGTTCGAATCGTTTCGTTTTCTACTGTGCAAGAATCTACAAACGAATCAAATTCCGTATCCATCGAAGTTGAACACGTATCGTTGAAATGGATTGAATACGTTTCACAGAGAGAAGCATACGCCGTTCTCGCGAGGCTTGTATCTTCTTTATCGACACAGAAGAGGTCGATGAAGTGTCTCCATTCCCCATCGACATCTCCTCCGCGAATTCAGTCTCCAGATCGGAGAGAAACATCATGGAAAGGTTTATCTTCGACAGAAGTGTGTCTCCAGCTGTCCGTAGCGTCTTTGGAGAGACCAGTGAAAGGAGAGCAGAGGGGTTGTTCAGTTCGGACAGGTGGGCGAGAGTTGATTGCAGCTGATCGTTCAGGTCGAAGAGTGACAGGCTTCGGCGCTGAACAATTTCAGTGAGAGAGTGAAATGGAGAGAGAACTGTTTTGAGGAGAACCAGTGTCGAGCGAAATCGCTTCGTCCATTGTTGTTTGAGCCGAATCTCTTTTCTTTTGTCAACGACGTAGTTGCCAGAATTTTGGTGATGGATTGATAGCAGGCGAGAGCGTGTTCGGTAGTTCTAAAGATCGAATCCCATCTTATGCGATGGATGAGAGGAAGCGATGTCTTTCTTTCTTTGAGTCGCTTCTGTAAAGTCACCAACAGCCGTCGACGGTGCGGACTTCGTTTGATGAAAGAAGCACAGTCTTTCAGAATCTCGATTGCTCTTCTGAATTCAGAATACTGAATGCGATGGAGGGTTCGGTTCAGGACGATTTGGATTCGATGAGCGAAACAATGAACATGAATCCCTCTAAACCCTGCGAGTCTAAACCGTCCCAGAAACCCGTCGTTCTCTCCTCTCATTGCACTGTCACCATCCGAGGAAACAGAAATGCAATGGTGTAGTGGCAACTCGTTTTTCTCGAGAGTCGATCGAACAGCGTTAAGAATCTGTTCGCCAGACGATGTTGAGATGTGAGGGAGACCAATTGCTTGACGACTCAGTTGCTCATGTCGATCGAAAAATTTGAGAATAATTATGAGATGGTTGTTTGCCGAGATATCTGTCGATGAATCAATGATGACTGAGTAGAATGGACGGTTGGTTGAAAGGAGGGAACGATTGAAGGCGAATACTTGAGACATGATGGATAAAGCGTTTTGGAAGGAACGATGCGATTGAAATGTGCCGACAGATGAGGAAGGAATATTCGCTGAGCGATCGAACTCAGCAACGAGTGATCGATGATGACAGATTGGTAGATTATGTTTAGAGATGTAATGGACAGATCTAAATAAATTGGTGATCAGGATGTGGGAGAGATGCATTCGAGAAAGTGAGTTTTGAGTTGGCCCACTGAGTATTGCCTCTTTTGATTCAGCATTTGCATGAAGGTTTGTTTGAGTGTGTTTAACCAGGTTCGAGAGTTTGATACTTGTCGAATATCGTGTAATAAATGATTGGTTTTTGAGACGCTTGTTTTGATAGAATTCCGAGCATCTACAACAGAGAATCCCTTCCCCATCAACTTGCTTAAAGAGACCTTTCTCAGTCGGAAACATGTTTTCAAAGTCCTTTATCAACCTTGCCTGTTTCAAATCATTGATGGAAGAAAGAGGAGGATGCGAAATGGAGAAGTTTGGATCCATCGAGAAAAATATGGGAATGTGATCAATCCCGGATCTCGTCTTTATGATGAAATTGAGACGAATGCTCCAAGGAAAATGATCACATGAATTATATCAACAAGAAAAAGAATGAATCTGAATGAATTGAGGAAGTCGGCTCTGTGGGTGGAAAGCCCTGGTAGGGACTTCAAAGTGGATGTGATTTTCTTCGAACATCAAAACAAAGACAGTTAAGAGAGTTTTGAGAACGCCAAATGGTTCTTTAAAATAGTTTCAACTGAATCTGAACTGAACAGACACAGTTAGCATCTCAAGATCATTTCTGAATCTCAGTTTCAATTAAGGATCCGATCAACACAAAAAATGAAAAAAGCTCATTCTCATCACTCTGATGATTAAAGAGCAATACAGGCTGTCGAGAAGACATTTTTCATTGTCTCGCCTGACTCACGTGTTGTGTAACTTGCGGAGATAGATGGCAGGATCAGTATCATCGTCCAATCTGTTGAATCAACAGCGTCTGCTGACAAACCTGTGCCCAAACATGAACAAGTGTGCTCCATTTATATCATTTTCAGCACTATTTCCAGGTACTATTCCTGCTTCTCTCCTGTTTGAAGGTAGGCATTGGAGGCGACTCTCCAACAACATCGAATAGCGCACCTCCACATTTTATTCTCCACTCTCTGCTCTGTTCAATCATCTCAACCACGATAATGCGATTGAAATGGGAAGGAATGCATTCCAAAGGCAAAGCAAAACAGAGATCTGGGTGTGATCAATCTGAGATTTCGAACAATGAATCTTCGCAGCCTCCTTGAACAGGCCTGAAGACTCCATTCCCAATACCTCAACCTATTCCGATCAACCCTTTCACAAGCGATGGACGCATCAAACTCAATCATCACAATCAACACTCTACCCTCACGTGATTTGATGAACTGTGTCATCCTCCCACTATCTATGCTGCCACCACTCATGACTGCCCCTCCTGTGCCTCTCGGCCAACGGATGGTGTCGCTGTTTGGAGACTTGCAATCAACAAAATAATCAGATCTAACGAAAGCAGACAATGTGATCGCCACCGCAGTGGGCGACGCAGAAATTTAAGAACAAAGCAACACGAGTGGTTACATTGCACAGGCGTACGCTTGGATCCATTTTGTTGTGTCGAGGTACTACATCTTCCAAGATCCCAACTCCCCTGTCCTGTTTTCACGAACAAACAAGTCATTCAAGCTCATTCCAAGCAAATTAAGCACAATGTCGGCATAGGGTCACTTGGAGTCCCCATTCCTGGCGTTCACGTCTAACGAAATCAACTGACTGTATCAGCTACTGGGTTTGCTGGGGATCGAATGGGTCATCCGATTCATCAACATGAACATGATTCCTCGGTGTCTGGAACAGGTACATCAGTATCTGGAGATGAACGCTCCGATCTTCACCACGATGCACGATCGGAAGATTCAGACAGAAAGGACTTCAATGATGTGAACAGACAGCTGATGGGAAGGGAATCCTCTGAACCTGCTCAGCCACTCACGATTCTGGGAGTTCTGGTGACAGTTTGCGACATGTTCTCGTTGTTGCTGAGAGGAGTGCTTCAAGAACAACACAGCCTCCTGACTCGCGCAATTGAAGCATTGTGTGGCCAAATCACTGAGAAGTCGTCGGACTCCAGTAGATTCTGGTACTATTCTTGAATTCTCTTCTCTTTGGGTCGTTGCCCGAATCTCCAAAATCCCCACGAGCCCCGCGACTAGATTCTGTATCCATCGTTCATCTCGGTCTTCCCGTCGCTGGTGGGACGGTTCGACAACGAAACGTTGGCATATAACCTGCATCCTTCCTTCAACACACTTCTGTGGTCGGAAACTTGGAACACAGCTTGTCGCTGATCATGCGAGTGCACAACGCAGCGCGGATTGCACAGTGGGGTGGGAGTGTGCAGTTCAAGAGAGAAGAATGGACGAGAGCCAACGAACAAGCATGATTTGCAGATTTGGGATCGTCGAGCGGAAGAGGACACCGTGATGGACAATAAGAAGAATCGCCAAGATCTGATATTGAGGACACTATTCAAACAGTTTTCTCTTTTGAGTTTCATGTCTGTCTTTCTATTCTCAGATCTTGTCGACAATCACATCGACGCAAACGGCGTTCTCACAATCGGAACTCTCACTCGACTGGTATTATGACACACTTAGCGATGTTCAAGACACGCTTGGTGATGTTATTGAGGAACAAACAAAAGAATCAGAGGAGATGACCGTTCAAATTGAAAAGTTGGGAAAGATGCTGCTGAGTGTGGATAAGAAACTGGAAGAGAAACCAGATGACACGGAATTGCTGGGGTTGAAGGAGCAGATGCGTTTGTTGACCCAACTCCGCACATTGGAGAAGGCCAAAATCGTCTAATTATTCTGACATTTATCCGCTGTCTCAGCAAAACTATCTTCCTCTTTTGCAAAATTGCATTCGAATGTGAATCGACAATGCTTGAATGCGCTCGAAATGTTGAATGTTTGTGCTTTTCCTGTGAATCGTTTTCAGGCAGAAAATGTGGAGATCCAAGATCTCGTCAACCAAAAGGCGGAAGACGCTGAGACCAAACCAACAGCAGAGCACCCGCAGGATGCATCGGATGCGAACGACAGTCAGACCCCGAAGCGTCTTGATAGTGAGCATTCTTCGAAGGACACTTCGGCTGAACCAGAATCGGGTCCTGCGGTCTTTGCTCAGCATTCTGGCCCCTCTTCCCATTCGTCCAGCCACAGCACCTCTCCCGTCTTCACTCGGCGTCCTTCTCTTCCTGGATCTGGGACGCCCACGATCCTCCTGCCTGTGAACGCGGATTTGCATGGCTCATCTTCAAGCCAGTTCTCGCCGTCTGCATCGTCGGGGAGTCTGAGGTCATTGTCGCAGACTTTGGATCCGAATGACGAACAAGCAGTGCAGTTGAAGGAGCTGAAGGAAAGAACGGTGTTTCTGGAGAAGTAGCTTCGGATCTATGCAGAGAGAGTGCGATGGATGAAAGAAAGCAAGAAGCAAGGAGAGCGTGAATTGATGACGCTGAAAGAAGAAATTAGCGAAGCAAACCGACGCGACCGAGAATCGACCGGAATCATCGGGAAGCTGATTGAGGTGGTGCGAACGGGGCAAGATCTGTGTGGAAAGGGGGTGTAGAGAGACTAAGCTTGCTTTTTCGTCTTTCTTTGTCACATTTCAACTCTGAAATCCTCATCTGGGAACCCACGACCATCCGCATCGTGGCGAAGGTCGAAATGTGTAGAAAGAAAGTTGTCCACATGAAATCTACAATGATCAGTGAATAGAAGTTCCGAACGTTGTTGTTCAGACAGAGATTTGCGAATGAAGGTCCGGATCCAATCTCACCATTTCACGTATCTCCTCGGATCAATCATGGCATTCTCACCCTTCCTGGAACAGATGACTCAATCCATCGTGTCTTCTCCAGCTGCGATTGCCTGCATCGACAGCCTTCTCTTTTTTCGACACTGAACTAATGACGAACCAGCTCATCGGGGCTCTCTTGGACGAACTGCCTGTCTCGCTGAAGAAAGGGACAGCTGTTCAACACCGATACAAGTTGGTGTTTGGACACCTGCGCACAGAAGGGCTCTCCGATGCACTTGAGCTGCATCTGATCATTCATCAATCTCGCTCGTTCATTCTGTGTGTTCACCTCCAATCCTTGCCTAGTGTCCCTCCCATCTGAAGATGTCTTTCTCGTTCTGATTGACCTGATCGGAAGCGAAGCAATTCGGTCAGATCATTTTCGAATGCTCTTTCCCAAAACTGTTCAGTTCTGTCCCAGCCACTCGGTACATCACTCACAAAACACTCTCCGAGAAGCAAGAACGGACCGCATTGATTCGAGTTATTCGCAGTGGAAGTCTCGATGAGAGTGTGACAAACAACAGAGAAGATTCGAGAAGGAAATCAGAAGATGCAGGAAGAACTCGCGAGGAAAATGAGAGAGATTGAACAGAAGCAGGAGGAAGCTCAGAATCGGGACGCATCGCTGAGGAGCAGATCTGCATGGCAGAGGATGCTCTCTCAGAACATGACATCCGGTTGAACAGACTCAACACAATTCTGAGATTGGTCGAGAAATGGATCAAAATGGCCAAAACACTTGCCAAACAGCCCCCACCACAGTCAACTCCACGTCCGAGCCCGTCGGAACGAAAAGCACTTCAAACGCAATTTTTGGCGATCGCGGGAACTGCACCCGTGACGATCCCTCCAATCCTCAAAGCTGAGCAAGAAATGATCACACTAGAAGGAAATCAACCCCTCGAACCAGATGTCCCGAGTGTTCTCTCATCATCGCCTTTTCCGAGGAATCCCGTCCAAAATCCCCTTCTCCACCCCAAACCATACCCATTAGAAGGCCGAATTGACCGACCTCTCTCCCTTTTTTCTCTCGAAAATGGGATTTCAACCTCCATCCACTTCTGATCCAGACGAGTCTGATCTCTTCTCTTATCAACTCGATCCCACTCCAACTCACGTCATCTTCAGACCACCTCAATCTCTCGCCCCAACTCCAACACATTCTCCCATCTCTCCCTTCTTATTTTCCAACGTTGTCACTTCCTCTGTTCGAATTTACATTCATCTCGTCTCTGCTTCAATTCATCTCATCAACTTTCATTGGCGAACCAGCACATTCCCCAGCTTCCACCATTTCGATCCCTCCCACTCCCATCCACACTCCCTTCCCAACCGATCCGCAACTCCCCTCGCTTCGACCATCCACCCAATCCTTCATGTTTGGGTCGTCTTCACTTCATCTCATCGTGGCATTCTTCCATCGACTCGCCTCTGCCTTGTCTACTCTTCTTCTGACAATCACTTCGCCCACATTCGTTGGAGTTGAGATCGCAGCAGACGACGCAAACGACAGGTCTCTCTCCGAACAAGAAAACGAGAAGAAAGGGAAGATTCGAAAAAGAAGAAGGATGCAAAGAAGGAGCTGGAAGCTAACAAACTGGAAACATCGAAAACTCTCAACAAGGACAAGCGAGTGACACGGAAGGACCGCAGTTTGGGATTGTCTGACATCGCAAAAGATCTCCTCAATCATGTCTTAAAATTCCAAAAAAAGAAACAAAAATGCATTGAAATAAACACCTATCGACCGTTTTCTCCTTAGTAGGAGTCTTGATCACTTGTTTTCGGCATCGTTCTGTCACTCCGGCTTCCGGTTCTTGGGTCTTGCCAAATTGAGGTAAGGTTAGATCGTCGGTGTTTTGCGAATTTAGGTTAATGATGAAGGGAAACAAGTTACGAAAATGAGATAGGAGAAACAAGGGACAGTATTTGAAGTGAAAGTTGTTGTGAGGTCTGAATTTGGTGATGATCGGAGTGAATTATGGGTTCGCAAGCCACAGTTCTCACCAACTATAGCTGAACACCGATCACTAAATCATTGATTCAATTTGAGAAGTTCTGAACTGCAGTTTTGTGAAGTGGAGAAAAACTGAAATGGAGTTAAATAAATGTATTGTCTGATCGCACCCTTTATTCCTTGTTACAAGACCCAAGAACCGGAAGTCGGAGTGACAGTTGTCTCGAAGAAAAGATCGCGCCTTATTCACTGTGAAATAGTGTCTCACCCTTGTATCACGCAACAGACGCTTCTCTCTGTTGAAATAATGAAGAGAAAATGAACAAAAGATCAGGAGACACTTCATTTCTTGATTGATGGAGGATTTACGTCATCACACCGTTTGTGGAGCTTGTGACCAGTATGAGATCATTTTACTCTAAAAATACCATTCATGCATTCTTGTTTTCCTTGATTGAAAAGAGAAGGAAGAGTTTTCATGCAATGAGTTTGATCGAACTGTAATTTTTTAGTTTGTGTCTGTAAGTCGAAAACCCGGTCTCAAATAGATGTATGCTTCCAGAATCACTGCGAAGTGCAATGTTACAGAGCTACTGTCAAAATATTGGAGGGGGGCACGGAGTCGGATTATGCCGCTTCCTTTGGACAGCACACACTGTTTGAGTGTGATTCTTGTAAACTCTGGCATCATCCCATGGTTTTGTTTGCGGGAACGATTGGGATTCTCGCTTGATCGTGGTCACTCTCTCATTCTTTGTTTTTAACTTACAGCGGAAAATGTAAAACTGCAAGGACGAGATGAGATGGCACTGAAGTTCAAACATGGTTTATTCTCTTCTTTGGGGAGTATGCTAGTGTTCTTTTAGACGCTCACAACCAAAACGGCCTTATTGGTTTGTTTGTGAGACATTGGTCCACTTGGGGGATTGATCGGATCTCAATTATTAAGACAAGGTTCACTTGCCTAATTGGAATTTCACGAACAAATTTGGAGACAAAACAGAGAAATGTGGAATCATTATTAAAATGGAACGATGAACGGAGAAAAGAGTGAAAAGTGAATTGTGACAATCCACAGCGGCCCGGCTCTTTCGAATTGATTGAAAATCAGAAACCGACAAATGTGAATCGGTATCTTAATCACAAATCTCGTCATGTTTTCTTCTTCCTTCAAGTTTAAGAGTGAGAGATTGTTGCATTCTTGCTCGAGTTGCACATCTTGCTTGAACAATGGAGTTTGAGCATTTTCCGACTGAGACATCTCAGAAAAGGTCTGGTTGGGTCAGAAATCAGAGTTGGAAGAATAATGGATGAAAGGAAGGAGACATTCATTGCTTTCAAAGACTCACAGAAATCACTTCCATTTCGCAGGCGGTGATCCTCCAAATTTTCGTATCCGACCGAATTTCTGCATTCAACAGAATACATCTTGATCTTTGTCTGTGAATACACAATTTCAGCGAAAGTGGACGGAATGAGAGAAAGCAGTGCAAGAGAACGGCGAGATATCATCATACAGTCTGAAATAGTTGAGTAAAATGGAGGACACACAGTATATTTGTGGATATTTGCATGGTTTCATCGAAGTGCAATTTGACAAATGGTTTCGAAAGAGTCGTTTTCACTGAAGATTGACTGCTATACTTGTATTTTGGGAGAGTGTTGCCAAAATGTCGGAAGATTTAGAGACTGTACAAAGAAAGCTGAATAAAAATACAATATACACCGTTGATGTGCAGAAAAGTTTCATCTGTCGTATCAAGTTGAAATACTTTTTAGATGTGATCAGAAACGCATTTTGAAGTACGAAAGGACAAATGATGCATGCGGTGATAATGACAGTCGGATGGGCTCGATGGATGGAGAAAGAGAAGACGATCATCCCATGTTGTTTGTTTTTCTCGACACTTCGCCACGATTGTTACAGTCTGTTTCAAAAAGATCTCCAACTGTTGCAAAAAATTGAGATTTGTTTCAAAAAGATGGATGATCGACTCGATACTCTCTCCCATAATACTGCTTTTCCAGTCTGGACCCCTTTCCGAACCAGACTTTTCTCTTTTTTTCGTGTGTATTGATAGACAGATAATGGCAGAAAAGATGGTCTGTCTTCTTTGTAGAGAAAGAAAAACACATTTTGTTGAGATTTTCTGACATTTATTCTCTTTCATTTTTCTGGCTCTCATTATTCTTCTCTTTCTCAGAAAGGCCTCGATCCTTCATCAAAATGAGAAATTACTCGGTGGTTTGCATTTTATTCATTGTTACATTCATATGATGTGAAGTGATGCACTCCTCCCTTTCGCATCATCACTTGGCCATTTTTATCGATTTCTCACTCTTTTCTTGTCATTATTTTCCATAGTATCACCTTCTAGGCGCCATTCCGAATGATCTTACAGATTTTTATTGAACAACAAGCTCACAATCAGCACAAAACACATGTTCCGACTCTCTCTCTTCACAGCGATTTGATCGGATTTCCACATGTTTTCTCTTTCATTCTCATACTTTTACGCAGATATTTTAACTAATTCTTGCGAACTGATCAGTTGTCCAAGACGTGCCTTCTCGAGTTCTCCAAGTCGTCTCCACACTGCCAATATCCATCTTGAAAGTCCATTTTATTTTCCTACGCGTCCATTCTATTCGAGTCTTCTCTGACCTCTTTTTCATCGCCGTTTCACTCCCTATTTGTGTCTCAACTGCCGCTTCACAAAAGCCTTTATCAAATCTTTTGAATGAAATTGGTTATCGATAAAACTTGACCTTTTCGTCACATCGACACATCCCTGCCCCTGTTTCTCATCAATAGACCATGTGACGTTCGTACGGTGACGCTTGGAATCTCAAACCCTTTCGTCAGATCTCTCTTCATCACAATTTTTCACATCGATCAAATCACTTCATCACAATACAGACTCTCCATTCCACCTTGGGTCCATTGTGTTTTATTTCTGTCAAGAGGAAAAGAGTTAAAAAGAAGTCGTCCAGCGGCAGTTGAGACACAAATAGGAGTGAAACGGCGATGAAAAGAGGTCAGAGAAGACTCGAATAGAATGGACGCGTAGGAAAATAAAATGGACTTTCAAGATGGATATTGGCAGTGTGGAGACGACTTGGAGAACTCGAGAAGGCACGTCTTGGACAACTGATCAGTTCGCAAGAATTAGTTAAAATATCTGCGTAAAAGTATGAGAATGAAAGAGAAAACATGTGGAAATCCGATCAAATCGCTGTGAAGAGAGAGAGTCGGAACATGTGTTTTGTGCTGATTGTGAGCTTGTTGTTCAATAAAAATCTGTAAGATCATTCGGAATGGCGCCTAGAAGGTGATACTATGGAAAATAATGACAAGAAAAGAGTGAGAAATCGATAAAATGGCCAAGTGATGATGCGAAAGGGAGGAGTGCATCACTTCACATCATATGAATGTAACAATGAATAAAATGCAAACCACCGAGTAATTTCTCATTTTGATGAAGGATCGAGGCCTTCTGAGAAAGAGAAGAATAATGAGAGCCAGAAAATGAAAGAGAATAAATGTCAGAAAATCTCAACAAAATGTGTTTTTCTTTCTCTACAAGAAGACAGACCATCTTTTCTGCCATTATCTGTCTATCAATACACACGAAAAAAAGAGAAAAGTCTGGTTCGGAAAGGGGTCCAGACTGGAAAAGCAGTATTATGGGAGAGAGTATCGAGTCGATCATCCATCTTTTTGAAACAAATCTCAATTTTTTGCAACAGTTGGAGATCTTTTTGAAACAGACTGTACTCTGCGTCTATTTTAGGAAAACTACAGATGAATCCAAAGTGGATAATGAATCAGATTCAAGATAATTATTCTTCCGTTAGACTTGCAGTTTTGCATCTTCCGCTGTAATTTCCATTCTCTCTCAGACTTCTGACAATTTAATGATCGCTCTCCAAAGATTAAGTGAAAACAAGTGATCTCCATCGTGAGATGTAAACCCAGAAATAAAATATAAGAAGAGTCAATACTCACAAATCAATCATCAGAAACAACCCTTCGGTGTAAAAAGAAGTGTTTGTCAAGTTGAGACTTCGTCGGCCACAGCATTTGTGGTCGAAAAAGACAGACAACAAACAGAGCTGTTGCACGATGTGTCTGGCGAGGTGCGGAAGGGACGAAGACTGACAGTGTCGACATCTTCCTCCCATCGTCTTCTTCATGCATCCTCCAGCCATGTCCATCCACCCATCCCTGCCCTTCCCAGCACCAGCACAACAATATCGTTGACCTCTTCCTTCCTCGTCATGGACATGTTCAGAACACGTTGTTTGTGCTGACACTGACGACGTTGGGAGGGGACGAAGAAAACGAGAGTGTGTTGTTGAAGCGATGACGAGGAATCAACGCAGATGAATCAATTGATTCCGAGCTCTGTGCAGAGAGAACGATAATTAAAGCTGAACGAAGAGGGTTGATTGATGAGTCAAGAAAGATAGGATTTGAGATCAGGACGAAAGAGAACGATAGATAACTCAAAACATGGTGAGTGCGTTGTTCGATGTCCGGTGTGTCGAGGGGGAGTTGGAGGGAAGGAAGAGTTGGCTGTTGCAGATTGCTGATCAGAGGTCGTCGCTGTTTTGTTGAGTCTTTGTTTCTGTCTGCCTTCTCTCCACGCGAAGAGAGCATCCGCTGAACGACGATCCACGACGCGCAATCACAGGCACACAACCACCTCCACCAACAACAAGTCCTGCGGGCACATCAGACGACAACGAATGCACAATCTTCCGCTTCGGCGACACAATCGGCATTCCCAACGAATCGCGCTCCAATTCTTGTTTCGAAAAGGCAGTCTCTTCAAACCAGCTTCCACCAACATCAACCACAACCACGCCCTTCCCCGAACTCCACACAACAACTCCCCCACTCATCTCCTCTCCTTCCGACTCTCTCAGAGGCGAGCTGTTCATCACAACACAGTCAAGAATCCGAACTTCCTTCCGATCCAAAACTGACTCTCTCTTGATCTCCACAATCAGAACTCCGCCCTTCTTCCTTCCTCCACTCTCTGATAACAGTGTCCCACAATCCGAGAACTTACATTTCCTGATTTCTGTTCTTTCTTGTCCTGTCGAAATCTTAATCAGTCCAGTTCGCTCTCCTCCTCTTGTCTCACTTCGATTCGTCGAAATGAACACACATCCATCCATCTCAAATCGAGACGACGCCAGTGTCGACGAGAACGCCACAAGTTCAGCGTTTCGAGTCTCCACTTCGACAAACATGCAATCCGACATTTCCAGTCTCACTTCAGATGAGCTCGAGCTGCACTTCACAAGTGTCACGTTCGACTCCATCCAAACCGACTTCATCTCAATCTTTGTCAGTCGAAGTGATCCTCCCGACCACAACACCATCCCCATCCCAACGCCCTCTCCCTCCCAACGCTCCACCACTCTCACTCCATCCAAGACACACTCCCCAAACCCACTCACAACAACGCTTGCTGTCTTCGTCTCTCCAACCAGCGATGGGCGTGGAAGTCGAAGTGTCAGTTCCATCATCTGCAGCGATCCTCCAGCGACAACCACAACTCCTTCCTCCTTCCCTCCCCATCCCGCTCCTTCCTCCACATCCACTCGACCCTCTTCTTCGAACAGACTCCTCATTTCCAGTGTCTTCCGTCCAACATGGACCTGAGATCCAAATCGCGCGGACTTGTGAATCAGCAGAATCACCTCGTTCAATCCTTCTTCTTCTGTCCCTGTCTTCCATCCAATCGCAATCGAGCTGCACGGAGTTGAGAACGATCCACATTCCTCTGTTCTGTTCGATCCTCCTTCCGACACAATCACTTCCACAATCGTGGAGTCTCCTGTCGTGAACGAGAGAGAGGGATCGAACAGAATGCTTCCATCTTCCGCATTCGTCGGTTCGAGAGAGGCGATTGTGTATGTCGAACTGTATTTCACAATTCCATTCTTTCCAATCGACACCTCGTTTGATCTTCCTTCCGTTGTCGATGTGAATGTCACGTGGAGTGTCACAATCGGATTCAGTGTCAGTTCACAATTCGTCCCTTGCTCAAGATCTGTTCCAGTCAGACGAACAAAACACGATCCTCGTCGACCTTCCACCAACACAATCTCGAATTCAGTGATCTTTGGAGGGAACGGTACTTTGACCGCGATTCCATCTTCCACAATAAATCCACTCGATTCAGTCCAACTTCCTTTCAGCGTGTATTCTTCTCCATATTTCAGCTCATCTGATGTTTCTTCCTCTCCAACTGCGAACTCTGCTGTGCAGTGTGTGTCGTTCAGAATATCCACATCCGACAACGATTCCCATCTTGTGCTTCCATTCGACAGACTCACTTTTCCTGTTCGAGAGAGCAGGGCACGTCCTTCCATCAACACAATCATCTTAGTTCGATTATTGTTCAGTTGTCTCGTTTCGAGACCGACAATTCGAGCAGATTCAGCAGGAACAGAGAATGTGACAGTGGCATTCGCAACACAAACACTGTCATCAACGTCGAATCGAGTAATCGCATATTTTGTCCCAAATGAGAGCAGAGGGTTTGGATTCCCGAAGATCAGCACAGAGAGGGTGTGCGTTGTCGATGAAGATTCACCAGAGAGGGTTCCATGCAGCTCAATCTCATCGCCAATCAATGATGACCCTTCCATCTTCCGAACTCCAACAGAGAATGCCTTCCCTCCTCCCAACTTCACTCCATTCAGTGTCACCACTGCTGATTTCTGTTTGTCGTCTCCGAGTGAGCAAGAAGCTGATGTGATCCGAATCGGTTCAGATGGAGTGGAGAAAGGAAGAGCAGCGACAACAACCACAACTGATGAACTGGTCATTCCATCAATCGAATAGTGTTTTCCATACAACAGAGTGTCTGTCTTGTTGTACACTTCCACAAGAACGAACCCAGCCGAGAGGTCAGATGAAGCGAGGAGCAGAGAAACTGGTTCTGATGATGATGGAAATGACTTCAGAGTGAGTGTGAAGTCTTCAGGAGGCATTCGTTGTGTTGAGAGAGTCAGATTCAAAGTGTTTGGATCGGACAACGAAAGCTTACACGAAACTGAGGAGAGAGTTGGACCGAGTGGGGTTTTGAAGGACGAGGCAGACAGGAGGATGTGTTCGTCATCTTTCTCACTTTTAGTTCGCATTACAGATTTGAGTGTGTAGTTTGTGTTGTATTGCAGCTGTCCACTTCCTCCAATTCCGATCGTTGATGTTCCAGCACTTGGAGAGCTGAACGAAACGTCGAACGAATGACCAGAAGTCAATGTCACTGTGAATGTCTTCCCAGATGGCAGATTCTCACCAGAAACAGCGAGAACAAAAGTAGATGTGGAGACTTCACTTGGAGCGTCGAATGAGGTGATGCGGGGTGGATGAGGCACTTCGAAGAAGAGACCAGAGTTCACAGCAGCCGATGATGATTCTGATTCAAACGACTTCAAATCGTATTTCCCTCCAAACACAACATCCGTGCTCGACTCACTTGACCCAATCGAAAAGTTCACAAAACACTTCGTTGATGTCACATTGAACAGCTCTCCACTCGACATCATCTCGTTTGATGTTCGAGAAACAACTGCAAGCGTCTGTCCATCTGAGGTCAGCGTCGTTCCAGTCAGCTCAACAATCACAACGTCTTTCTTTCCATTCAGAGCACAGTCAACTGAGGTGATTCGAGCTGGCTCTGCTGGTGTGGTGAACGTGAGGGTGTCTGGAAGCGCGATGTCTTGATCAGGTTCCTCTCCTCCATCCCACATCACTTTCGTTACGTCGTATTCTGTCGACCATTCCAGTCTGTCTTCTGCTGTCGACGGATAGAGAGTTGCTTTTCCAATCAGTGTTGTTGAGTCTGAGTGAGTCAGTGTGATGTTCCATTCATTCTCTCCTTTTTCAACCAGCATCCAATAACTCCCTTCCTCCAAACGAACTCCCTTCAAAACAATCTCTGTCGTGTTCCAATCTTTCAGCGTGGAGTCAGCTGTCAGAACTGTTGGTAATGGGAAGAAATTGGATGCGAATGACGTTGTTCGATTGGTGTATGTTGCACTCGGAAGAATCCCGTTCGTTCCAGATGAAACGACTGCTGTTCCAAATCTGGACGTTGTTGTGTCATTTCCAAACACGACATGGACGAGACGAGGAACATTCGATCCATCCAGCAGCACTCCCATCGTTCCTTTGATCGCTTGACTAGTCTCGACTGTTACTGTCGCGTAATTTCCATCGAACGAAACATCTGCAGACTTGATTGTGGGTGTTGAGGAGATGAAAGGCACACGAGTGCTGTCCGCTGTTGAATCTCCTCTGAAATACACATTCGGTGCACCTGACGTAGAGTCGCAGAACGTGATCATGCCTGACGTGATTTGGGATGATGCATTGTAATAGAAATACACATCCTTTCCGTTTGGATCGTTTGCGTTGGTACAGTCTCTGAATTGCGAGGAGGTGAGAGACAGAGCTGTGACAGTATCGATGAGAACCGCACCCGAACGAGACGTCGCTGAGCATTGGACGAAGGCCGTGCCTGAGATTGTGATGAGATCCGAGAGGAGATACGCAGCTCCGTCTGTATTAGCTGTGGACTGCTCGAAACAGCAACAGTCAATCGAGATTGACGACGCAAAGTTCACAAGGATACTCCCACCAGCATGCCCCGCCGAACATTCTGTGAACGACGAATCAGACACAGAGAACGGCTGTTTACTGCTGACATCGCCCCAAAAGAAGACTGCTCCCCCATCGCCACTACTCGCTGTGCAGGTGCATTTGTGGAAGAAGCAAGTCCTAACGGTGAGGAAGGACGATGCCTGATTGAGGTAGATCGCGGCTCCATGAGAACCATCTGCGGAAGCGACTGTCATCTCGTTGAATGTGCAGAGAGTGAAGGAGACGGACGTCACATCTGATGAAGAAGTGATCGCGAATCGACCAAGGTGGGTTTGGGTTCGGTTTTCGAACGAGAAGTCGAGAGGGGTGTTTCGTGAGCGGATGCAGGATGAGAAGGAGGTGTTCAGACACAGCAAGTTACCTCCCAAGTTCGGCGACATCATTCCTGTCCCGCTGTCGTGGTTCGTGCTCTGAGCAACACAACTCCCAACAACTCGCTGAGAAACTTCACTTCCGAACAGATGCTTGCCTGGTGAGAATGCAGACGACGACGAGATATTCACAAGATAGCTTTCAACCAGATTCGTTCCCACTTGGATGACAGAGTCGAAAGCATGATGAGAGTGGAACGTGAAAAGAGGCCCAGTTCCAAGCGGAAAGTGCTGAGTCTTCATCGATAGGTCAACTCCACTAATCGAAAGTAGCTGACGTGATTCATGATCAGCTAGACGGTCATTTTTCATTTGCATTTCAATATCAATCTCACGTTGATTTGGAGACGTGGTCACAAGCGGAAGAACCGCATTCAATGTCGATTTGTGAGAGCTTCGGGTAATCTGGATTTGGCATCCATATCCATCCAAATCACCAGTTACGACGAATGGTGAACATTCCATGTTCGAAACGATCTCGCTTCCCTCGATTGTCATATCTGACGACGAGAGCAGACACGCAGAATACCCGAACTCTTGCACATCCAGAATCCACGATGTCATCCGCAGCGTGCTGTTCCGCACATCCAACAACCACAACTTCGGAGTGTCGGTAAGAGAGTCACGTTGCTCAGCATTTTTGTCCAGATTTCCGAAGGGCGATTTTGTTGATCCTCCATTTCCAGTTAGTCGGGTCATATTTCCGCGTAATTCCATCCATGTCGACACAATCGGTAATGATTCTGTCGAAAACCATCCTGATTCGAACTGTATTACCGTTTGTTCAGAGTTTGAGTTATGCCAACTGTGACTCGATTTCTCAGCAAATACGGTTTTAAATTTCCTGCAAACAGCATCCATTGAGTTAAGGAACTGGAATAGTGCCAGTAAGGAGATCATCACAATCTGAATGATTCTCGAACGTCGATGAAGAAGTGATCGAGAGATAATGAGCCCTTAATTGTGGGTGTATCAATTGATTGACGACTTTTCGGGCTGATATCATTCATCAACAGTCACGACGTCATTTTGGAGCAGACGATGAATCATTGATCGCTCCAAAACATGGTTTAGACAAAGAGAATGAGAAGATGATGATTCGAGAGCGAGATAAAAGTGGACCATTACTGCTAAGCAGAAACCACATCGAAACTCAAAATGTCAGCATATCTGTCCTTTTCATAGATTAACAACGCGAATCTGACGTTCTGCGGGATGTTGGCGAGTGAGTGTGATTGTCTCTGGTCGTCCACAAACAGAACGAGGGTGTGTCTGTTCATGTCCAATTCCATCGTCATAACTGAGTTGTCTGATGGTTTTTGATTTCCTTCTGCGATTTTCGTCCCATTTTGCCAAACATTTCCTGAATTCAAAGAAAACATTGAAGCACCTGATCGATGTATAATGTCGCCTGTTTTGGACTGTCCGAGTTGTGACGAGTCGATCACACCAAATCCTGGAAAGATGAAAAAAAAGTACAAAACTGTGATAATTGTATGTGTCGCATCGAATCGACACTCTCCACACTCCTCGTGTGATCTTGTCCGAGAAACACGATTTGCTTGTCCCCACGAGACTTGTGATTCGTCGCCCTTCCTTCCGAAAATGTGTTGGATCCCAGATTGTGAACACATTATCTGGAGGAACAATCCCTCGAATCCACTTCACATCCTTCGCTGCTTCTGTCACCAGTGCCTCCACTGCCACCACTTTCGAGTGTGTTGTGCTCAGCTTGTCGTTCAGCCTCTTCTCCATCGCCACAACCTCTCCCAGCTTCTTCGTCAGCTCAGCAATCGTCTCGTCCTTCATTTGAAGCTGTTTATCCTTCTCCTTGTTCTGCTCCTCTTTGCTTCGAATTGTCTCGTTCGCTTGTCGCAGCGTTTCTTCGGTCTTTCGGAGAGTCGTGGTTCTCTCTTCTGTCTGTTGAGTGAGTGTGGTGATCGAATTGTCTTTCTGTCTGATAGCAGCATCCTTCTCGATGATCAATGCGTCTTTCTTATGGATCCAGTCTGATGTACTTTTCAACTCTTCTTCCTTCTTTCTGAGAATCGCATCCTTTTCTTCCATATGACGTGTCATCTCAGCCATTCTGTCGTCTTTCTGCTTCATCTGAACATCTTTCTCGATGATGGATTGATCTTTGTCTCGAATAATCACTTGTGATTGGTGGAGTTCTTGTGTGAGTGTGTTGATTATGTGGTCTTTAGATGTCATCAATTCTTTCATTTCGTGTTGAATTTCTGTCATTTTTATGATTTCTCCTTCTTTCTCTCCAATTTTGGTTCGAAGAGCGTCTCGCTGAGCAACAAGTTCGTCCACAGGCATCGACGTCTCATCTTCAACACATTCGAGTTTGTTGAGAAGAAGAAGTGAAAAGCCCGAATTGGCGTTGACAGGTGGATCAGGATGAGAAGAGAGGGCGGAGAGAGATGAAGACAGAAGGGTCTTGTTTGGGATTGGAGTGGGTGGGGAAGAAGACAGGCACAGTTTGAGCATGGTGTTGATGAAGTCGAGAATGGGATGAAGATGATTTTGTCCTGTAATTTGGGGTTGGTTGTGTGGTGATGGTTGTGGTAAGGGTTGTGGTTGTGTTTGGAGAGGCGAGGGAGATTGGGTAGTAGAAGCGAGGATTGAGGGAAGGGAGAGCCAGAGAGGAGAGGAGAGGAGGTGTGGGAGAGAAGGAGGGTGGCGTTGGAGGATGGTAGTGAAGAGAGGAAGGAGGTGGAAGTTTGTGGAGTTGGGGAGAAACTGTGTGGACGAGGATTGGATTGATGAAGGTTGGAGGAGAAAGAACGAAGAGATGAGAAGTGAAGAGACGAGAAGAACAAACGGTGAAGAGGGCAGAGAAGAGATGGATGACGAGAGATGGATCTGATTGGGATCGGGATCGAGGGTCACTCATAATAGAGTTCGGAGCAATTCCGAAACGAGTACAGATTGTGTGAAGGATCTGAGAAATCATCATCAACAGAAACATCAACGAAATCGGAAGAATGAGAAATGGAGGAGATTAAGGACAAATTGAAAGGTGATTGGAAAGAAAGAGACGAAGGAATGAAAACCTTAATGGTTGACAAACAGCGAAGGGATCTCCAGATCCATCGACAATCGATTTTCCGAGTGTAATCAGTTCATCTTCAGAAATCTTGTCGGTCTAAGAAGGATAATGTTTTGTGAAAAGTATCAAACTTGGTCAGTCTTTGGTCCGTCCTGATTCGGTCCAAAGCTAAGTGCATGTGAAGGCTGAAATACAAGGAGGTGAAAGGATAAGGCGGAAAGAAGAGATTTCAAACTTCACTGATATTTGGAAACATTTCACTCAAGAGTGAGATCTCAGATCAGACCCTCACACATTTTTTATGTTCAGATTTGTGCGAACCGATGGACCATTCACTCAGTTTTAGGGCCTTGCTCCATTTATGAAATTCATCTAAAAGAAGAAAGCTTTATTATGATCAAGAACAATGTGAATCAGTCGAGCAACATTCAGATCCAACCATACTTTAGATTTATCATCTTCGACTGTCAATCGATACATTTAAGTCTTCTTTGATCGCATCTGACTCAGAAAGTTGTCTTTTTCTTTCTGATTATCGACGATAATTCACTTGTTTCGCCCTATCTCCCGAGATCTCGAAGGTGATTCTTCATATCCTATCAGTCACGCTCAAAACAACTCACTTCTGAACTTATCGGCTCCATCCCAACCAATTGATAATCTCAAGTTGTTTCCTCCGAAAATGCAGAATACAGTACCCGTCTTCTCGAGCGGTCGATATTCGACACATCGACGAAAAAGAAAGGTGGAACTGCCTGAATGTGCTGAGGATGTTCTTGAAAGTCTTCACAGATATCCCCTGCTTGTGTGGCATGATCTCACGGCATCTAATGATTCCGACGATTCTCTGGTCGAGCACAAAACCATGAAGTCATTGACTTCGCTTCTGGCATCTATTTGCGAAGCTGGAGTTGGATTGGAATGGCAGGTCCGTATTTCTTTTTGTTATCTTCCCATTCGTTGCTTTGAATCTTTGATTATGTCTTTTTTTTTGATTTACAGGATTTGATGGAATGTTTCGTGTGTGCTGTGATTGGACTTGAATCTAAAGCTTCGTGGAGCGACAACATGTTTCACTTCGATTGGGACGATGTTATTGTCGATGGAAACGGAACAACTCGCATTAGTTTGTCTCTTTTCCGTCGCTCTCATCCTATCCAGACATATTCACGTCTCATTCAGGTGAAGTTCCTCCCAGTCCACCACAATCCTTCTCTGCTGGCATGACCAGCCTCTCCCATCTTTTTCTTGCCTGGATTGAACAACTTTCGGAGTCAGCCTGCCTTCCATCGCGCATCAACCAACACTCCCGCGACAATCTTGTCCCCCGTGTTCTCTTCCACATCCTCAACCATCTCGTCATCTACGGGCATGTGGTTCCCATCTGCGACGCATCCAAACAAGCAGAGATCGTCGGATCTGTCTCAGAATCGTCCATCGCAAAGATGCCATATTCTCTCAGTCTGTTCGATGCGTTGTTGTGGTTGCTTCAATATGCATATCTTGTTGTGAACGAGATGGAAGATCGCGGGCTCGTCGACCACTCAGTTAGATTGACCGACCTTGATTGCGATGTTAATTCTCCGCAATACAAACAATTCGTGAAAATACTCGAACCGGAGCTTGCCCATCTGAGGACTCTGTTTGATCCGGATTTGTTTGAAGAAGCTGAAAGAGATTCGTTGTGGCTCGCGTTTCTGCAAGAAGTTGTGTCGGGGGAGGAGGTTGTGGTGTGATGTCTTCACTTTCTTTTATTCGTCTTTTTTTCAGAATGACACGTCGTTCCTCAAAGTGTCGTTCTTCAGACCGACTCTGCTCTCGCTCCAAGCGCAGTTCCAAGAAGTGGCATCGTCGGAGGAAGAGTCAGAGGGAAGTTCGACGTCATCTTCTCTGAATTCGTCGCTCACTTCACCACACACTTCCCTCGAAGCACATCTCAATTCTTCTCTTCGGACAAACTTATCGTCTCCACACTTCAAGCAAGAATCTCTGAAACTTCTGACCATCTTTCACTCCCTCCTCACGTCCCCTCTCCACCCCTCACTCCCCAAACAGACTCCAATTGACTTGTCCACCTACATGCTCTCACTCTACCAAATCGACGATCTCGATCCCACAGAACGATTCGATTCTTCCATGTTCGACGAGGAAGATGATGAGATTCTTGCTCAATCGCTGATTCGCTGCCGATCTGTCTGCGATCTCGTTGGTCCTGACAAATGCGTTGACGATGTGTTGGCCGTCATCGATCGCACAGTCTCTGTTCTCGGAAGCTCGAATTCTCTTCTCCGCCTTTCAGCCCTGTCTCTTTTCAGCTATCTTGAAGATGTGCCGTGTGTGCTCTCTCAACTGCCTCGTTTGTGGAATCGTCTCCGCTCGGCCTTCCACGATGGATGGCCTGAGGAACAGCATGTTCTTATTCGAATGTCGACAATGTGGATCATTCACTTCATCGTCCATGCATCTCTCCAACCATTTCCTGTGACTCAGTTTGATTGGGATGGTCTGAGCTCAGCATCTTTCGGTGAGAGCTTCACATTTCTCGCATCTGTCACTCTTCTCATGCTCATCCGACGTTCTCCGATTGACGAGGAGATTGATGAAGCTAACGCGATCCAGCTCATCCTCTCTTTCGAACAGCAACAACATGCCCTCTCTCGAATCGTCTCCATTCTCGATGACGAACCACAATATTTAAACAATCGCCTGACATGTGTCAGTCTTCTTTCGTATTGTATTCTGATCTCTCTTCGATCATCTCGTGACTTCCCGATCAAACTCACAACCTACCTCACGACTCATCCTGACTTTGATTTTAGCCAAATTCTTATCATTTTCGAGAACATCCTTCTCATCCTCTGCCACAACTCTCAAAATCCTCGCAAACCACACCAGCCGCCTCTCGACCTCATTTTCGAACGACTTCTCCGAACAAACCCTGATCACCTCTTCGCAATGAGTGACGGAAAAGATGCTGGTCTCCCAAACACACTCGTCAATACGTCGTTGTGTGGCTTTCATGCGATCTGTCGAAGAGGCGTGCACTTCACTCTGATGGAGTCTGAGCTGGTGCGAAAAGGACAGCCTTTGCTCAACTCGTTTTGGATGTTTCTCACTCCTCTCATCTCTGACACGTTCAACCTCTTTCTTTACTTCCCTCCTCCACTCGTCGTTCGCTTTTTCCTTCCCGTTTTGTGGTTGGACTTGGATTCTCGCTTTCTGGTCGACGGGCTGAAAGTGATGATGATCACACTGCTCCTCGTCACCGCCCCTTTCGGCGACAACCTCAGTCTGAAGGAGCTGTTCCGATCAGATCGGCACCGACACGACATACATGATTCGTCTGCTGACTCTGATTTCATATCTCGTTTCCAATCTCTGGAATGGCTGAACATCCCAACTGGATTCGAATCTGCACTCGCTTACTCAAACCCACACGACTCATTCAATCTCAATTCCAACCAAAACAGACTGCAAGTCTCTCCAAATGCTTCTACTCCCCTCACTCACATCCCAAATATCATATTCCAGTATCTATCACACAAAACGAGAAACATGATTCATGACATCTGCACTGTTGGGGATTTCGTCGGAGATTTGACCCATGCCAGTTTGTCCTTCGAGTTGACTTCATCTCTTCAGAAATCGGATTGATTGAGTTGAAATGTGAGGACTTTTCTGAGACGTTAAAGTCGATACTGTGTGTCCTGTTCACTCGGTCATTTCTTCAGTTCTCCTGTTCCTGCCGAAGTATCGGTTGTGTTGGAATTTGTGAGGAGACTTGTGTGTCAGTGTAGAACGAGGTTTCTGATGGAGATGGTGCGTTTTGGATTGTTGGACGTTGTGCTTCGAGGAGTGTCGGAATCATCGTTTCTGGAGGACTACGAAAACGGGATTTGTGTGATTGGTATTCTGCTTCGATCGATTCGTGATTGTGGAAACGAACAAGAAATGGTCAGTCACAACTTTTCTCACCTTCTCTCTCCAACTGAAGTGGAGTGAACAGCCTCATAAGACTCCTCCATCAACTTTTTCGTCTATCGAACGCTCAGTTGCTCGTGAAGTGGAGAGCTCAATTTTGATGTGTTGATCGATGATGAATGTTGCTTGGAGGAAAGAAAGTATCTAAAGAAAGATCCACAGTTGAATTGTATTGATCAAACCACACTTCATAAAATACTGTTAGATCTAACCATTTTTTGTAAACGAATGATCCTTCATCATTTATTTTGCATCTATATTCTTTTTGGTTTCGCCCATAATAACGAACCACGTTTTAGTCGTTATTCTCCCGTGAATCTATTGTCTGTCTGCAACGACCAGCTCAAAAATGGAGACACAATCGGAGCAAGTCGTTCGATCAGATTTTCTCAGAATGAGATAGTTCATGGCGAGCAAGTTCGTATCGCATCCCAACATCTTCATCTTGAAGGAAACACCACACCATTCATCCATTCACACAATCTGGAACTGGCAGACAAATCGATTCCAAAAGCCACACAGGAACGTTCCTCAAATTCACTCGAAGAATTGTCCTTCGTTACAAGCGTTTTCAATGCATCTCTTTGCATGGAGAAGTTCATTTTCCATGTATAGTGCCTCAAAAACCCGGACTTTGTCAGAAACCCGGACTTTTTTCTCCAAGATCGGTCCCACAGACAAAATTTCTCCGAGCCCAAAATTTTTTGTGTCCCACTTTTTTTTTCGAAATGTTTGTCTCGACTCCAACTATCCATCGAGGTAGAAATCGAACCTCCTATTTAGGATCCCAGGACGGAGGTGCCTATTTAGGCACTTTTTTTGGCCCATTTTTTTGGCTCCAAAATAGGAGGTCCTAAACATTTAAGCTGAGAGGAGAAAAAATTCACGATCACATTTCTCCACGCTCGTTCAAAATTTTGCTTTCTCGTTTCATTTCTGGTGGTTTGGGATGGTTTTCTCTCGAAATGACAATTTTTTGAAAAATGAAATATCCTGGGGGGACCTGGGTGGAAATTTAAGGTCAAAAACTGATTTCCCTGTATAATAAGCTTAGGGATCTCAAAACTTGTTTTGATCATATCTCAACAACCAGACATTGTTTCGACATGAAGTTTTCACCAATATGGATGTTTTGTTGGACTATCTTTTTTTCTGATTTTTTTGAGAATTTTCGAAGACCTCCTATTTTGGCGTTTTTGATAGTTTTCGTGGTTATCTCAGAATGAACCCCAGCTCCTCTCCTCCCAAGCACAATTCTAACCAATTTGAGCATTTGGATTCGATTCTGATTGTGTCTGCACCAATCGAAGGCAATTTGGAGACGGGTGCATCATCCCAAGTCAAGTGACAGCTCTGCTTCCGCCCCCAGGTCAAAAACCCCCAAAATTATCTGAACTGCCGCATGGGGAATTGTTTTAAAATTTTCAGAAAAAAATAGTATCCAACAAAACTTCCATATTGGTGAAAACTTCATGTCGAAACTATGTCTGGTTGTTGAGATATGATCAAAACAAGTTTTGAGATCCCTAAGCTTATTATACAGGGAAATCAGTTTTTGACCTTAAATTTCCACCCAGGTCCCCCCAGGATATTTCATTTTTCAAAAAATTGTCATTTCGAGAGAAAACCATCCCAAACCACCAGAAATGAAACGAGAAAGCAAAATTTTGAACGAGCGTGGAGAAATGTGATCGTGAATTTTTTCTCCTCTCAGCTTAAATGTTTAGGACCTCCTATTTTGGAGCCAAAAAAATGGGCCAAAAAAAGTGCCTAAATAGGCACCTCCGTCCTGGGATCCTAAATAGGAGGTTCGATTTCTACCTCGATGGATAGTTGGAGTCGAGACAAACATTTCGAAAAAAAAAGTGGGACACAAAAAATTTTGGGCTCGGAGAAATTTTGTCTGTGGGACCGATCTTGGAGAAAAAAGTCCGGGTTTCTGACAAAGTCCGGGTTTTTGACGCACTATAATTGGCTCGAAGCATGGGATGATTGAAGTTGACTCGTCTTCCCTTTCGGTGTCAGAATGCACGGTGCTGTCAGAAGGGTCACTGTCGCCATTTGGGATTTCTGGAGGAGGAGGATGCAGCGGGTCGTCGATTTCAATTCTCTCGTCGAAGTACTCAGGCTCGAGTGAAAGAGTGATGTCGCTGCCTCCTTTTACAAGCCTCACTCTGCCATCCAAACAAGATCCGACACATCAAGACATCTCGACGGACGCTTTTGGTACTTCGATGAATGCTGTGCATGGTTCAGGAGTGTATCTGTCCTCGATTGATCTTGGATTCGGAACAGGCCCGCTGTTTGACTTTGGGGTGCTCAACTCGCTTTCTGCTGCTGTCCCCTCAACGACGATCTCGCTGACTCACTCTTCCCTCCGAAATGTGTCCAGCCTCGCTCCCGAAACAACACGCCAACTGTTCGCTCAGACTCGTCAGATTTTGGTGTCGTGTGTTGTGGAAGACAGCACAAACCACTTTTCAGGGACAGCCACTGCGGATGTGAACATGTGCGGGTCGTTCCTTGCCTCGAATTCGTCGTTCTCGAAATGCTCTTCATAGTACCCGGACAAACCCGGTATCTCCGATAAACCCGTTTCGTAACATCCACTTCATCTTTCTCCTCCCCTTCTGAGAACTGATCTGTCAACGTCGTAAGTAAATGTCAGGGTGAATTCTGGAATGTGAGGTGACTTCGTTCTGACTTTGTTGAACAGGTATGGGACTTTTGAATGGAGGAAACCGCGGAGCAGCAGACGCCAGAAATACTTGCATTCCTGTTGCAGCCACACAGGAGAACCCGAAAGGCGAATGCTCCAACCACAGTGACTCTTGATGATGGTGAGATAATCAATATCAAGGACATCACATTGGAGGCAGAGGATACACTGACTGATGGACAAAAGCGGAGAGCAAGGAACAGGATACTCGTCGGAAGACCGATCCAAAGACAAGGTCGACCTTCTTTTCTGATTGGGGACGAAAATGACAGACTGCATCGCGAAATGATGGAGTTGATTGATTCTGGGTACAACCCAACCTATCAAGATATCTCCGAGATGGTATGAGATTCAATTCCAATTTCACAGTCTTGAAGGCATTGGTCATTGCTCAGGCTCGCACATGTCTGAAAGCCACAAACTTGCACAAACCGAGCTCTGACTGGGCCAGAAAATGGTACAAACAGTTTCCTAATCTTCATGCCAAGAGACCAGAACCGATGGAAGAGGCGAGACGGCGAGCAAAATCGAGAGCTCATGTCCGACCTTTCTTTGAACAGCTTGCTCAACTCAAACGACAACATGATTACAGCCCATCTCTAATATTCAATGCTGACGAAACGAGCTTACTCACGACAGAGAATATTACAGCGTTCAGAATCGGGTTGAAATCTCTCAAGAAGACCTTCGTCAACCCAGTGCACAAGATTTTCTCCTGCACACTCTTCTTCATCACTTGTGCGGATGGGGAGACTTTCACGACCCATATCATACTTCCTGATCGACATTATTGCGAAGCCCTCCAGAATTATCTCCTGTTCATTTTAAGCTGCACATATCTGATCGCGGCTGGATGAACAAAGAAATCTTCGGTGATATCATCAAAGACCATCTCCTTTCCGATATCGCACAAAGAAAGAAAGATAAAGGTATCTCTGAAGAATCAAGGGCCCTACTTATTTTGGACGGTCACTCCAGTCGTCGGATTCCAGATTTGTGGCGGGATGTTGCCTTGCAAGGGCTCGACGTGCTCTGCCTCCCCGCTAACACTAGTAGCTTCCTCCAACCAAACGACTTGTATTCTAATGCAAATTTTAAAACAGAGATGAAAACGATGCCACCGTTCCCATCCAAGTCACTTCGCGACACAGCTCTGATCCCCTGGCTTTCAAAACTCGAAGGGAAAGTACAGCGAGCTTTGATCAAGGAGACTGTACAAAAATCGTTCCGAGATACTGGGATCGAACCCTTCGATAGCAATCTCATTCTGACTCCACTGCCAGAAGGGGCTCCTCCAATTGAAACTGGTGGATTCTCCCTCTCGTGTAAGGTTTTAGGCAACCAATCCGTCCAAGAAGCTTGGAGGAGACACATCAATGAACGTCTTCCAGCAAACAGGAGAGACAATGGCGTCGATGTTTGGGATGATGATTATTCAGGAGACCCAATGGATGTTGTTTTTTCCATCAAGCAATTACTCAGTGGTGAGGAGCTGATGCAAACAATGGAAGAATCGGATGAAAGCGATGCCGAACTGGAGGAAGGAGCGCAGCACATCCAGAAACACAAACGACGACATAGTTCAAGGGACGATGAAGAGAACGAGCTCGAAGCACACAGAATAATCTCTCGCGCACCAGGGAAGAGACCAATAAAGCTCAGAACAAACTTCGACTAGATCTGACCCCTTCCATTTCATTTTCTTTATTTGAAAGATGATTGTAGTCTTCAAGAATGATTCAGAGAAACAAGCACGTGGAGTGGAAGGTTTAGCAGGGAGAAGAATTGACACAGGTGCATTAATGTCGATCGCTTTAACGGGTTTATCCGCTCTAACGGGTTTGTCCGGGTACTATCAAATCTCGCTCCATCCCACTCTCATCCAACCTACACTCTTTCTCATCGAACGGGCGCGGATGTCATCACTGTTGCAACTGGCACGCAGATCGAGGAAGTCACAATCACTCGCTGCACATTCAAAAGCATGACGAGCTCAACGGCTGCTTCGTCTGTCCATTTTGTCACTTCGGTGGGGAACACAGAGATCGCTGAATGTTCCTTTTTCGATTGCAACGGCACGTCGAGCCTGGGCGGGACTGTTTACGTCAAACTTGATAGCTCCATCGAATATTCAGCCAAATGCTCGTCGTGCGTCTTTGTTCGCTGTCGGGGACAACCCACCAACGGAGCGGCACTTGAATTCGACAGAGCGATGCCGTACACCGTGTCGGATTGTGTGTTCTACCAAACAGAAAGCACTGATAAGGGAGCGGCGATCATTCTCTCCAACACACAGTCCTGCCCATCGAAGTCAACTGTCTTCAACTCGATCTTCGAAAGCTCTTTCTCTGGGAACGTGTACTCGGGGGCAGCTCTGTACATGTCACTCTGTGATAATTTCCTCTTTTCATCGCTGCGATTTGTGGACACTCATGCAGATACTCCGCGCGAGATCGTTCACTCTCATTTTAGTTTAAAATTCAGTGCAACGAATCTCCAGAACTGCCAGTCTTCTCGATCGTCTCTCACGTGCGGGATACTTTGGATATACTCTGGAACGCCCACTTCTCAAGAAGGTCTGATCTCCCCAATCACAAAGGAGACATTTGTGAAGGCGTTTTCGGGGAAAGCAAGTCAGGCTGGCAAAGCAACATTCGAGATTGAAGTTGGGGATGCGGTGACAGGAGAGATGGTTGTTGTGGTGGAGAATTTGGAGTACACACGTTCATCTCCTCCACCCATCACTCGCTCGCTCACCTTCTCTTTCTCGGCAGCGAAGACAGCATCATGCACAGTTGCTGTGGGAGACACTGAACTGATCCAATCCCCAGTCACTGAATACAAATTGAGAAGAGCAGCAGTTGCTGACTGGCTTGTGCACACACTCCGAGTGAAAAGCAGAACTGTCTCGTTCACAGACCAGACGAAGACGCAGATCGTCCTTTCACTCGATTGCAATGGGCTTGTTCGAGATGGATACTCGATTCTGGTGAAGACAGGAAGCACCGAACAAAACATCTCACTGACACTTCAAAGCGATCAGAAGACTTACACAGCAACTGGCTCAATATCCACAAATGCTGAGTCTGTATTCATGTTTGCGACAGAGTATGACATTATGGCAGTGAAGGATGAGTGGGGACGCGCCCTCATTGTACCCTCGGCTGTGACCTTCCGCACGCCTGACGAACCAGGGAGATTAATCAAAATGACACACGACGGATTTGATTCCACAGGCGAGCATCTGATTGTGCGAGTTCGAGGACAACGGATGCCAGTTGGAACTTACTCGATCACATTGACACCTGGGAGCGAGTCATTCGACGTTGTGTTTGGAGAATTGAAGGAAGGAGAGACACTGGAAGAACGCGATTCTGAACCATTCCCAATCCGAATCTATGGAGAGAACAAGAAGATCTTGTTCGACACGTCTTACACAATCAGCACTGCATTCGACGCATCAGACTCTCCTATCATGGTCTCGCCATCGGAGACAGAAATGACGACGCCTTCTGAGCCAGCGCGGATTACAGCGATCACAAAAGTTGAATATTTGGATGCTAACAAAACGATTGAATTGAGTTGGGAGGGAAGAGTGATGAAGAATGGACCATACACAGTGACGCTTTCAGTGAATGGATCATCGACAGCGACAGCAACACTCACTCTCCCGTTCGATTCTTCAGAATCAACATCGACGACGACAGAAACACTGTTCAAATCAGCTTTGAATGGTCTGAAATACAGCACCACGTATGTTGTGACAGATGTGAGAGACAAATCGAATGCGAAAGTGTTCTACAACTCTGACATTACATTCACGACGATTACCGAACCGACTCGTCTTCTGTCGATATCATCTCAAGTGAATTGTACGAATCTGAACACGACGACGCTGACGCTGACTGGCCATCAAGTGGCAGCTGGAGATGCGACGCTGACAGTTGTTCTGTCGTCTGTTGTGGCTGGATCAGAAACAGACTCCGACAAGATTAATCTTGCTGCTTCATTCACGCGATCTGGAGATGAGTCGACAGGAACCGTGTTGATCCCACTGTACCCGACACCGAAGCTGGCATATGGTAAGACATATCGAATTGTGTCTCTGTCGTCCGCGGATTACATCGGCACAACTCTCACCTTCACGACACCTTCTCAACCTGGAAGGATCAAAGCAGTTGAGCCGTTGACATATTCGGAGTTCGAGACTGAGGTGACGATCACCGTGACTGGTGTTCATTGCCCATCGGCGGACGTCATCATCACGTTGAGGAAAGACGGGACTTCGGAAGAAACGAATCTGACGTTCACGTGTGTTTCAGATCAAAAGTTTGAGTGCACAGCGACAGTGTGGAGTGCGACAGGGACTGTGGAGTTGGTTGAGGGAGCGACGTACACACTTATGAAGACGGGAACGAGTGGAGTGTTTGTTGATTCTGGGCTGAAGGTTGCGATTGGTGCAGGATCATCTCGAATTGTGTCGCTGGGCGCTTTCACAGATGGAGATGACCTGAACACGACGAGGATTGCTGTTCTTGGGGAGAAGATGAGTGCTGGGACGTACACGCTGAGATTTTTGGACTCGACACAGTTTCAAGCAACTGGGGATGAGAATTTCGTTGAGACGGAAATTGTGTTCACGTCGGCGACAGAAGGATCGATGCTGATCAATCTTTATCCCACAGCCCAACTGATCTATGGACACACTTACTCGATCAAATCGTTCACAAAACCTGAGTCTGTGTCATCGAAAGTGATCAACCATATCACGACGTTGACAGCTCCAACAGAACCGAGCCGATTGGAGAGAATTGCTGAAGTGAATTATTTGGATGCGAACAAAACGATTGAATTGAGATGGGAGGGACGAGTGATGAAGAATGGTCCATACACAGTGACGCTTTCGGTGAATGGATCATCGACAGCGACAACAACACTCACACTCCCATTCGATTCTTCTGAATCAACATCGGCAACGACAGAAACACTGTTCAAATCAGCTTTGAATGGTCTGAAATACAGCACCACGTATGTTGTGACAGGAGTGAAAGACCAATCAGATAAACCCGTGTTCTACAACTCTGGGATGACATTCACGACGATTGCTGAACCGACTCGTCTTCTGTCGATATTTTCTCAAGTGAATTGTACGGATCTGAACACGACGACGCTGACACTGATTGGACATCAAGTGTCAGCTGGGGATGCGACGCTGACAGTTGTTCTGTCGTCTGTTGTGGCTGGATCAGAAACAGACTCCGCCAAGATTACTCTTGCTGCGTCGTTCACGCGATCTGGAGATGAGTCGACAGGAACCGTGTTGATCCCTCTGTACCCGACACCGAAGCTGGCATATGGTAAGACATATCGAATTGTGTCTCTGTCGTCCGCGGATTACATCGACACAACACTCACATTCAAGACACCAGCTGCGCCTCCAAGAATCACTTCAATCAACAAATTGACATACAACGAGTTGTTCACAGAAGTTACTGTTCATTTCGAAGGGATTGACTTCTCGACCGTCCTGACCTGCACACTCACCTTCAAAGACGTTGTCGACACTTCCAACACCGACCCTTTCGAAGTGAGTTTCAGGTCAGATCAAACTGGAAGTGGCACCCTCGAAATGTGGAATGCAGATGGGACATCGAAGGTGAAGCAGGGGAAGACATATGAAATCATTGGAGCTTCATCAGCTGAAGATGCTTCGCTTGTGTTCAACAGTGGCATGCAGTTCAAAGTGACTGATCCACTCGCTCGAATTGTGGCAGTTGGAACAGCCATCAATGGAGCGGATTTGAACACGACGACAATTCCGTTTGTTGGAGAGAACATGCCAAGCGGGACATATTTCGTATCGATGACAGACACAACGATTTCCAGTGATTCTGGTGAAACTGTGATTATCAATGCAGAGATTGTTTTCACATCAGCGACAGAAGGAACGATGATGATCAATCTTTATCCCACAGCCCAACTGATCTACGGACACACTTATTCGATCAAATCATTCACAAAACCTGAATCTGTGTCATCGAAAGTGATCAACCACATCACGACGTTGACAGCTCCAACTGAACCGAGCCGATTGGAGGGAGTCACCCCAGTTCTAAGTGACGATGAGAAGAATGTAATTCTGAAATTTGATGGAAGAGCGTTCGATGCTGGTGTGTACGAACTCTCACTCCAACCTGGAGCATCGAACGCTGAGATTGTTGTTCCTCTTGATCGCAATGAAGATGGAACACTTTCTTGCTCAATCTCAACAGACAGCACATTAACACCACATGTTGTCTTTGGTGCTGTTTACACGATCTCACAGATCACGAAAGACTCTGCTCCAATCATCATCAATCCGAAAGCCAAACAGTTCACTGTCCCGTTTTCGCCGATCCTCAAGTCCATCTCGTTCGAGTTCACAAACTCACCTTGCACTTCCTTCAAACTGGTTCTGACAGCTGAACACGTCAACATCGGCCGCACATACACTCTGAAATTGGACACTGGGGAGACATTCACTGTCATATTCTCGACACCCGAGAAAGGAGAAACAGGATTTCATCGGATTGGATGGAGTGACACCATCCAATATGGAACAGAATACACAGTTGCTGAACTGAGAGCAGAATCAAGTGTCCATCCAATGAGGAAGCAAGTCGACACGTTCACCACTTTCAAGAAGCCTCGCTCCATCACACTGTTTGTTGATCAGTCGTAGACCTCCGATGATCTGACGTGTGGTGACGAAAACAATCCTTGTGTGTCGATTTGGATGGCATGGAGCATCGCTGATGGACTCAATCACAACTACGTCATCATCAAAGTTCTGAAAGAGACGACGGAGACCCAACCGATTTCCATCCCGAATGATGTCTCAGTGATGATTGAGAATGGGAAGGTGGCGAATGGAATCATCCGAATCCCTGCCTCGGCGACACATCCAGATGGTTCTGGTCTGATCACAGTGAACGAAGGCACCATGGAGCTGAAGAAAGTTGAGGTTGCTGTTGAAACAGCTTCGGAGTCGTTTGTGTTCCTGTGTGGAGTGAACTCGACGATCGTTTTGGAGAATTGTGTGATTGATGGAGTGAACATTCCTGTTCCGAACTCCGACACGCTCTCAATCTGCGAGTGGACGAGTGGAGTGATTGAACTTGACAACTGTTCAACGACGATCGACTGGTCGAAGTTCCATGAACTGCCTCAAGGCGCACTGAACATGAAAGGTGGAACAATCACGATTGATTCGTCAGTCTTCCGCGACAACACACCGAACACTGAACTGTTCCCATCCGCTCGTCGAAACATTGTTTGTTCAAATGAGGGAGAAGTCGCGATTGGAACGCTGAGCAGTGGAGATGGAACTCATGACACACCATCAGCGTGGATGTCTCTTGGAGATTGCCATCTGAACTCAAAGAGTATGGATGGGACGAAACTGTTGTTCATCCCGACATTGGACTCGAACAAGACGAAATCGACGTCCACAAGCCATTCATATGATGTGTCACTGTTTGGTTCACTTCTGATGCCGTGCGGGTTGGGCTTGGAGGTTGTGGAGTGGGACGAAAAGGAGAAAGTGGAGAAGAGATCGACGACGATCGAGTTGGCTGGTCTGAATTCTTCGGAGTGGAGTGAGACTTCAGTGAATCTGAAATTGAATCGGTCGTCCATCAAAGACATCGACCACTCACTCGAACTCCATGCCCGACTCGCCTTTGGTCAGAATCAAAGCACTGCCAACCACATTCTTCTGAAAATCAGCGATGCTGCAGCGAAGAAAGCACTAACATTGGAACAAACAAAGAAAACTCTGATGTGGCTGATTCCTGTGATTGCTTCCGTCGTTCTTTTCATCTTCGTTCTGATCATTGTGGTTCTCTGTCGCAGAAGGAAACAACGAAAGGCTGCAAAGGACAGTTTATTAATAGTTCCCCGACCAAGCCGGACTTGTTCATCAAGTCGGACAACGGGTAGGTATGTCAAGGATACCTCCTTATTTGACTGTAAAGTTGATTGATAATCGCTTTACGGCTTCAACAAAGAGTTTGAGAACGATCAGACCATTCATTGTATTTGTTCACTTCCCTCATCCATTTTTGCTATTCTCACACAATAGCCAATCGAGCAAAGAGGTGAAGTGATTAAATAACATTTGGAACTATTTAGATGTATGTTCAGTTCATCCCCCCATCGAGGATGAGAATGGATCCATCGAAGAAGAAGTTGACGACGGAGAGTTTTGTGGGTGCCAATTGATTGTTTTCAGCCTCTCGCAACCAATTGAAGCGGATTCAGACGACTTGTATCATTTTTGCTTGGAATGGAGAATGTGAATGAGATTCTGTTTGCCTCATCTCGGATCTACTGTGAAAAAAGTGAGGAAACCTTAAAATTGCAATCATAAGGCAGTTTGAGGAACACACCATCATTCCAAGATCCAAGTAGTTGGGATGAATGCCATTGGAGATCTTGTTGAGCATGCCATTCCGGAAGTGAACAGATTCCATCTTATTGAGAGGAATGAGAGATACAAACATCCAAAGACCTTTATCCTGCAGAAAGGTCGTCGGATGCGTGATTCTTGCGGGTCGGAGAAGACCTTCGTAGAATGAAAACAAGAACATTTTCAACCTCAAAATTGGTCTGTCAAGGTGCACATTATGAATATAGCGTGGAGACACATCACTAACATCAATGCTGATGTGAGTTTAGACCTCCGAGAACTGTGATGCATGTCCATTCAGGTTCGGATTTGAAAAAGCACCCATTGATCGTGTCTTTCTTCTCAGAAATACCAATTTTTACTCAACACTCGCATATCGAAATGAAGAAATTATCATGCAACTAGAAAGTATTGTTGTCCTACCTGATGAACAAGTCCGGCCTAATCGGAGGACTATAAACCAGGAGTTGGATCAACAAGATCCAATCGACGTTGAAAAAATGGACGAGCAAGAAGCGAGGATTGTCGAACTGAATGCTGGCCACACGAACAACATGCTTCATCACAATGTCCCAACCACAATCGGATCAGACGCTATGACTCGGAAAGGATATCCAACCACAGTGGACAGTCTAAACAACAGTGGAAGAGGTCAGAGTGAAACGAGGATGGGAGTGAGATGTGGGGAGGAGCTGGTTGAGGTGCCTGTGAATGTGAACGACACACTTTACAACAGACTGCACAAGGGAGGCCAACCACTCGACACACCACTCGTCTTCAGAATGATCACACAAGGACTTGCTCAGATTGCGAAACACAACCCGAAAATGCCGATTCTGACGAATCTGTCGCCGCTGTGGGTGTATCTCGATGAGCAAGACATGCCAATCTTTCAAAACAAAGACGATCGAGTCCCAACTCAAACGAACATCCCAGAAAGCTCGTTCTTCCCAGGATCAGAACACAAACCAGTGAATCAGACACCATCTGCAGCCAATCCATCCTTTCACACGCAATCGCTGAATGGCCAATCGTCGAATCGACACAGCGAGGGACAGCGCTGGCTGGCACCCGAAGTGGCAGACAAGAAGGTGGAGATCGACACAACCAAAGCGGCAGTTTTTAGTCTTGGCCTGATCTTGTGGGAAATGGAGACTGGTCTTGTGCCGTTCGGGGAAGTCGATGCGGTGAATGCTCATAGTCCTCCGATTAGGCCGGACTTGTTCATCAGGTAGGACAACAATACTTTCTAGTTGCATGATAATTTCTTCATTTCGATATGCGAGTGTTGAGTAAAAATTGGTATTTCTGAGAAGAAAGACACGATCAATGGGTGCTTTTTCAAATCCGAACCTGAATGGACATGCATCACAGTTATCGGAGGTCTAAACTCACATCAGCATTGATGTTAGTGATGTGTCTCCACGCTATATTCATAATGTGCACCTTGACAGACCAATTTTGAGGTTGAAAATGTTCTTGTTTTCATTCTACGAAGGTCTTCTCCGACCCGCAAGAATCACGCATCCGACGACCTTTCTGCAGGATAAAGGTCTTTGGATGTTTGTATCTCTCATTCCTCTCAATAAGATGGAATCTGTTCACTTCCGGAATGGCATGCTCAACAAGATCTCCAATGGCATTCATCCCAACTACTTGGATCTTGGAATGATGGTGTGTTCCTCAAACTGCCTTATGATTGCAATTTTAAGGTTTCCTCACTTTTTTCACAGTAGATCCGAGATGAGGCAAACAGAATCTCATTCACATTCTCCATTCCAAGCAAAAATGATACAAGTCGTCTGAATCCGCTTCAATTGGTTGCGAGAGGCTGAAAACAATCAATTGGCACCCACAAAACTCTCCGTCGTCAACTTCTTCTTCGATGGATCCATTCTCATCCTCGATGGGGGGATGAACTGAACATACATCTAAATAGTTCCAAATGTTATTTAATCACTTCACCTCTTTGCTCGATTGGCTATTGTGTGAGAATAGCAAAAATGGATGAGGGAAGTGAACAAATACAATGAATGGTCTGATCGTTCTCAAACTCTTTGTTGAAGCCGTAAAGCGATTATCAATCAACTTTACAGTCAAATAAGGAGGTATCCTTGACATACCTACCCGTTGTCCGACTTGATGAACAAGTCCGGCTTGGTCGGGGAACTATCAGCGACAGCTGGGGACAGGATCGCTGCCACTGATGAACTCGTGGACGAACGAGTCGAAGATTGAGCTTGTTCGCAGATGTCTCTCGTTGGATGTTCATGAGAGGCCAACACTGGACGAGATTTCGTCGCTTCTGGAATCGGATGTGGAGTTGGGGAAGCCAGCGATTGACAAGCAGCACGTGGAGGAGAGTTAGAAAGAGAGAAACAGACATGTCTTGATTTGAGATTGGTGGACACTGGAACACGTCACAGTCTGGTGCCTCCATTTTCGTTCTTTTGAACTCACACGAGCTGTTGGAGGCTCGGCACATCATCTTCATTTCTCCATCACATTCACATCACTTTGAACTATTAATAAACCAAAGTCAGAAGAACCAACTGCCAACGCGTACACTCTGACTTTCTCTCACGTCACCATCACCCCAACCTTCACTCAAACAGAAGATGGAATCTCTGCTGAACTAGTCGTCTCGTCAGACTCGTTCCACAGACCTGCTATTCTCACGTCACCACCACTTTCGGATGTCTGTTGGATTCGAACTGAATTCATCCACTCTCCGAACTTTGGAATTGATCGAACAGTTTGGAAGAACAATGAATGAATTCCACTCTGACGTTCTCTCGTTCATCCAACACATTTCACATTCTTCCAACACCAACACTCAACAGACATCTCAACGTCCCCTCGTGATTGCCTGCTCTTCTTTTCCGTCTCTCTCCTTCCGAGCGGTCGTTTCCAGTTTGGACGCTAAGAAACGGAAGAGAACACGACCGCTTGCCAACCTGGAGCACAAATCCACGAAGGGATTGACATCATTCAAATCTTCTTTTTGTCCCTTCTTCATTCTTTCATCTTGTTTTGGACTCTCTTTCTTACACCTTATCGTCACTCGATGTCAAACCCATCAGGATTTTTGACTATCTTCGTCTTCTTTCATCCGCATTTCTCAATTATGTGTCGTCTTTCGATCACAAATCACACGATCCACTTTTTGTTGTTGTCGACACTTTGTGCTGCACAAATCGGAATCTGTTTCCTTTCTCATCGACCGAACGCTTCATGACATATCACACATTTCACATCTCATCACGCATTCACATATCAGTCACTGCTTTACGGCACGGTCCACCGATCCACTCACCCCATATTGATGCGCCGACGTACCTATTAAGTCATTTCACACTTTCAAATTCTTTTCACATTTTCTATGCGAATGGAGTTGTGTCCTGCTTGATTGTGAAGGAAGAAAGATCTCTTCATCGTTGAGAAACCGGTCTGAAAAAAGTGTCACATCAGCTCAGCTGATAATGCGACCATTACGATCTTTATCACTGAGGGATCACGTACTCGATGGAGATAGAGGAATGAGAGGCGATGGGCGCTTAGAAGAAGCCATGATGACGAGATATTGCGAAAACAAAACAGTCGCGAATGAACTTCATTGAAGATGCAAAACAGCGAAATAAAGACTGCTAAATCAGACAGACACAAAAGATAGATGAAGCTGAGGCTATTTGAAGGAAGGACGACCCTTAATGAATCAGAAGAGCTCCTCGACTTCCGCGTCCTGTGTCGCTCTGCTCTGCTCCTTCCGCATCTCCGGTTCGTCGTCGAGATCAATGTCATCCGACAGCTGAGGCCGTTGGGCACCTTTGAGCAGTGTCGGGTCAAATGAGTACTCTTTATCTGCTTCGTATTGCGACGACGTCTTGCTCTTCTCTTCTGTCAGGCGATCTGAATCATGATCTATCACGACTTGGCGTTGTTGTGGGGCGGTCTCTTCGACGTCAGGTTCGTCGACTTCCGCACTTTGTTTGGTTTTCGAGACATCAGTCGTCGTTGTCGTCTCCTGCTGTTGTGATGGCAGCGATCGAGACGGTGTTCGAGACTGCGAGGCAAGTGTTGATGTGGCAGGGGCTTGTTTGGCGGTGGGTTCAGAAGGATTGTCCTTTTTAAGAGTGGGTGAGTCATCAGTTTTTTTGTTGGATGAAACCTCTCCAGAAGTCTTCTTCTTTCCACAACAGAAGAAAAGAATGATGGCAATGACAACTTGAGAAAGATGAGAACAAAATGAAAACATACCAACAATGGAGAGCAGGAGAATGAAGCGCATGGAGGTAGATCACACCCATGGACCCAGAAGTGTGGCTCTTCTTTCAGCATCTACAGTGACAATTGTGAGTTCGAAGCATGAGACAGCCGAGGGGGCTTGTTTCATGTTGTTGTCATGTTAGTTGAAGATTCGTTGAGATATTGTTTCAAGAGATGTGGGTTCGATCAATTCGAACACCCCGCTTTTCAGCTCATGTCGATCCACACAAGACTAGTTTCCTCTGCACCTCCTCATAAGTCATTCCCAGTCAACCAGAAACCATCAGACATTTCATGCACTTCTCTTGCTGCAAATGATCCTGCCCCCATGTCTGGATGGAGGACTTTGAATCCATGTCAGTTAATCGGATGTCCACCTCTCCTATTCACGGACAGGGCTCATTTCATTGTGAATTCGACCATCATCACTTGTTCCGATGTTGATCTTGATCTTTTTGGAATCGCTCGCCTCTCCACTGCTCTCCTGGAAACTCCAATCACACAAGGAAAAGTATCAGTCACTCTGACGATTCTTTGTCTTCCCACAGTTGTGTGTTTGTCATTTTCTTCGTCATCGTTCTCAGATCGTGTTGGCGGCGTCAACATTAGTCTTCTCGATTCAGCTGCTCCTGTCCCCAAAATTGATAAACTGTTAGGATGGGATGTTAAGGGTTTATCTCCCTCATTTTCACATCTTCAGATTCTCTCTCACTCTCTTCATCAACTGGAGAAATATGGTGCAAGGTAGCATCCACTCTGTATCATCTCAGAACCGTTCCCTGTCACGCAATCCTGAAAGAAGGAGATTGTGTACGGGTGGAGGTCGACATGGACTCAACACCTCGAACAGTTCAATTCTTTGTGAATGGGGAAAGCGGCCGCTGTTTTGTTTCTGGTCTTCCGCCATCTGTCAGAATCGGAGTTTGTTACTCTTACTTCTTTCTCTTCTCAGTTCAACGTTTATGGCCAAGGAACATCTTTCCGAATCGACAGAATCATCCAACAGGAAAGACCAACTCCAATCGACCCAGAAATGGTTAGAATCGTATGGTAATGGAACGTCGCTCATCGCAAGTGTGTGCAGTCATTGTCCCAAAGATAGAAGGGCTTCGGACTTGGCCCATCGCTGACACACGCCGACCACGCACATCGTACTTTCTCAGCCAGCCTGCTCTCTCGTGGATGTTTCTGCATCATAATGAGATGGAGCGGCTTGAAGAGGGATTAGGCAATGCGAGTGGAGCGATGAGCAGAAGTTTTACCTTGATGAACTCAGTCATCACCGATCACTCGCCAATTATTCCAAATGTCGGTCAATAATTCGAGTTCTAACCTCATTACACTCCATAAATTGCAGATCATATCTCTAATTTGTTCCCAAATGAGAGTTTCTTTCCAGTTGAAGTAAGAATGACTTGCTTCATGGGGTGGATCGATCTTTTATGTTAAAAAGTTGACATCAAGGATGAAGTCAAGCGACCATCCTTCCAAACTTCCCTTCTATCAACATTCACGGATGAAACTGATTCGAAGGTTTCTGAAGGTTCGTCTTTCACCTTTTCTTACTTCCTTTTGATTTCCAAGGACCTCTTCATTTACCCACCCAACTCTTGACAATACCTCCTCTTCTCTTCACTAATCTGACCCATTTTCTTGTTAACTGCACCACAATAACTCGTTCCAGGATCTGTCGTAAAGAAAATGGATCCACAAACTCCAGCTCCGTTCTCCTCATGTATCCGATCACAACAGGATTTGTGTCCGTCACTCTGACGATTCTCTCTCTTCCCATACCCAGTACGTTCTTGTTTTCTTCGTCATCTTCCTCAGACTACTCTGGAGTTATCTGACTTGGTGTTCTAGACTCGGATGCCCCTGTCCCCTTATTGGGTGAAGACCTTGGATGGGAGGTTGAGAGTGTGTTTTCCTCGTTTTCATTTCCGCAGATTCTGTCTCACTGACTTCATCGACTGGGAAACTCAGTCACAACACTCCATCCACCCAACGTACACATCAACGTGAAATCTGCCACGCCAATTTGAGTGAAAACTCCAATCACACAAGGAACTGTGTCAGTCACCGTCACCCTTCTCTCTCTTTCCACAGTCGGGTGTTTGTCATCTTCTTCATCATCGTCTTCAGATCCTATCGGAATTGTCAGAATTGGTCTTCTCGACTCAACTGCTCCTGTCCCCAAATTGGGTGAAGACCTTGGATTGGGAGTGAAGGGTGTGTTTCCCTCATTTTCATTCCTTCAGATTCCATTGTATTGAATTCATCGACTGGTTCACTTCAGAGCAACACACCATCCACCCAACATATACCACCAAATGCTTCCTGCCACTCCTATTTAAAGGAAGGATATTGTGTGCGGATGGAGGTGGACATGGACTCCACACCTCGAACAGTCCAATTCATTGTGAATGGAAAACGCGGCCGCACTTTCGTTTCTGGTCTTCCCCCATCTGTCAGAATTGGTGATTGTTTCTCTTTGTCATTATTCTCTTTTCAGTTCTCGATGAAATTTCAAGGGACATCTTTCAGAATCGACAGAATCGTCCAACTCGAAAGACCAACACCAATCGCACCAGAAACGAATGAAATCACTTGGAAAAAAGAAATGAAAATGGACGCTCAATCTGACTGCTTTTCCTGTTCTTCGACAGAACCACGATCCGTTATCCATGCCCCTCCAAGCACTCCAACATTCTCCGCATCAATTGTCTGCGATGTCCCATCCTGACGCTCTCCATCATTCTACACACTCTCTCGGCTCTCCGTTTTTCAGGGTGATGCACGATTGATCTGTTCACTTGATGCAGTGGATGGGGCATGTATTACCCCTGTAGGTAAACGGAACCCTGTAGGTAATCGAGCGAGTTTGTGCGAGAGAACCGGTCTGAGAGGGGGGATAATGGAGAATCACAAACTTCACTTTGCCTTGCATCCACCGATGATTTCTTTTGAAAATCGATTCGGAGGAAATTGTGTGTTTTCCCCAACACTTTTGATCAAACGCATCTTTCATGATCTATCAGGCAAATGTGTTGAACATAAGGAGAAAAGAAAGAGAAAAGGTGAATATATGTAAACTGAAATGGAAATAGTCTAAATTATGTTCATTTGAGTCGACAATCTCCATTTTTGTTGTTGTGGTCTTGATCAAGGATCGCGACCAAAAATGATTTTTACAAAAATATGGAGTTGAAAATTGATGGTGATATGCATAAAAATGAGAATAGGAAAGGAATAATGCCATCAAAGAGAGAAATCCAGTGTTTGATGGAAAGTGGCACTTTTGAAGAAGTTTGAATCCTGTGTTGGTCTCGAGCGTGTTTTGTGGAGCGAAATGAGTGGAGAACAGTGTTTCCGGTCAGACCCTACAGAGTTCCTAAACACCCTACAGGGTTCCATTCATTACCTACAGGCTTCCTCTTCACACCCTACAGGGTTCCGATTACCAACAGGGTTCATTTTACCTACAGGGGTAATATAGTAGTAAAATAACCCGGCGAGGGTAAAATAACCCGGGGTGAAAACCCCCTTTTTTGGATCCCTCTTTCCGTCCATCCCATATTTCTCGGAACCAAAATTTTTTTGGGTCCCACTTTTTTTTCCATAATGTTTGTCTCAACTCCGAGTATCCATCAAGGTAGAAATCGAACCTCCAAAATAGGATTCTGGGCCGGGGGTGCCTATTTCGGAACCATATTTTGGCCTATTTTTGACCCATTTTTGGCTCCTAAATAGGAGGTCCTTAACATTTAAGCTTAGAGGATCCGAACTTCACGACCACTTTTCTCCACGCCTGTTCAAAATTTTTCTTTCTCGTTTCATTTCTGGTTGTTTGGGATGTTTTTCTCTCGAAATCACAATTTTTGAAAAATGAAAAATCCTGGGGGGACCTGGGTGGAAATTCAGGGTCAAAAACTGATTTCCCCCTGTATACAAAGCTTAGTGATCTGAAAACTTGTTTTGATCATATCTCCACAACCAGACATAGTTCCGACATGAAGTTTTCACCAATATGGATGTTTTGTTGGATTATATTTTTTTCTGAAAATTTTGAGAAAAATCCCCTTGCGGCAGTTGAGATTCTTTTGTGGGTTTTTGGCCTTGGTTCGAAAGGAGAGCTGTCACTTGACATGGGATGATGCACCCTTCTCCAAATTTCTTTAAAATGATGCGAACACAATCAGAGTCGAATCCAAAAGCTCAAATTGGTTAGAATCGTGCTTGGGAGGAGAGCAGTTGGGGTTGATTCTGAGAAAACCACGAAAACTATCAAAGACGCTAAAATAGGAGGTCTTCGAAAATTTTCAAAATTTTCAGAAAAAATATAATCCAACAAAACATCCATATTGGTGAAAACTTCATGTCGGAACTATGTCTGGTTGTGGAGATATGATCAAAACAAGTTTTCAGATCACTAAGCTTTGTATACAGGGAAATTAGTTTTTGACCCTGAATTTCCACCCAGGTCCCCCCAGGATTTTTCATTTTTCAAAAAATTGTGATTTCGAGAGAAAAACATCCCAAACAACCAGAAATGAAACGAGAAAGAAAAATTTTGAACAGGCGTGGAGAAAAGTGGTCGTGAAGTTCGGATCCTCTAAGCTTAAATGTTAAGGACCTCCTATTTAGGAGCCAAAAATGGGTCAAAAATAGGCCAAAATATGGTTCCGAAATAGGCACCCCCGGCCCAGAATCCTATTTTGGAGGTTCGATTTCTACCTTGATGGATACTCGGAGTTGAGACAAACATTATGGAAAAAAAAGTGGGACCCAAAAAAATTTTGGTTCCGAGAAATATGGGATGGACGGAAAGAGGGATCCAAAAAAGGGGGTTTTCACCCCGGGTTATTTTACCCTCGCCGGGTTATTTTACTACTATACATGCCGTGGATGGAAAGGAGATGACAAGATTGACGTTCGTGGAATTCGGAACAACTAGAGACATCACCCTGGTCAGCCCACCCATCAGCACAACATCATTTCGGAAGATCGGTGTCCACCACTGCGTTTTCATGAAGCACATCATTCTGCTCTCCCAACGAAATGACAGCTTGACATCTCATCGCAACAAGTCCCTCCGCATTGCCAATCAGGGTGATTATGTGTTGGTCGATCACCAAGACAGCATTCACTGCGCTTTTCTCGTTGGACTTGTTCCAGATTTCTGCGATAAAGCCGAAACAGACAACGGAATTGTCGTCGATGCTTGAAGTGAGTGAAGATGTGCAAATCCCATCCAGACGAAGTTGAGCATGCAAAAATGAAAGAAAAAGTTAGGATGGACAGAATTAGTCCTCGCAAACAGGCTGTCCACTCGAAAAGAGGACCAACTTCGAAAAGCGTGTCGACTCCACAGATCCTCCCGTGATCATCTCTCCAGAATAAAAAACGAGTCACAGACCCTTTTTTCATGTGTCGTTTCCCTTTTTGTTGTCAGTGTTGCCTCACTCTGCAACGAGGATGACTCCTTTTTTTCACCCTTTTTTTTGAGACAAGGGAGATTTTGGTTGGAGATTTCCACTTCACCAAAATTTGGGTTGATCATGGAAGGTTCGAAATTCTTACAATTCAATAGGCAGGATAGGTATAGTCTTGCAGAAAAAATTGAAAACAGCCAAAGAATCTAGCAAAGACTGGCAATTATCACGAAGTCTCTCGGTTTTTTTGTGAAATTTGTGAATGAGGAGGACTCTGACTACACAAATCTGCAGGCATCTGAGTAGTCCCATCAAAATAGGTAAAACTGGGATCAATTGATGTCAGTGCCTAAATTTAGACTGAGATCAAATTTCAACTCTTTTCCTTTGAGATTTTCTCATTATCACTTCATTAATCATGTTCAATTCACTTCTTGTTTTCACATAATGCTCTTCAATATTTCAGACAGCTCTTATTTCCCAAAAACACGCACGATCACAATCACCAACACTTCTTTTTTCGATGTATTCCCTTCATTGACTTTAGTCAGTGAGAAAAAACCATCAAAGAAGACATAATAACGCATTATCGACTTGTTTTAATAATTATTGTTGTAGAACAAACTGAAACAGCAGCACCCAAAGTTTGCATTTTCATGATCTATGAAGTGACCATTTTCCTTTTTACTTTTTTTTCCATTCAAATATCATATATAAGAAGACTTTTTTGAAATGAAAGAAACGAAATGGTATTGTAGGTATTTAGTGGGATCAGATCCGACTGGGATCACTGGGATCAAATCAGAAGCCTGCAAATCTGTGATTTTTTTCGGATAGATCATAGATCAAAAAATGTGGTGAAAAGTAGATCTAGGTCACAAAACTGATTTCTATTAGAAACTTTCAACATATTGTTCCTTTTTATTCAGAATAAATCCACCGATCGCTCAGTATAATGACTAGAGAGTGAGAAAATGAGAAGAGAAAAAAAGTGCGGTATTTCCTCTAGAGGCACCAAAACAAGTCATCAACCACCGAATGATGCTCATTCACAACTAATTATCCACCTGACGATTTTTTGTTATAAGCGGTACGGGGGCTTTCTGTCACAAGTTTTCAAAAAGTTTCTCACAAATGGTGGCGTTGTTTTCATGGATATCCACAGAAACCACCGAAACCTGCGAATGTCAAGTCAAAAAAGCAAAGCCAAACTTCACAACATGCCTGACGGAATCTGCCCCAACAAAGAATGTGGACCGAACGATATCGATCCAAAATTCAATCCATTCAAAGCTCGTTCATGGCTTTGGGAGCCCAGAATCTTTCGAGGGACTAGAGTAGCCTTGTACCGTGCTTTCAAGATGAAGCATCCAACTTCACCAATCGTTGACTCAGCTTTTCGAACTGCGACAAGACAACAAAAACGAGCCAGAAAAAGAACAGATGTGTGAAATAAATGTGATAGATGGGAATATCTGGAGCGATTACGAATATAGTTCACGAGGACTGGTCAACCATTCGATAGCGAATTGATGGAGGAGCACATGGTTTGAGCATTGCAACGGAAACATGCCAGCGTACAGCGAAATGCAGTTGAGGCGCTAATTGAGACCTGTGGAGAAACAGAAAAGATCAGTATTATAGTTGTCACACCAAACCGGAGTTGTTCATCAAAGTGGAAGAGAACTGTAACGGAATGTCTGTTAATCTTTCCATCTCACAGACACACATTTTTTCGTTTATTTGTCAGTTTGGTTGAATTCGATGGAACTCATGGGCTCAATTCTAATGTAAAATAGTAACCCTGGTGAAATGACAAACACCGATCGTCACCATGATACTAGAAGCCATCAAAAAGATATCCACCGTCGGAAACTCCACACAATCAGTGTTTATGAAGCAGTTGAGCTCCAACACTCATGTCAGTCTGATTTCCTCGTACAACGCAAAATCCACAGCAAGCAGGATCATATCTCACGGAAAATGGTCATAGTTTGTTATTTTATTGACCTTGTGAAAAGATATTTCATCAACCTCGTTTTGAAGGACTTCTCACAAACCATCGACCCAGGATCAGATCTTCTCTCTTGTCGACTTTGATTTTCGTACCAAGACATACCTTTGATCCTCTTTCTATCCTGACAAAGTTGACACATCGCAATCTGTTGTTCAAACAGTCTCTGTGAGGTGTTCCAAACATTGAAGCTCCGATGTAGATCGTCCCCTCAAAATAGGTCCCTTCGCCGATTTTGGCAACAATTTGAACGAAAATCGCAGACCTTCGTCATCTATCGTTCCCAGGCCCCTCTACTTTCTCGATTACGGAAAATCTCAAGATCGTCATTTCAGATCCTCCACAAGGGCAGCAAGAACTCATGTAGTCCAACAATGATTGGAGCTGAAGTGAGAGGATGCAGGAATCAACTGTTCTGTGCATCCCGACCTCTACAGAACCATCATCCACCCATCCGACAACCACTGTCTCCTGCAGTCCAGGAGAAGTCACAGTCCCTGATGTACCATTCTCTCTAACGCATTTCATTATCTTCTTTTATCTATTCTCATTTTATGCAAAGGATGAATGTGTAAAACCTAATCGACGAACGGGTGGGTTGATCAATTTTTTCCAAGGATTGAGAACGCATTGGTGTCTAAAAGGTCCATGAAACGGAAGGCTGTTATCTGAATGAAAGATTGGAGGAGTTCATCCGCTTTGATGAACAACTCCGGTTTGGTGTGACAACTATTATCGATTTCAAAGAAAATTGGAAGGATGTGATTCTAGACACTCAAGGAAGTCACAATTTCTACAACTCTCAACAAATAACACACCTTGGCATTTGCGAGGCGGGAAAAGCAGTCGAAAAAAAGACGCTGAGATTTACCCATGATTTTTCTGATGTTCTCAACCACGACGGATTCTTCGTTGTTTCCGTCCTCAAACACATCCTATCACAACTATATATCTCAAATTCCACTCACATTACCTTCGTGTTCGACACAGGACCCCTTCCTTCCATTACTTTTGTTGGAGTCGCATTCAGTTCGATGTTGGCGAGATGTCAAGGACTAAAGTGGAAAAAAAGTTCAAGACAATTGTCCCGAAATTTTCAACAGCAACAACCACCCAAACAATGAATGTAATTAAAGGAAGAGAGCAAAATCAACGAGTTGTCGCAAATCAGCAACGATCAACGATAAAAGATGTTCAACGTGACGATTCAGATTTCGATTCAAATAGTTCCTCCCCACCACAAAGGAAAGAGAAAAGGACCAATCCGGACCCAACCCCTCGCGAAAAAAAAGGAGAACAGGTTGGGATGATGATTCCTCCGAAACACCTTACTTCAAACATTCATTTTGACGCAGTGGAAATCTCCAACGAAAATCTCCCACATTTCGGAAAGAATCGCCCAAATGATTAAAAATAGCATAAAAGATTCTTTTCCTTCACAACATTCAATTTAGAGAAAACGAGAGGTCTGTACGTTGACTGGTCAAGGAGGAATTACGATCCCGACTTTTTGAAACGATTTGTTTTCAATTGATTTCATTTGGGTAAATTTGTCCCACGGTACGATCACAGTTTTAATGGGGGAGATCAATGACATCTTCTTTTATCACTTTATCAATTTCGGAAATATCATCTTTGTCTGAAAAGATTAAGAGCACAGCAATATCAAAACTGGGTGATGATTATCCGAAGATCTTTTATCATATCCTGGATCAGACAAAGTGAGATCAACAGATGCGGATCCAAACTTGTTCCGATTGAATCGTCTTGAACAAGTGGCTAATAGTTAACACAAATGAATCGTGTGATTCTCAACTTGTTCTTTCCAAGCCGTCATTTGAGGAGTGTCTTCGAATTTTTGGACCAACAACAGAGCTTCCAGCGAGACCTGTTCCCTTTCACTGTTCTCCTTTTACTGCCTGACAGTGGATCTGGGAGAGAAGGATGATACGAACAACAAAGGCGAACCTGTTCAAAGAATTTAAGCGTGATCATCCCGACAGTCCAATCAAGATCGGAATCTTTCGAAAAGTTACCAAACATATCAAACGAGCTAAACGTCGAACAGATGTGTGTGTGAGTTGTGATCGACTGAACTATATTCAGAAAGTGAAGCATAAAAAGCAACAAAACCGCAAACACATTCCGGAGGAGCTGATACATGAAGAAGAAATGCTTATCCTTCATCACCAGCATGCATCAAAGCAGAGGAAGGCCATCGAAGAACAGGTTCAGACGAGCGTTGGTGATGAAGTGGTATGTTTCCTGGATTTTAAGGAAAACTGGACCTTGCTGCTTCACAATACACAAAGTAGCAAAGAGTTTTTTGCATATCAACAAAGAACACCTTGGAGTTTCAATTAACACAAACAGCAACGGACACATCAAACAAGATCTGACCCACTATTCATCCGAAATCTTGAATCACGATGGATTATTCGTAATTTCACTTTTGAACCATCTCCTCATGACAGAACCGTTCATTTCTGCCTCCAAAACTTCTTTTGTTTTCGATTCAGGGACCCATTTCCGGAACCAAATCGTCCAAAACCGTTTGATGAATCCTACCTCAACTAAACTTCTCAGCAAGTGTATTTTTGTTTTGCTTTATCATGAGTGTCACGGGAAATCACGAGTTGATCCTTCTTTCGAAGAATTGACCAACCATGTTCGGAATCATCTTGGTGATATAACAATTTCCTCGATTCAGCAGTTTATCGAATTAATTCGTGAATTGCAAGTCGCCAAAATTCTTTCACACAATCACACCTTCATCAACTTCCAGCCTGAGGTGCTCCAATCTTGCACAGCCCTCAAATTCGATGGACAACTATTTTTGCTCGCTTTCAAAAGAACCAGTTCAACAATTCATGCCATTGGTCTTCCATCAACTAATCCGGATGATTGGGATTGTATTGCATTCAAAGAAGATGTAAAACTACGAATTAAACAAGAACGATGATATCCCCGAGTCGATCCTCCTTTCGAAATCGCAACGAAAGAGAAAACACTTCGATTGTTCGAGAATCGACAAAACGAGCAATCTCCTGCAGAAGAAAAAAACAGAAATGGCTGGACAACCTCTACCGTCGATCATCTGGATCGACAGAACAGATAAATAGCCAACCTCAGCGACGACGCAGATCTTGGTCGTCTGATGGTTCCGACTCATAATGATTGTTCACATTTCACCTTTAACGTTTCAACTTCTCATTTTTTGGAAAGAAAAAACTCACAATACAATCAGTTTTCCGATTGTATCAATCGGACTTGACGGGTGAAATCACCTATTTCATAAAAAAGTTGAATAGAAACAATATTGAGATAAAAATGAGAGGTGGAAACAACAATTGAAAGACCCGTCAAAATCGGACGATTTATGGAAAGTGACGGGTTGTGGAAGGAGGGTTTCAGAGACTCGCAGGAGCAATGGGTCAGTTCATCAGGCTGTTCGAGCAGACGGTCGTCATGAATACAGATGCGAGCGAGTGGGGAGTGGGCGGGGTTTGTGAACGAGGAGGAACAATAGAGAGCTGGCAGGAGGGATTTATGGGAGAGGAAGCTCAATGGTCGAGTAACAAGCGGGAAGCAACTGTGGTAGTGAAGTGATTCGCCGAAGGGGTCAGAAGGAGAATGATTCGGGAGGGAGACGACGTGTTGGTATTGTCCAACAACACGGTATGCGTCGCCCTCATCAACCGACGTTTAACTGCACTCACCCTCCTCCCACAATTCAAACAATAATTCGCAATGGCCGACAGAGTGAAGTGCAGACTGTGGTCGGAACATATTTTAGGGGGGGGCAACGACGTGACCGATCGGTTATCGAGAATAAGAGATTCCACAGACCACAAGCTCAGGCCACACGTCTTCCAACGAATCATCAACTGCTTCGAGCACACACTGAGTCTGGACGTGTTTGCTTCGAAGGAGAACAGACAGGTCACAAGATATTGGTCGTTCACCCTCGAGAGTTTTGCAGAAGTGGAAGCAAAGCGAGACGAGAATGATACATGTCGTCCCAGACTGGACAACTATACCAGGGAGAGATACGATCGAGAAACACGCAGAGAAATGTTGGGGGGATTCATGAATGAATTAAGCATTGAGGAGGATTCGATGTTGTGGAGTGGGCCGTTTTTTATCACGGTGGATGAAAAGGACGGGATCAGCGAATACTACAGCTTCAGCAAGGAGCCCATTGTCTTTCCTGGCGCAGCATCTGGGAAAGGGAGAGGTCGGAGAGTCCCTCGCTATGAAGGCCACAATGAGAGGTATACGGAAAGTACATCCTTCAACACCGATGTTTACAGACTCGTGGGACGCTGACATCATGGAAGGGGACAATTTAAAGGGATGAGTAAAGCGGATGACGATGCGTGAAGGAGAACAGGTCCCGCATCAATCGGTCATCCTCTCACTTCAACACTCACTCTGGTTCAGGGAGAATCACTTGATCAGTTTCAACACAAGGCTGAAGGCTGGTGAAGGCGAGGAGACGGTATCGCTAGAGGAGAGAATTATAATTGAAGGGCTGTGGACTGGGTATTGGAACAAGATCGAGTAAGAGGACAGGATCGGACGGGACAACTGTTGAGATTCGAGGCCAGAGTTCAGGATGCAGGGGAGATCGCGAGGGATATGATGGAATTGATGGCGAGAGCGGAGGTGAATACTGACAAGTATTGACCGTATACTCTCTAACATGCTGGGTGATCTTAGCTAAAAGAGAAGGGAATTACATACGAGGAGATTGCCAAACGATCAACTTGTGCACTTTTGCACCATATAGAGAAAGGGCGAACTGTGACAATCTGAATAGGAAATAATTGGACTATTTGATGGTGTATTTTTTCTGATTTCTTCTTCATGGTCGACGTGTCGGACGTCTTGTCTCTGATTCGAAAGCGATGGTGCCATCAACAATACTACTGAATTGGAAAGAATCCTACAGTGTCAGAAGACATGCTGACCTTCATTTGCAAATAAATGCCGATAAAGGCAGAATATCTCCCTACCACGAACAGCATAATCCCTATTCGACGAGGAAACATCGACAGTACTTGGATTTAGTGCAAGAAGAGTATGGTGTTGAGCCACATTAAAGTTCACATTTATAATATTAGCAGAGCGCAGAATATACCGCTCAGGAGCAAATGAATTCGATGGGGATTTAGAGATTTCTTCGAGAACCGTCTGTAGATCCTACGTCGATATGCTATGCGTGACCTACCACGTTTTGGCCACTTTTCAAAATGTGTACGAGGATATCTCAGCAACCAGTGAACCAATTTTCATGTAATTTTTCACAGGAACGTTTTTTTCGTGAAAAGAAATTTTTAAAAAAAATTGAAAAAAAAAGTTGGGTATTTGGGAAGATGTGAAAAAATGCTGTTTTTCTCACCCAAAAATTTCTTAGGAAAAAAAGTGCATTTTTTTGTGAGTCTTTTTTCGATGTATTCACGATAAAAAATGCATTTTATTTGGTGTAAAACAGATATCCGGTTGTGGAGATTTGAGCTGAAAAAGTTTGAAAATTGTGTGCATTCCCGCAGTATTCAGTATTTTGAGGTTTTCTCCGATTCCCCCGAGGAAGTAAATTCTCAAATTTGATTATTTTCTTAGTTGGACCAATATGGTTTCTTTCAACCCCAGGTTCCGGGTTGGTGACACGGACCGGGTAAATGACATATCTATAAAAACACATCCTTTTCGATCTCAACAGGGATTTTCTATCTTTAGGTCAGTCGATCCCAATTTCTGCAGGATTGAGCTCAAGATGCAAAGTCCCGTTCATGATACCCAAGAAGGATGGAACGAACCGGAAAATTCTAGATTTCACTCAACTGAACGAGATGATCAAGGACAGGAGCTTCAGATACGATCTGAGATCTGTGAGATCGCTCTCTAGCCTCTTATTAAATCGCGGGTAGTTCCGAAGTTCGGATGATTTAGCACGTCAATATTCATGCCAGATCTGACAGTGGGGCTGGAGGATGGTGCCCAGGAGAAAGTGTTGATTACTGATCGAGAAGTTGAGAAGGAGAAGGAAGGAGTGACTTCGAGGATGTGAAAGGGTGTCAGGATAGTTCATGAGCGAGTAGGAGACGAAACCATTCCTGACAGTACATCATTCAGTGTCGACGTCGGTGTCGGTATTCTCTGACATGGAGAAGGAATAAGACTTCCGAAAGAGAAAAAAGAGTTAAAGATGGATTATGGAAGTAGTGGTATAAGCGAAATGGGAACCAAACTGGCATAAGTGATACTCCTAGGAGAATTGGAACGAGAAATCAATTTGAATCTCAAAGCCAATTGATTTTTTTTAATATGACTCATTCTAATTTCCATCTCACTTACTACTGAAAATATTGACATTTCAGAGTAGTCAATATTTGGCCGTAAATTCAAAAATAAAGGCGAAAAACGGACCTCTTGAAAAGTGTCTTTTTTGAAGCTTTTTTTGAGTACTTTCAGAAAACAACGTCGATTTCTTTTTTTATTCAATTTTTTAATTTGTATAAAATGAGCAGCGTCTTGACACCAACACAACTACTGGAAATTTTGGACAAAGAAGATTTAAAAATGAAATCACCTCCGACTCTCAATCGACAAGGAACAACATATCTCACAGGAAGCACTTTCGAATACTATCTCGAAGAGAAACCAGATGAAACTTATCAAGTGTACGTCAATAGTTTCGTCAAAGGATACAGACCACATCTGGATCGCCAGAAATATCTTCGACCAACAAATCGTTGCACAAAAGAGAAGCTAATTGAATCAATGAAAAATGAGAATTGTGAACTCATTTCTGAATACACTCATTCTAATACTCCAGTAACGTATCGACACGAAGGAATTGAATGGATAGTGATCCCATCAAAATGGATGAAAGGATTCAGAACTCACAAAAACAAACGAAGAAGATACACACAGTCGTTTGTTGAAAATGAATTGAAAAAAGAGAATTGTGAACTCATTGGAACATACACAAAGGTACTTGAGCCATTCAAATATCGCGATTTACGAACAAAGAATGAGTATTACGTTCGACTAGACAATTGGTTGTATTTTGGAGACCGTCCTCACTTGAGAAAGTACCATGAAAGGTCATGAAAATACTGAAAAGCTATTTTTACCACAAATCAAGTGAAACCAATGTGAGAACCATTTCGAAAAATTCTGTAAAAAATTCTAAAATCTCGGGGACACTATAGGTCATCGATCAAAACAATCCTGATGAAAATCGGTTGAGAATTCGTGGAGCTACGTACCGAACTTAGGTCGAAAAAAGGTCGAAAAAGTCGATTTTCGGATTTCGCCACTATGAACACCTTTATGTCTCAAATTGTGTTCAAACACGTTCTAAAATTACGAATTTGATTTTGAAAGGTGAAATTTTAGGAAAAAAGCACTTTTGAAAAAAAAGTTAGATCCGACCCCACAACATATTTTGAAAATGACAAATTTTTTAAGGAGGAGAAAGTGACGTCTCGCTCTTCTCCTCCACGTCACTTTTCGCCCTCTGATGGTCTCCGTAGGTGTCAAATCGATAGTGGACAGGTATTCGCGTCATTCGGTTCTGACGATCCTCGACACACGATCGTTTTCACAATTTTTCACCAATTTTCATTTCTCATTCATTTCCTTCAAACCACTTCACAATCGTACTAAAACAACCCTTTTTTGAGAATTCTGGTTGTACATCACCTATAGTTCACTGTTTATGGACGGTTCTTCGATCACACCTCTGACGACACATTTGCACCAACATTTTGACACTATAGATTTTTTAATCTGGATTTCGTCGCAAATCCTTCTTTCTCACGGTCTGAGTAAGGTGTGCTCAAATTTTGAGGAGATTTTGTCGGATAGTTCTCCCATAAAGTCACTTTTTCATGTTTTCACTTCTCAACTTTTGACCGTTTTTGTCACTTCAAAACCGACTGTAGTCCCATTCATTTCATCACTTTTGCTCCCCATTTCACATTTGATCTCTTCACCATTCCTCTTCATTTTGCTCAATTCACTTCTATTTTGTGGGCCGTTCTCACTTCACTAGCACATCATTTTAGTCAAATTTTCATCAACTTTTTCACAAAAACAGAGTAAAAGAAAGCGAAACAAGCATGAATGAAGTGGGCAAGTATGAAACTGAGAGGGAAATTGACGATCGTGAAAATGACGTGAAATGTGACACCAATCGTGAAAATTAGGTCTGTGTTCCGGGTTTTCTCTCTTTAAAACAACAAAAAGTGATCAAAAATGCACGTGAAATGTTGGTTTTTCCGGAAAAATACCGAGATATGAAGTGAGCCGTTGAATGGCGGATCTCTGCAAAACTTCGGAAAAAGGAATTAATGAAAATTAGTGTGAAATTCCAGAGAACAAGATTAAGAGAAAGAAACATGAATGAAGTGGATATTATGGATAAACAATGAGAAAATGACGTGCGAACAGGTCATCAAAATGAAATGCTAACGAGTGAAGAACAAGTGAAAGTTTTATCAAAACTAGAGAAAACAGAGCTGAAAAAAGAGAGAAATGAGAGTGACATACTCCTTTTTACATAAAAGTTCCGAGATCCACGACCGATCCTGAAACCCTGCAGAACTCTGCAAAAGTTCGGAAAAAGGAAAAAACGGAGCATACCACGATGATCCTGAGCACCAGAAGAATCAGAAACGCACAGAATTGGAACGAAACGAGCATAGTTGAGAAATCAGTGATCGAACCCATTGATCCTCGTTTCTGGTGAAAAAGCCAAAACTGAAAAATCAACGAATGAAAATCTAATTCTGAATTTTTTAATTTGTATTAAATGAATCCAACTGAAATGTACAAGGAAAGACGTCGAGTATGTTCGGAACAAGCATTAATTGAATCAATGAGAGAAGAGAACTGTTCGCTAGTCTCTGAGTATGTCAGAAATAATGTGCCGGTGACGTATGTTCATGAGGGAGTTGAATGGAGAATAAAACCAAAGTTGTGGAATCAAGGAAACAGACCTCACTTATCAAAACGTCGACACTACACTCAATCATTCGTTGAAAATGAACTGAAGAAATACAATTGTGTGCTCGTCGGTGAGTACACCAAAGGTCTGGTTCCATTCACATATCGAGAGATTGGCGGAAGTGAAGTGTTCAGAATTAGACTTGATGCATGGCTGACTGCTAAGAAAAAACCCCACCTGAGAAAACAGAAATAAACGCTCAACTTTTTTTATTTTCTGATTTTTTATTTTGTAGTAAATGACACTGCTAAAACCAATCAAAGAAAGAATTCAAGAAATTCGAGATCTCTTTCCGAATACACAATTTCACTTTATTGATGGTCGAACGTACAATCCTGACAGTAAGAATTATCAACATTACAGATCATTTATCCTGAATATGCATCAACACAAAGATCTCGAGTTTTCACATCCAATAAAGAATCTTGATCTCAATCTCATTCCAGATTTTATTGAACAAGTTAAACTTCGACAACAGATGGCATCAGAAGATCGACTCGCTCACCGAATGATCGTTGAGAACATGAAAGCAAATCCAAGAGTGACCAAAGATGAACTGAAGAAGCAAGTGTTCAGAATGACGTGGAAACTGAAATCAATTGAAGAGAAACTGATGGATCATTGGATGAAGAATCTGTTGATCATTCAGAAGAAAAATGAACAAATGGAAAAAAGAGAAGTGCAGACATTTGAGGGATTTGAAGAATGTATTTTACTCGCTGAACCAAGAGACAAAGCAGCATTCAATTCATGTCTCATGAATGCACGAAGGAAGTTCAAAAAGAATGAGGTCGAGAAGGTTGAAGACAATGGAAAACCCTATCAGTTGTATTTCCACAATCATCTGAAAAATGTTGAAGAAATCACAACCTTCATCAAAGCAGTGTTCGACAAAGAGAAAGATCATCCATTCAAGATTAGTATTGACTTTGGGAAAATCATCGAGAGAAAAGACAAAGATGAGACAACATACAAGGATTTCAGACCAGAATTGGAGAACACATCAAAGAGTTTTCCAACGGTGATTAGAAGTGCAGGAGACATCAATGAGTATTCAAAGTATGCGATCAATCTGATTAAAGAATCCCAAGAGAGAACACTGATGGATACGAAGACAATATACATTGCATTCCACTCAATTCTAGTTGCAGTCTATCGATTCCCAGTTGCAGGAAAAGCGAATGCAATTCTCACTGAACACATCAAAACGAGAAACGTTCGGTACATCGATTCTGAGTTCAACATTTGCTTCTTTCAAGCACTATCGTTCCTCACTCTTCCTGAAGTACCTGGTAAGAAGATATCAATCAATATGAGAAACGTTGAAGCAAAAAGATTGTTCGCAGAATCAAAGAATCTGACTCACCTGAAGCCACATCAACTTACTGAACACTTACGCAATTTTCCTGATTTTGATATTGCATGTGATTTGGAGAAAGAAATGATTAGACACAACATCACTGTTCACATTTATGAATACGACGAAGACAAGAAACGATACTTCCTAAGTCAGTCGTATGTCAACGAAAATGATGATGCTCGTGTTCTTCCCATCCTGATGATTCCACTTACAGCCACTCTCGTTCATGTGATGTTCATTGTTGATCCTGAGAAAATCACTGGATTCAAACTCTGCCCGTATTGTCAATCAAGAGGATTCCAAGTCAAGGATTCTCACTTCAAGACATACTACGAGAAGCATCTCAAAGAGTGCAAAGAGCTTGATGGAAAACATGTGAAGAAGATCACTCTTGACAAAACTCCAAGACCTTATGTTCCACACATCCTCAACAATAGAACATATGAATTTCTGATGGCACACAAAAGACAAGACGAATTCAAACCAACACAATACTACATCACGTACGATTTCGAAACGATGGAAGATCTCATTCTTGACAATCTATTCTCTGATGACAACACACAACTGATCTCACACTTGAAACCTCTCTCTGTTGCATCTGCAATCAAAACAAAATCAGGGGTGAAGTCAATCTACTTTGATCTTCGAGATGGAAAGGACTTCGTGAAGCAATGGATCAGAGAACTCTTCAAATATGCTGAGACAGTACGAGAGGACTACTACTACGAAGACCCGGAAATACCTTCACAAAATGAAGTCAGTGTGATTGGGTTCAACAGCTCCAGATTCGACATCAATCTCATCTTCCGTGATCTCGTTGACAAGGATTGGAAAGTGGTGAGTTTCCTTGGATCCACAACGAAGTACAAGCAGGTATTGATCAGACACGAGAAGACACAACAGGTACTTCGATTCATAGACATGATGTCGTACACAGGACCAATGACTTTGGATAATGCAGTCAAAGCCTTCGGAGGAAACACCACACTTCAGAAATCATTCTTCGCTTACGAATCATTTGATTCATCAGACTACGATGCAGTGCTGAGCAAACACGAACCGTTCTCTAAATATGAATTCTATTCCAGTCTGAACAACAGTGAAATGTCCGACGTAGATTCCCAAATATATCTTGATGATTGGAACAAACATGGATTCAAAAACAGATGGGACTATCTGAAATTCTACAACATCAGAGACGTCGAATGTATGATTGCACCTTTGGATAATCTGATTGATTTGAACTTCCAATACAAAGTGGATATGTTGCACAATCTCTCACTGTCCGCTAATGCTTCTGCAATCAAGTATGCGTGTGCCTACAAGGACTTTGATATTGATGATGATTATAATGAATGTGACCAATCTGGACCAATCAAAATCACAAAACAATACTGGAAATACAAAGTTGAAGGATACAGGTACCAAGACCAGAAAGCTCATCGCAGTACTACCAACAATGTCACTGAAGCAGACTACGACTGGTTTGTTCAACAATGCAAGAGAGTTTGCTACATCTGCAAGAGTCACTTCTCACAAGCAGTTCGACCAACACTGGATAGAATCGACAATTCGAAAGGACATTCAAAAGAGAACGTAAAGATCTGCTGTGAATACTGCAACACTTACAAGTCAGACAAAGATGAACATCTCACAAGATTGAGAATTCAACTGAAGAAGTATTGCATCTGGAAATCACTACCAATGACTCTGACACATGAGCAAACATATCACAAACTGAGAGCAGCAGTGACTGGTGGATTATCGAATGTTCAGCACAGACAGAACATCAAAGACGTGACTCGAATCAATCACTTCAAATATGAAGACGGAAAAGTGATCTCCAAAGATACAGAACACAAAATGACTCATGTCTGCGGTGTTGATTTCAATTCCCTGTATCCAAGAGCTTTCTCATCAATCAAGAACAAGAACAATCCTTTCACCAACCACAGAATGTACATGCCAGGAAGATGTTTGTTCACCGCAACAGGAGATAAAGAATGTCGCAAGATCATTGAAGACAAGAATCAGAAGACACTATTTGTTGCAGAACTGAAAGGACACATCGATGAAAAGTACATCAATGATTTCATTAACTTCCCACCAATCTTCAGGAACATCATTGTCAATACAACAGAAGAAAACATTGGAGAGAAGACTTATTCGTTGATGAAGAAACATGGATTGAAGACTGATGACAAACAAAGAAAGCTGACCCAACTCTTGAGCACACACGATCAGTATATGTTCTTTTCGACATACTATCTATGGTTCCTCATCGACTACTGCCACTTCATCGTCGACGACATAAAGAGTGTGATGGTGTTCTCGAGACACGCTGGATTTGAACCATTTGTGACATCGTTCATGAATGATCGAATTGAAGCAATGAAGGTTGGAAATAAGGGAAATGAACAATTCTGTAAGACCAACTTGAATGGACAAGGGTTAGGCATTGTGCCCACGGTGCCCAGCTTTTTTGTGCCCAGCTCTAAACCGCTGTTTGAATTCCTTTTTCACGTGTTTAAATGTGTGTATTAGGTGAACATTTCATGTGTATTTTTGAGTAGAATATTCAAGTCTCTCCATCCGGACAGTTTGATCGCACTTATTTAAACTTGTTATTTTTCACTCAAAACATGTCTTAAAGAATATATTGATCTCAAAATGGATTCAAATCAATCAAAATGTCACGAATTCACCAAATATGATGAGAAACGACCAGGCCACCACTTTCTCCCCTTTATCATTTTCTCGATGAGATCGAAACACCAAACGCAACTTACTTTCTGAAAACATTGTTGAATGACTTTAAATAAATGCCAAATGAAGTGCTTTTTTATCTGAAAGCTTCTTTAGTTCATAGTTCATCCCATCCTTCAGAGAGTTCGTCATCAAAGTCATCGTGAACAACCACGATTCTTGGTTCTCCGGAGAAGCTCCTCTTCGTCCCTCTGGGGGAGTGAAGTTCAGTCCATGTGGCTTGTATTGAAGGATACATGTCGAAAGATAACATTTTAGGAGAGTTGTGGAGGATCCTTGTCAGGGTGCAGAGATGAGGGATGCGAAGTTGGGATCGCTCTTTCCTCTGAGTGTAATGGAGAACTGAAAACTCTCTCTCGGTCGGGACAGATGTACTTGCGATAGTTTTCAAGGCGATTATGATCGGGAGAATTGACTCAAGTGAATGAAAGAGATGATTCGAGAGGATCAGATCTAAAAGTTGAGTTTTTGTCAGTGGAACCAGACTGAAATGAGCCTTGTAGACAGACTTGAGATGTCTCCAATGAGTGAGAATATTTTTACGCTGGAGAGGTGGAATTATGTTCTGGAACAGCTGAGCGAGGGATAACATTTTTGAGTCCTCACGTTCTGAATCTGGGAGGAGTAGAGTCGAATGTGAGAAGTATTCCAGATCTTCTGTTTGATCGGGAATCAGAAATCTGATAGTAATCGAGTTGAATAGTGCCTGAGCCAGTTGTCTACATTCCTGATGAGAAGACTCTATATACGGCTCAAAATTAAGCTGAGTGTGCTCCGATAGTTTGATGGACAAGAATTCTTCGAACTCATCCGGATTTTGACTTGTGATTTCATTTCTGAAACGATTGACGATGAAACGAGTTTGAGGCATTGATAGAGTGTCAGTCTGGAGAAGGAGTGAGATTTCGTTTGCTTGGGAGAGGAGATATTCAAGGAGAGCTAATCGAACAACATTCTGAGTGTCCGAGAAGAATGAACAAAGCTGAGCAGTTGTCGGATCAGTATCGGGTTGGTTGATGCGTAAAATAACTTCAAGGAATGTGAGTGTCTCACGAATAGCCGATAGTTTTGTAATCCATCTGGTGTTGACCGGTTTGGTGAGAGTCCTTCGCTTGGAACCGAGCCTTTCCATTTCTTTCCTGAATAATTTAGTTTTGGCGTGCGATTTGGTGATAGAATGGACAAACAACATTGAATTGTGAATTAATAGTTTGGAGAAGGGGTGGTTTGGATCGTCGAAGACATCCTTTAGTGAAAGTTGGAACCGATGGGCGGAGCAGTGAATGTGAAGGATATTCTTGTTGGATTGTTTGAGATGCTTTATAAAACCGTTTCGAACCCCAACCATCGCCGGATCGCCGTCGGTTGTGACAGAAACGATCTGTGAAATGTCGATGTGGGCCTTGTTGATCTGCCGTATGAATGCCGTGAATAATTCCGCGCCGGTACAACCATTTGTCATCTCTTCCAAGCCAACCAACCGTGTTTCAGTTTCTCCATTCTTTGACAAAAACCGAACATGAACACACAAAACAGATTGTGAATTGTGGTCAGTCGATGTGTCTAGAATTAGAGAAACGGGAGTGGGATGTGTTGGATCATTGGAAGGCAATTGGTTGAAATAGACGTCGAGAGCGTCGGCTATCCTCCAGAATTTTTTGTTGTCAGAAGTTGGAGCAGATGATACGAACCTTGGGTTCGACATGAGATTGAATTGATTTGTGAGATCCTTGAATTGAGTACATGGCAGAAAGTGATGAGCTATGTAGTGCACAGCTCTGATTTCATTGAAACGATGAATTTGAATTGACCGTAGATCAATTGGCGGAATTGTAGACTGAGGACTTGTGGGGTCGAGAGTGTCCATTTCTATTGATTTTGATGAATTCTTGTTTTGAGATGTCGTCTAAGTGACTTTACATTTTGTGGAGTCGCTGGTTCAGAAATGAACTCGTCTCGGGGCCGTTTGAGTTTGTCTTGATGCTTGTGACATAATTTACAATAGATTCCTTCTCCTTCCAGGTAAAAGGGAGACTGACCTGATTCGTCCAGCCATTCTTTCTCATGGATCCACTTGTCGTAGAGTCGGTATGATGCTGGAAGGACAGGAATAACGTTCTCCTGCCTCTCGATATGTTCATCCACATCTGAATCGTCGATTAGATGATCATGTGACTGTTGTGATGCGCTTGGTTCGGAAGGGACGATCGAATTTGATTGTTCATCTTGATCATCACTAGGATGATTCTTTTTGAGATCGTGTTGGTGGATGAAAGAGAGGAGTGTTGGTTGAATGAGGCGATGTGACATCTGGACGGTTACAAGAAGGAGAAGACAGGTGAGTGTCATAATTCAGGCAAAAATTGAAGCTCTGATTTAGGCAATTAGACAAACAGACCGATTTCTCTAACGTGAGTGAATCAAAAAAGTCTTCCTGAATGTTTCATTCTTTTTTCTCATCTGAAGCAGGATGACGCCGTACGAATCTGAAACGACTCCGCTTGCGTTCCAGAACGAACCCAGCTCGATTCTGCTCTCGTTGTGGATGACACAGATTCAGGCGATCTTGCATGGGTTCAACATCAGCATGTTGTTTACTCCTGTGTAACTGTCGCGTCTCGTCTCCGATATCCGTCGCATCACATCTGCTCCCTGAACTTCCACAGTCAGTTTCTGGTGAATGTGATGACAACATCGAAGTTCCTGGATGATAGGACGTTCAAAAACAAGGACCAGACAGTAGTTGGTCGCCGCGTGTGCACTGTTCATCAAGTTTCTTCCTCATCCTCTTTTCATTTCTTTGTCGTTTTGACAAGCCACAGGCCATGTCACTAGAGTTTCTCCGGTTTCTATCCCTTTGATGATCACTGTCCCCATTTGCGTCTCCATTGATACTTGTAGCAATCGATACTGACAGCATGGTTTATTATTGTTTCATCTTCAATTATTTACATTCAAATGAACAATATCCATCGTTTCTCCTCGCAATTCTCAATGTAGAAGAGAGTGATGATGATACGCTTTCCTAAAATCTTCGTCTTCGGACATCATCGATGGCAAATGATGAGCTGGACTTTTCTCTACGATGTATGCAGAAAAGCTGATTCTTATGACATTCTTGTCACTTCAAGTTCTTTGATTCTCCATTCATGCAAATGTTCATCGTAGTATATCTTAAATCTCCACAGAGATAAGCACCAATCCTCTCTTCGCGCTGATATTGAAAATCAGAATTGTGAATCAACAATTCGTAGTATGGGTTCATTGTATCTCGATTTTCATGTATCAGGTGTATCACGACGATAAAGTTGAATCGGTATGCGAAGACTTCTGCTCGACACATCGCCTTCCTCCCACTGCGAAGACAGCCCTTGTTGAGCAAGTTCTTGAAACGAAGGAAACCTTTAACCAGAAAGAATTGAGGGAACTCGATGTGTGTAGTCGATGAGAGTGGACTGAACAAGAACACTTGAAAAATCAACTGAATCGTTCGCGACGTTCTTGAAGGAAAAAACGAAAGTCAGAGCGCCATGTGAATATGCAGATGACGACAAGGCGTCGACAAGCAGATAATGAACTGCGTGTGATAGCTCAGAAAGCAACATGGATTGATCTACCAACAAACTCCAACTTCCAATCAACTGTGTTGACGTTGATGGTGAAAACTGTCTGACAAGTTCGAAGTGCGAAAGAGACACATTGATGGCTCTTTTGGGGATAGGCTGACAGAAGAAGGGAAGACAATGAAGGCGCGAAAAGATTCGTGAAAGAAAGAACACGAAGCGATGTTGATTGCCCAAGAACCGCGGCTTTCGATTGTTACGTTCTCCAATGCAGATATCCAAGCAAGTGCAAATTACTGAAATGCATCTCTCCGAGAAAGACAGACAGAAACAAAACTTCCTCCGAAATATTCATTCAGGCCAAAGATCTGCAGTACGAAGGCATAAAGTGTGCTTGTTGTTCTCACAACACTTCTCCTTCTCTCAACGTTCAGTTTTTTTGCTTATTTCAGCTTTACACAGACTGGTCGCGAATCTTTCAATGATTCCTTGATTGAATAAAGATTCATCTTGAATTGAAAGAAAATAATATTGCTAAATCATCACCTGAGTGGGAAAAGGATAAAAAATCTACATAACAACGGATATATTTCCTAAAATGGCATTAAGAGTCCGTTGAACCATCGTCAACTCCCCCATCCAATCCAAGTCGAGCCCGCTTGGGAGACACAACCAATCGACGTCACTGAGATCCAGACACAACATCGTCATCACCCGCAATGGTCAGTGGTGAGAGCGAAGCTGGGAGAAGAAACGATGTTGGGGATGTCGTTGAAGACGTGGGGACATGTGTAGTGTCGGCAGCGGAACCGCAAGTGGTTGATTAATCTGATGAACTGACAGCAGACACATTCTTTTTGAACTGCGGCTCTTTTTCAACGGTGTTTGATCGGTCGGATCAACCGCCCCATCAGATTCAGCCTCAATCGACAAATGCGGCTGATCAAACGACTCAGCTGAGCTCTGGTCCCCCGAGGAAGCCAAGACGGTCATCTAGGTCGAATGGCGACTCGATTCGGGAGACACGGATGGCGAAATTGGTGCAAGGCGAGATGGCGGTTGTACAGGCATCGAATCAGCCATCCTTCGTCGCAATCAATCGGTTGGAAGCGGGGCGAGTCTTGATTGGGTGACGGAAGCGGATGATTGAGAGTTTCTGTGGCGACGACAAGGGTTGAGAGATGAATGGTGCAGGTGAAGGCGAGGTGAATAAACACACTGCAATGATTCGCTAAAGTTGATTGGAGGGGCAGGACGAATGTGGAGGTGAAGCTGCCTGAAGGGTGAAGAGATGATGACGCGGTGGCTGTTCTTGATTCAATATCGATTCTCGGTGAATAGAACTGGTACGTTTTCAGTCGAGGTGGAATACACATACGTGTCTTGTGTCGTTTTCTTGACTCTCTTGTGGCGGTTAGAACGTCTTGGTTTTCCTGAGGAGGGATCTAACCATTAAAATGTGCACTCACATTGAGAAGATGAAAAAAGGTGAAATTGAGATCCAACTGTACTCTCTATTTCCAGACATGCAATTCGGTACTTCCTTTTTTGCTACCAATCCTTTCTTTAAAGTGAAATTGATGAAAAGAAGTGAAAAGTTGAAGTGCTTATTTTGGCGCCGGTGCCCAGCCACCTGGACGACAAGCTGAGCACATCGGTGCTCAGCTTGTCGCCATTGTGCCCAGCTCACCTAATGCCTGTGAATGGTAGTTACGGATATGATGGAATGAACACTGAGAAGTACAACTCAATCACAATCTGCAATGAAAAGAGAACATATTTGAAGCAAATGATGAAGGGATTTGTAGCAACAAGAGAGATCAATGAGGACAACTACATCGTGATTGAAGACAGAGAGAAAGCATCGTGCAAGACATGTCTGCAAGAAGCAGTATTCACACTCGACAATGCCAAGTTCTGGTATCTGAATTTCATCTACAACTTCATGTACAAATGCCTAGACATGAATAAGATCCATTTCTGTGAAGGAGACACAGACTCTGCATATTGGGCAATTAGTGGTGATCCAAATGCTGGAATTCATCAACAATTTGAACACGTGATTGCTGACAAAGAATTCTATGATGCACACAAATATGAATGGTTTCCAAATCCGGAAAAGGGGGTTGATGATGAGAAGAAGCTGTTGGGACTAGCAATTGAAAAGGAAGGTGAAAAGATGATCTGTCTTGCACCCAAGTGTTACTCTCTCGATGAGAAATGCAAAATCAAAGGAGTGTCTCTGAAGAAAACAAACATCACGAGTGATGACTATGTGAAGTGCCTGAATGGAGAGAAAACAGTGACTACAACACTGAACTTTCAGACGAGAAGAGTCGTGAGCGAAGAGAATACAAATGGATTTGAGATAGCCAAAATACAACAACAGAAACTCAGTCTCAGTGGAATTCATCTGAAGGCAATCGTACTTGAAAATGAGAACTGTCCTCCATTCATTCATGGACTGAAAGCAACTGATTATCAAATCAAATAAACACAAACTTTATTTTTGAATAAATGAATACACGACAGATCAAAGCATTAGTGGATAGGTTACTTCGGTGTACACAACACTCTCAAAAATAATATTGGAAATGAAATGGACTTTCACAAACATTTTACCAGTCTATAGCGGCTCTGATTCACACGGAGACTTCGTCGCAAATGATGAAACATATTTTGAGGATTGGTTTAATGGAGGTCTCTCTCCTGAATTATCATTACCTGAAGGAAGAAGCGTAGTTCAACAATTTGAAAAGAAATACCTAGGAATTCAAATTCGGGATCGCACTGCTGAAAATGCATACTTCCAATATCAACTATATCATCGCGCGGAAAATCAGGAAGTGAATGTCTCACCACGGATTCGAAGCCCTGCAGAGGCAAGACCAATACCAATTCCAGTGCAAAGACCAATAGTAATTGAATCGCCTGAATCTCCAATTATACCTGGACAGATTAGAAACTTGAAATCAATGGGGTTTGAATATGAATATCCAATGAAGGAGATGAGATTTGAAGAGGAGGAGGATGATGTCATTATTCCCAATCCACCAATGTCAATCAGAACAACTGCGTTCAACCACCCAGTGAGAGAGATCAGACACTACGAACCTACGACACAACAAGTGCTCAATAAGTTGGCACAAATGAAAGGATTGTTTGATCATCAACAGAGAAATGATTCAGAAGATGAACAAATCAAAGCTGAGAACTCAATAATGAATAATCAAAAGCAGATGGAACACTTTATTACATCACACATTCTGGATGCCAATAAAATGAACAGAGACACATTTGTTCGAGCCTCAATTAACAAAACTATTGCGAACGATGATATTGACTTCATTCTGACTCACACAAAACAAATCCCATTCGGAGGAAGATCATTTCAGGATTGGTATGAGGAATTTGATCACAGATGGAGTGTAGCACATCCGAGGAAAATCCAGAGAGAAAAAGGAAGTGACAGAATGAGAATTGATCCACCAATGATTCCAAAAACAACAGAGAAAATTGGGTATCCATTTCGATTAAAAATGCAATTCATGTCCAAAGCAATAACAGGTGATCCACAGAAGACATCAGACAGAAAGGTTCCTCAGAATTGTGATCGACCGTACTTCTCTCCCAAGTTTGGATCCTGGGAAATTGATCTCGTTTTCATTCAATCACCAACGTCGAAAACAGTTCTTCAGATCTACCTTTTTGCAATTGACATCAACACTAAATACCTGGTTGTCATTCCAGTTCTGGATAAATCATGGAGCAAAGTCAAGACTGCAATCAACGATCTGATTAATCATCGTGGAGTTCATGTCAACAACATTCGAGGTGATGGAGAAGCAGCGTGGACAAGTGGAGAAGCATCAGAGTTTTTCAAGGAACAGAAGGTCAGTACATATTTCACAAGCTCACCATTCACAAATCACAATAGAATTGTCGATCGAGTGATCAGAACAATCAGAGATGGATTCCAAGACAATGCAACACAAATGGCAAATCATTCACTGATGAATCAGATGGTGGAATTCTACAACATGACTCCACATCGAGCGTACTGGAATAAATTCACTCCACAGCAAGCACAAAACAATCGTGAAATCGAAGTATTGTATATATCCAGTTGTGAAGAACAATTAAAGAACATCCAACGACAGCAGACAACCCAGATGTTCTGGAAATACAAACCAGGAAACATTCTACTGATTCACCTTGATTTGGACAAGACTGTTGCCAAGTTTCAGAAGAAGCGTAGACAGTTTCAATTCGTGGGGAAATTCATTGAATACAAACACGGTAATGTTGTAGCGACTTTACTAAATGGTCTCACTTGTCTGTCAAAAGTTGTCTACGTTCCAATCCAACACACGAAGTTTCATGCAGACTCTATTGATGACTTAACTCCAGAGTTCATTGCTGAATTTAATTTGGCGTAGTCTCAAAAATGTTTCAGATATTTTTATATCACTTAAATGACATCTCTGAAGATATTAGAACCGTTTGATCCTGAACAGAAAGAGTTCACAAACATCCACGACTTTCAGAGATACTTGGAGAAGAATAGAAAAGAACTGAATGAGTACACAACACAGAAACTGAATAGGATGATTCAAATTGATGGATACAGAATAACAAAAATAAGAGGTGAAATTGCCCTGAGGAAACGATATGTTAATGCTTCCACTTCTCCTTATTCACTCTCGATTGATCAAAGATTATCAGACTTTGAAGAATCAATTCGAACGCTGACAGACACTCTCAGCATGAGGCTTCGAAGTCTTGACGAGACCATTGGGAACCTTCTACAAGAGCTCTCTGACCCTTCTGATTAACCCATCTTTGTTGATCTCAGTCAGTGCAACTCCATCTGTGTTGTATCGAAGAATGACTGCTTCACATTTTTGTTTCCTTTGGTAGACATTCCAGAAGTGTTGAGTATCAATTGGTGAGTTCAACTGAGGATAGACTCGACTGATTCGTTCTTTGTTGAATCCTCCAAAGATCCACATTGAATCAATGTTTGACTTCATATCTGCTGACAAACTGAACAGCTCGTGCATCGTCAGAAAGAATGTGAATTTCGGTTGTCGATTCTCCAGTAACAAGTCCATCATTGTCATTCTATTTTTGGATGCTCTTCGTTCACCTAGGATTCGACGACAGTCATCAAGAAGGATAATCGTTTGGAGATTCTTGACTGAGAAGTCATCAATGTAAAGTGCATCAAAGAGATCCTCTCGGCATTCATCAGTAATTCTGTCTTGCCACTGGTTGTCAATAATTTCTTCATACGCTGCTTTTGATTCAGAGAGTTCCAACAGAAATGGAAGTGCATCATCGTATTTGACTTCCACATATGGAACGTTCAGAATTGGTTTGAACTTGTCGAAGGTTGGATCAATGTTCTTATCAGTGACGAAGACGAACAGATGGAATAGTTCGTTTCTGACTTGAACATTCTGGAGCTTGGCAACCTCTCGAAGAGCATTAAAGGTTTTCCCACTTCCTCTATTTCCAACGAGGACATTGACACTATTGCGATTGAAATTCAAGTCTGGATGAATCTGTGATTGCACTTCATGAGAAACATTCCTATTTGATGCTTCACTCAATTTTGCATTCACATAGGCTGTAAGCGAAGAGGGCTCTGCCCTCCGTAACAATGTTGACATTGTTGTTGATGGAGATTTGTTCATTTGTGATTTAACTCTACTTAAAATATACTTTTGGTTTTTTTATTTTGTATGAAATGTCAATGATACCACAGATTGTGTACAACCAACCAACAAGAAAAACAAGAGAGAAGAAACCAAAAATGAGATACGCAGCAGAGACACAAGCTGCAATGAAAAGAATCTATGCTGACGATGATATTCAAACCAGATGGAACGATGCCCTCAGTAGTTATCCATCAGCGCTTGAGTACATTAAGAGAACTGGACAGAATTGGACTGTGCTAATGGAACAACATGGAAAAATCCCAGACGTCATGGTCTACGACAATGATTCGAAAGATTTGATTGCAGTCAATGGAGCCATGCTTGCACCATACAATAGAAGACCAGTCAAAGAGACCTACTACGCAATGAATCCAACACCAGACAAGAGAAGACAGACATCCTATTCAGCATTTAATCGCCAATTCGGAAGGAAAATCAAAGCTTCACACTCTAATTTCCTCAAGAATGGATCATACGATTTACCATCCAATTATCGAGACATCAGCTACGCAGATATACAAACACAAAGATCACAACAACCATATGCAATAATGAAGAAAGCTGTTGGTGACTTCATGACAAATGAATTGGGAATAACTCGTGCCAGTCGAGATAATCCAGCAGATACAGGGAAAAGAGTAATAGACAATATGGTGTTCAATTCAATTCAATCGAAAGTAGCATCACAAATGTGGGACAGATGGCTTGAAGAACATCTTTCAGGATTCGACAGTACCAAAGAAGGACATCAGAGAATGAAGAAAAGAAAGGATTTCAAGGAGCAGGTGTATCCACAGTTTCTAGAGTTTATCACAAGTCAAGAAGATCTGCCAACATTCCTTGGGAGACATAATACTGCCATTGCATCAGAGATTAGTACTCTGACACGCAAAGCATATGCAACAAGAACAGATGAAGATATCGGTCAATACCAATCTTCGAATATGCCAGCTTACTCTCAATATGCTCAGTATCAGAAAGAAATGAGTGATTGAAAACATTAATATATATTTCTTATTTTTATAGAAAGTGATGCAACCAATTCTAAGTTGTCAATTTACAAAACACACAAGTTCTTCTTCAGTCCCAACATCAATCACCAACAATGTCATCATCGACAACAAAGGCTCGAATTCTGGAAGATCTAAGCTCGAAGATCGTAATGAACAATGCGCGAATGTTGAACTCGAGAATGTTCCAGGTGTTTATGATCCACCACTGGAGACATATCCATCAGCTCCCATTCAGAGCCGTTCTATTCCACTTCGAGAATACACTTCTATCATTTCAGCATTTAAAGATCAGTTATTACTCGTCTACAAGAATGCATTTGCCTGTGAAAAGAAACTACTGAAGAATCTCATTGAACCATCGAAGAAACTGATCACAAACCAAAGTGATTTATGTGCACTGATTGCTACACTCACTGGGATCAATGATGTGGTGATCGAACTGGATGACCTGTCTGACAAGTGTTTATGTCTGAATAAACTCCCAATCTTTCGAACAATATTCAAGATCCTTGTTGGTGGAAAAGACATGAGTATTGCCTATAACGAAGCATACAACACCATTCTCAATTATGGCATTTCTCTGACGAAAGCTATACCCCGATAGGGCAGAAATCTCTTCTGAGATTATTTCCTCGTGAAAATTATAAATGAATTGTATTTTTTATTTTTACATAAATGGCACCAGGAAGTTTCAACAAACTCAATAATATCGGCAAGCAATTCTTTCAATTCATCAAACCTCTAGCTCCAACATTGCTTCAAGTTGGTGGTGGATTGCTCTCACAAACGAACAGTAAATTCGGTCAAACAGCAGGAGGAATACTCAATGGATTAGGAGGAATGATGGACGTTTATCAACAAAACAAAGCGATCAATCGTCAACAAAAACCACAGATGATTGAGTATGAACCACCTCGAAATGGACTGTCATCGCTACGCTCTGACACCCAACAAACCAGGGCTTCATTAACATCTGAGACCGGTGACGTGGAAATATACAATGGGTGGCCAACCCAAAGATCAAACAAAACATAGTGATTCCTCCTCCTCGTCACTAATTATCAAACTAGTTTTCGTGGAATCACTTCCTAAACGATTGGTCGCGACCGAATCAGTGATTTACCGATTCACTGTGATTAAAACTCTTTCAAAGTTCATCTCCAAAAACATCAGCCTTCTATCGCTCGATCAAGATTTGAGGATCTTGGACCATCTCCCCACATCATTAAATGATGTTCTACCACATGTTCGTGAGATTCAAACAACATCGTAGAGTCGCCGGTCCAGTACGTTTAGAATCGTTGAAAACAGAAACAGTCATGTCAGATGACGACCATCCCATATTGTGACGAGGAGGAGATCAGAATATAGCAAAAATGAAACAAGGATCAGATTGGGGTCGACCGACGGTCAGAATACAGAAGGATCACATGATACCGGACTTCGTTGGAACATCCGAAACAGAGCAGGACAGTCAAGACATTCTGGTCGGAAATATCAAGAAATTGTCAATGACATGGTAATGATTTCGCATATCGTTGAACAGATACTCAGTGCGACTTGAATACCCACCAACCGGATCAACATCACGGGGCCATCTGTCAGCTCATTATTGGAAGTTGATATGGACAACGAAGTATGTTCATCTGTATCAATAGCAGCCGATCGACAAATGGAGAGGAGCGTGTCCATATACCTGAACTTATTGATAGTCATCCGAACTTGGAAGGATCACCCCCGTGTTGAAGCAGTACAGCAAGTAATCTGCCCCTTCCGTACGGAAACATTCCTTTTCAACTCAAATTCAACATATTCTGATCATAGGATCCTGTCATCCATCTTTTATGGATCCGGGTACACACAAGGCAAGTCACGATCTCATCTCTTCTAATTGTATTCATGAGGGATGTAGAAGGAAAAACAACAAAAACAAACGAACTCCTGCAAGAACAGGTGCCAGACAGTATGGTGGTTGAAACTACAAGGACCACCAAGCGGTGTTTCAATTCCGATCCAGTTTATCCAGTCATGACTCGTACTACAGTTGAAATTTAAAACAATCAAGAAAATGGGATAGAAAACACCAAAATATGTTCGTAGAAGGCTTCACAGAACGAAGCCAACTCATCGGTTGTCCTCCTGAAATCTTCAGGCAAACAACTTGGACAATCTTGTCTCACCAAGGAAACGAAGATTCGTGTCAGATACAGATGTAATTGTTGAACTCGGCAAGGCAAAATAAAAATCCACCGTTGAACAATAGTAACAACCAGAATTGTAAGTTCCAAGATTAAGCCAGACTTGGGCAGATTTCCAGCAGAATCAAGCGAATCTTCCAGCAATCATCTATATCGCCGCACATAAACAGAGACCTCGACTGTTTTCCGCATCGTCGTTCTGCGACTATCGCTTTGTGCACATTCCTGCATTTTCGATCGATCTAAAACTCACCTTCAGTCAGACTGAACCTTTTTCCGTCATTCTTGATGACAACTGCTGTGTCGACAATTGTATTACCTGCAACGTGTTGGGAATCCACACAGGAGGAATTCGTTTTCATCAATGATCGAATTCAGATCGAGATATTGAGGCAGACACATCTCAAAGACAGCGAGTACAAAGCAACCGCAGTGAGCCAGCGCATGTCGGATCGCATCTTTACAAGTCAGAACAGGCATCTCTAACAACTTAAACCAGACTCAACTGGTCCAGCATTCACCATTACCATCCTGACAAACGATATGAATATCCAAAAGGACGAATTCAAGGCTCACATCGAATTGAAGACATCCTCGTGTAGTAGAAGCTAACAAGAAGACACAACATTCGACGATGCCGAGGAAAATGCAAGTGATCAACACAAACATTCCTATCATGAATAGTTGTTCTTCATCACAGGAACGACGCCCGTATCATCGAGAGAAGCCCAAAAGAATGCGCCGCCTCCTATCTGCGACGGAAAATCTCGAAGATGATTCGGAGCTCTTGAAACGAAGCTCTCAGATAAATACTCAACTCAAAGAGAAATACTCAACTCAAAGAACTACAACAACAGAAAGAAGGAGGAGGGAGATACTTAACCGGGCAATCACAATCGAAACGACAAGAGAAGCTTTGGAAAGTAACACTCCCGATCAGACCTGAAAGTGACACATTTTGTGTGGGAGAGAAAGAGTCAGCAGAGATAGCGTAGCAACACACACCAGAAAGCCGACAAGCCTGCATGATTGAAGTGTTTCCTCACAACAAGACCAGGACCAACCAGGAAGGCACTTCAATCGAAACGATATCGAACAAAGCGGTTACTACCAGTTTCTATATTGAATGAGGAATGTTTGGGACATCTTCATGAATCAAGTGATGGTCCATCGCTCAACATCGGTGTTGAACGAAATGACAACTTCAGGGAAGTCATTTTCAAGTTTCGATATCACAACATTCACAATCGTTCCATCAATTCTTGGCAAAGTCATTGTCCCCGAAGTGACAATTGATTCCCACATACCACCGACAATCTCTTTTCAGCAGTTAACAGACCAGAGTCGGAGATCGGAGGCATCTTCTCTGCAAAGGAAGTGGAAGCGGAGAAAGGAGGAAGGAAACTTATACCGCTACAGATCGTTGGATGAGAGTTCAAGATCCTCCATTCAGTAAGTGGAAACGATTGTTGCGAAATGACAAGCTGAGACGCAGAATTCAACAATAGAATCGAGAGCGCATTGGATACCATGAAATGATGTGATTCATTTCGAAGGAAGCGAAGTGGAAAGAAGCGTAAAGGAACATATCCTCTCACAGATGGTGATGACGATGTTCACAGACACAAGGAGCTCATGCGTGGTTTGGAAATGAGCACGACAGCTATTACCCACCATCCATAGCAGTTGCCCTCGACGGCATGATTTACAGCAGCAGCGCTTGGTGCAAAAAATGGGAGAATCGACAGACACAAGCCATCCGAAGTTAGTCGAGCATCAAAATCGAGGAAAGCAGAATATGAGTTAAGAACAGACTTGCTGGGACAGAAGTGAAAGGAATGGAGGAGACAGACGGATGGGAGAGACTGAAGTGATATGACGGAATTTGGGGAGATGAGTACAACTGTGTGGAGCATGCAATGCGGAGTTGAGGAGACTTGACGCCGGGAAAGAGGACTGGATAGAAGGACATGGAGAAGCGAATAAAGCACAAGACAAGAACCAACTCTTCGTAAATGATCTAATGTTCCATATTGACATCACAGGATGGATGAAGAAGACAAAGATTCACTGCACTTGACAGATTACGAGCAAGATTGCCTGAAGACATCAAGGAACAAGGAGTCTGGATGGTACCGAAGAATACACTCCCAAGAGTGTTCAGAATGGATACAAACCCCGTCACCAACCCAACAACAAGCGGGACAGGTTTAATAAATTGGCAGTTGGCAGTGAATTCGAAGCAATCAAATACAAATGCTTCATCAGCTGTTGAGATCAAGAACGAAGAAGTCTGTCAGGGCAGAAGAACATCCTCCCAAAAGAAAGATTGCGAGCGGACCCGAAACAAGGTCGTGGCAGTTGAGTGAGAGTGCAAGGAGACATCCTTGGGAGAAAGAGACCTGATTAAGTTCGGGCATGTTCGCACTTTCTCCAACATTTTCATCTCGGCGGCCACCTTTGACGGAGGGAAAGCAGCAATTGACTTGGGGGAGGTTGAGATCAAGAACAAAGAACTGTGTCAGGGCGGAGGAACATCCTCTCAGAAGAAAGATTGCATGCTGACCCGAACCAATGTCGTGGAAGTTGAGTGAGAGTGCAAGGAGACATCCTTGGGGAAAGAGACCTGATTAAGTTCGGGCATGTTCGCACTTTCTCCAACATTTTCATCTCGACGACCACCTTTGGAAGAGAGAAAGCTGCAGTTGACTGAGGGAGGTTTGGGTTGAAGTGGAGTATTATGGCAAAGTGAGACTTGAGTAGTGACTCGTGAAGGAAGAAGGGCAGGCATGACTCGGAAGAGGAAAGAGAGTCGGGAGTACGGAATGGAGAGAGTGCTGAGTTGGTATGAGAACTCGCAATCAGTGGGGTGACAGCCCAATTGGGTCACGGCCTAAATCAACTGATGACCAGATCTAGGAAGAAGAACACAAAGATATCTTTTCTCTTCTTTACTCATTCTTCTCCTTTCAATACTCAGATGTTAATGAAGCCCTGGTTTGTTGGGTGTCAGAGCGTAGCGATGACATTTCCAACAAACCAGTGCTCATTAACAGCGAACACTGCCACACAACTGATGTTCGTTCTCGTTTTGTCGCAAGACCGACTCTGGCACAGCCCTTTGGCCTTTCCATTTCACTTGTCACTTATGACTTCTCATGTTTGTCCAGTTTTCTCTCCCTCGTTGAGGCTCTTTCTGGACAGAGACAGTGATCTCTCTCTTTTTTGCTCATTAACCACCCAAACAGGGGTAGAACCGACACTGTGACCCTTGCGTCCCTTGTCGGGAACAATTGTTTTAACAGATAAAGTTTTCTTTTTCTCTGTTTTGTTTCTCTTGGGCAGGCCACCCATTGTATATTTCCACGTCACCGGTCTCAGATGTTAATGAGCACTGGTTTGTTGGAAAGATACTCCAATGATGATATGCCACTCTCGTCCAACTCTAAAATTCAATTCAAAGGATAATAATTCACTAGTAATCAGATATTTTTATTTTCCTAAAATGGCACCAGATTGGTTATCAAAATTAGCAGGAGTCGGAAAAACAATTCTTCGTGTGGGAGCTCCATTTCTGAATCTCATTCCCAGACCTTTGATACATGAGATCAATCAAGCAGAAACTGAGATCGATCGATCTCAGTTCCGGTTTTTGGGACTGAGATCAATGACTTAATTAGGCGTATCTATATTTGTCTCATAGTTGTATCAATTTCTTCAAAATAAGAATATTGAAAAAGCGAAATGGCTGTAGTGTGATAGAACGAACACTGAAAAGAGGGTAAAAAACGTCTTCTCTCCACCTCTAGCTGTCCATCCATCCGACGGAGACGGCGTCGATTCGGGAAGAAGACGGGGAACAGCGTGTGGTCGGTGCAACAACACAGAATCAGAGTGAGTGGGCGGAGAGCGGTGAGACGTGCGTGTTGTGTGGTGTCGTGGTGAATTCTCACTTCGTCTCGTTTCTCGGTGGTCATCCTCTCCTCTCTTTCTTCTTCCATTCTCCCGCTTTCGCTCTTCTCATCCATCTTCTCGTCCTTCCTCACTCCATCTCTCCTCTCGTACTTCTCGTTCTCGTATCCTTTTCTCGTCAAACAGCTTCCACTCATTTCATCCCAATTCTCGTCAAAGGGTCGATTTCTGAATTGGTGGGCGTGTTTCGGTGATGGTGGCTCGATTGATGTTTCAAGTAGAACTGATCTTGCCTTTCCCTTCGTCTCTCTCCTCGTCCTCTCTCTTTTCGTTCGTCGCGCATCTTCGTTCTTCGCGCATCTTCGTTCCTCGCGCATCTTCGTTCGTCGCGCATCTTCGTTCGTCGCGCATCTTCGTTCGTCGCGCATCTTCGTTCGTCGCGCATCTTCGTTCTTCGCACATCTTCGTTCCTCGCACATCTTCGTTCGTCGCGCATCTTCGTTCGTCGCGCATCTTCGTTCGTCGGGCATCTTCGTTCGTCGCGCATCTTCGTTCGTCGCGCATCTTCGTTCGTCGCGCATCTTCGTTCTTCGCGCATCTTCGTTCTTCGCGCATCTTCGTTCCTCGCGCATCTTCGTTCGTCGCGCATCTTCGTTCGTCGCGCATCTTCGTTCCTCGCACATCTTCGTTCGTCGCGCATCTTCGTTCGTCGCGCATCTTCGTTCGTCGCGCATCTTCGTTCTTCGCGCATCTTCGTTCTTCGCGCATCTTCGTTCCTCGCGCATCTTCGTTCGTCGCGCATCTTCGTTCTTCGCGCATCTTCGTTCGTCGCGCATCTTCGTTCGTCGCGCATCTTCGTTCTTCGCGCATCTTCGTTCCTCGCGCATCTTCGTTCGTCGGGCATCTTCGTTCGTCGCGCATCTTCGTTCGTCGCGCATCTTCGTTCGTCGCGCATCTTCGTTCTTCGCGCATCTTCGTTCTTCGCGCATCTTCGTTCCTCGCACATCTTCGTTCGTCGCGCATCTTCGTTCTTCGCGCATCTTCGTTCCTCGCACATCTTCGTTCGTCGCGCATCTTCGTTCGTCGCGCATCTTCGTTCGTCGCGCATCTTCGTTCTTCGCGCATCTTCGTTCTTCGCGCATCTTCGTTCCTCGCGCATCTTCGTTCGTCGCGCATCTTCGTTCTTCGCGCATCTTCGTTCGTCGCGCATCTTCGTTCGTCGCGCATCTTCGTTCTTCGCGCATCTTCGTTCTTCGCGCATCTTCGTTCCTCGCACATCTTCGTTCGTCGCGCATCTTCGTTCGTCGCGCATCTTCGTTCTTCGCGCATCTTCGTTCGTCGCGCATCTTCGTTCGTCGCGCATCTTCGTTTTTCGCGCATCTTCGTTCGTCGCGCATCTTCGTTCTTCGCGCATCTTCGTTCCTCGCACATCTTCGTTCCTCGCACATCTTCGTTCGTCGCGCATCTTCGTTTTCGCGCATCTTCGTTCGTCGCGCATCTTCGTTCTTCGCGCATCTTCGTTCTTCGCGCATCTTCGTTCTTCGCGCATCTTCGTTCTTCGCGCATCTTCGTTCCTCGCACATCTTCGTTCGTCGCGCATCTTCGTTCGTCGCGCATCTTCGTTCTTCGCGCATCTTCGTTCGTCGCGCATCTTCGTTCGTCGCGCATCTTCGTTTTTCGCGCATCTTCGTTCGTCGCGCATCTTCGTTCTTCGCGCATCTTCGTTCCTCGCACATCTTCGTTCCTCGCACATCTTCGTTCGTCGCGCATCTTCGTTCTTCGCGCATCTTCGTTCGTCGCGCATCTTCGTTCTTCGCGCATCTTCGTTCCTCGCACATCTTCGTTCGTCGCGCATCTTCGTTCGTCGCGCATCTTCGTTCCTCGCACATCTTCGTTCGTCGCGCATCTTCGTTTTTCGCGCATCTTCGTTCGTCGCGCATCTTCGTTCTTCGCGCATCTTCGTTCTTCGCGCATCTTCGTTCCTCGCACATCTTCGTTCCTCGCACATCTTCGTTCGTCGCGCATCTTCGTTTTTCGCGCATCTTCGTTCGTCGCGCATCTTCGTTCTTCGCGCATCTTCGTTCTTCGCGCATCTTCGTTCCTCGCGCATCTTCGTTCGTCGCGCATCTTCGTTCTTCGCGCATCTTCGTTCCTCGCGCATCTTCGTTCCTCGCACATCTTCGTTCGTCGCGCATCTTCGTTCTTCGCGCATCTTCGTTCGTCGCGCATCTTCGTTCTTCGCGCATCTTCGTTCCTCGCACATCTTCGTTCGTCGCGCATCTTCGTTCGTCGCGCATCTTCGTTCGTCGCGCATCTTCGTTCTTCGCGCATCTTCGTTCGTCGCGCATCTTCGTTCGTCGCGCATCTTCGTTTTCGCGCATCTTCGTTCGTCGCGCATCTTCGTTCTTCGCGCATCTTCGTTCCTCGCACATCTTCGTTCGTCGCGCATCTTCGTTCCTCGCGCATCTTCGTTCGTCGGGCATCTTCGTTCGTCGCGCATCTTCGTTCGTCGCGCATCTTCGTTCCTCGCACATCTTCGTTCTTCGCGCATCTTCGTTCCTCGCGCATCTTCGTTCGTCGGGCATCTTCGTTCGTCGCGCATCTTCGTTCGTCGCGCATCTTCGTTCGTCGCGCATCTTCGTTCTTCGCGCATCTTCGTTCTTCGCGCATCTTCGTTCCTCGCACATCTTCGTTCGTCGCGCATCTTCGTTCTTCGCGCATCTTCGTTCCTCGCACATCTTCGTTCGTCGCGCATCTTCGTTCGTCGCGCATCTTCGTTCGTCGCGCATCTTCGTTCTTCGCGCATCTTCGTTCTTCGCGCATCTTCGTTCCTCGCGCATCTTCGTTCGTCGCGCATCTTCGTTCTTCGCGCATCTTCGTTCGTCGCGCATCTTCGTTCGTCGCGCATCTTCGTTCTTCGCGCATCTTCGTTCTTCGCGCATCTTCGTTCCTCGCACATCTTCGTTCGTCGCGCATCTTCGTTTTCGCGCATCTTCGTTCGTCGCGCATCTTCGTTCGTCGCGCATCTTCGTTCGTCGCGCATCTTCGTTCGTCGCGCATCTTCGACCCTCGTGTGCTTCTAAGCGAGTCAGAGCTCCTCTGCATCTCCAACCTTTCAGATTGATCAGATCTTCGAGATTGCGGAGAGAGTCTGGAGGATGCCACACGATCTGTCTTGTGATAAGATACCGCGAGCGATGATGATTCAAATTTGTGCTGGGAAGGAGAAGGAGTGCGAAGTGCGGGTGAGAGTGGACGAGGCGAGGAGGAGTGATTTCGAAATGTGAGGCATCAAACGTTTGCGGTAGAGGAGAGTGAAGGTCGGCGAGAGAGTGGTTGGATGATGCGAATCCGACGAAATCGAGTCGGGAGATGTTTCTGTGTGCTCCAATCTCACGCAGGATTGACAACGCATCGTCTTCTTCCGATTCCGTTCCGTTGTTAGATTGTGAAGGAACAAGGTTGCCACTTACTCGCCCAAATTCAACATCGCACATCCGAAGTTGGTTCTGCCAAGAAAAATAGTGACAACAAAATGAAAATGGACACAATGAAAGAGAAAAACGATGAAAAGGGGAGTTAATGCGAGAATATCGCCAATAGAGAACAAGAAAGATGGAGAAACAAACTTGGATCAGTTCCTCACTCGACAACTCCTGCATCTCACTTTCAGGGGGTTTACCTGCAATCTCTGCTTCATGTTCGATGTCAGGGTCGTCAATGTGAACACTTTCCGGATCATGTACAGAAGCGACGCGGAGACAGAGTGGAGCGACAGATACGAGTCGTGGAAGAGAGCCGACACCAGATTCGGAAGGTCGAACACCAAATTGAGCCACTGCACACAAGAGTCAGAGAGCGACATCCAGTTAAGCCAGAGATTTTGTGTCCAGATTGGAACGAAGGGAGAATTTGTTAGATAAGGAAGTATAAGGAAATGAAAAAGAGAAAATGGAATAAGAATGTTGACAAATAGAAGATAAAATTGGTTCTTCAAAGAAAAAACCTTGAAGAGAAACAAACAATGTCACGACGAATGTCAATCAGAGGAATTTGACACTGTGAGCTGCTCGACATATTCTTCCGAACAGGCGTCGAGAACAGAATCTGAACCTTCAAGTGCTTCGAATCAATCATTCTGATTGTTCCGATATCGCCAAGAAGGAGCAAAATAGAATGACGATGAAGAATGACGAGAAGAGCAAACATAAATCCGATGGGAATATCCCCGTAATGTGGTAACTTCACCTGAAACACAAGAAAATGCTGATGCAGGTTCAATAAGCGGTAGAGAGAGTGAAGAAAGAGATCAATTGAAAGAGAACAACTAACATGATCAGGCATCTGAGTAGTCCCATCAAAATAGGTAAAACTGGGATCAATTGATGTCAGTGCCTAAATTTGGACTGAGATCAAATTTCAACTCTTTTCCTTTGAGATTTTCTCATTATCACTTCATTAATCATGTTCAATTCACTTCTTGTTTTCACATAATGCTCTTCAATATTTCAGACAGCTCTTATTTCCCAAAAACACGCACGATCACAATCACCAACACTTCTTTTTTCGATGTATTCCCTTCATTGACTTTAGTCAGTGAGAAAAAACCATCAAAGAAGACATAATAACGCATTATCGACTTGTTTTTATAATTATTGTTGTAGAACAAACTGAAACAGCAGCACCCAAAGTTTGCATTTTCATGATCTATGAAGTGACCATTTTCCTTTTTACTTTTTTTTCCATTCAAATATCATATATAAGAAGACTTTTTTGAAATGAAAGAAACGAAATGGTATTGTAGGTATTTGGTGGGATCAGATCCGACTGGGATCACTGGGATCAAATCAGAAGCCTGAACATGATGTACCGTTCTTCCCCTTCACCTCCAAAACACTCGAAGGATGCACTGTCCCAACAAGTACATACGATCGAGCTGACATATCAAACTCCTTTCGAACATAACGACTCGTCATGATTTCTGTAAAAATTGACACACCCAAGAGGTCATTCAGTGAAAAAACGTAAAAATCACACAAGTCTGTCGAAGGATCCCATGAGCACTCATAATCATCACATTTGGCTCTGTAGAACGGAATAGAATTGGGCTGAGACGAAAGCATTTCATTATGGCTCTTCCCATTTCATAAAACAACCATTTCAAACACAACCAAAACATTTGAATGCTGTGATGCAATATTCAGCTTGACAAGAACAAGATGCAAGGCGGAAGAGAGGCGGGCATAGGTTCTTCCATCCCAACCGCCCAAATCCAATCCAAGTCCCACTTTGGATTCAGATTGTTATGACGGCTCCCCGCTCTTCTCAAAAAATGCAAACAACTGCTTCGCGAATAACTTCGGGTCTGACCGAATCGTGTTCCAAGTCGAATCGTCCTCCCTGCTCAGTCCGGCCAGAAACACTGCCAAATCACCTTCAGACGAGCATGTGGCTGCCAATGCTTGCTCCATCAGGCGAGTGGGGAATGATACGGACACACGAGGCTGTGCAGACATTGTTGGTTGTGTTTGGTCGTTTGGCCTCACACGCGTGTTCGACGTGTTTGAACTTACTGTGGACACTGCCTCCGCCTGTTCCTTCCGTTCACAGGCCAACGCTTCCTGTCTCGACTCCTCAAACACGCGAGCAAGAATCGCTTCTTCTTCTTTCCGCAGTCGTTCGTCCTCTTCCGCTGCCTGCCTTCGCCGTCTTTCCCGCTATCGATGGTGCATCTCTGATCGAACCAGCTCAGTCTCGAGTCATCTTCGCTTGCTCTGCAATTTTTCTTCGTCAAGCACTTCATCCACGTCCACTGGTCGATGGATACCACTCTTTCACCCCCTCCGCACATCCTAGTCGCATCCTGTCCGCCTGTGCCCAAAAAAGGCACGAGTCACCCATTCTGCAAGTGTGGGGTTTTCGATCTCTCGGTGATGGAATCATTCAATCGCTCGCGCAGAATTCCTAAGCGACAATGAAAGAAGAATTGCCACCTCCAATGCACCACATCCAACAAATTGCATTTGCAGTTGAAAAATGTCTGCTTCCCCATCGGTGCAGAGGTGCGTCAGCAACAAAAGTAGAGTCAGCGATTTCCGGTCTTTAAAAGAAGAAAAGGTGATGAAGAGAAGACATGAGAGGATAACGTTGGTGAGGAAGAAATCCAAGAAGAGGGAAGAGAAGGTAGTCTCTTTAATCAGAGGGTCGAAATAAGCACTTCGAGACTTGTGTGAGATTGCTTCCTTCTTGACTCCAGGCCCCGTGATCAGACATGTCACGTCAGCGACAACCGACATTGGCAGAGACAATGCTGAGATATTCACAAAAGCAGGAAGAAGTGTTCACATCAGAGGCGATGGAATCGGATGAAAACTTGACAGAAATAAACCCTCGTTCAACCCAAATGCTTTTTGAAGATGAAGAAATGATGATTCTAGATGATCTGACTGAACCGTTGCCTCACGATGGTCAAAAAGAACTTTCAGCCGCCGAACGAGCTGTTCATCTCCATCCCACATGGATAAACAGGGAGGACCTCAAAGATGCTGATGGGTTGCCTATTTTCGAATTGAGAGATGGCGGAATCTTCTGCAGAATTTGCTCTCAGTATAAAGATAAGTTGCACCCACCACGAGGGAAATACATCTCAGAAAAGAGCATGCCAACTCATCCGAACAGTCTTAAGAACCACATCAAAACACAAATTCATGCACGGGCAATGACAATGAAACATGTCGACTCTGCAATTGTCAATCCACGACTTTCTGAAGCTGACCAGCTTGGAATCCATCATCATCGTTCAAACCAAGTTCATGCTGTCAATTACATATCTCATCACCACCATTCCTGCGACAATTTTAAAGCTCTGACAAATCTACTAAATTATGTCAGTAATCCGACGTTCGTCTCTCCGTCTCCGGCCTCAGATTCCCGTTTGTTCTGGTCAATTGCCTCTGCTTTGGATGAACAATTCTACAACACTCTGATCACCAGCATCGACAAGTTTACTCCACTTTCTGTTTGTCTGGACACTTCAACGGATATCACACTCACTTCGGTGCTCTGTGTTAATCTTCGTTATTTGTCTAATACAAACGAAATAAAGAGTATTCTGGTTGGGTTGGAAGAGATGAGTAATGGAACAAAGGGAACAGACCTCTTCAATTCGTTCTGTCGAATCCTGAAGCGAGCTGACATCGATCTGGGACAGATCGCAAGCGTGGCCACAGACGGTGAACCCGCGATGATAGGCCATCAAAAGGGCTTTCTCGCATGCATTCGACACTCTGTTCCTACAATCTACCACAAAACTTGTCACGCTCACAAGTTTAACCTCGCTTTAAAGAACACCTTCGAATCCCCTTATCTACCATCTTTTAAAATGGTCATATCCAACTCCATCAAACTCATCCACTCGATCACGAAATCTCATCCAAACACGAAACGATTCAACGCAGAACTCCTTCGACGAGGACAACCAGCAAAAACACTATCGAAACCACTACAAATCCGATGGAACACAAATCAAACTGCAATATCTGAAACACGGGCTTATTTGGACGTTATTTCAGCTGTACTTGGAAGCGATGACTATCCAGAAACTCATCCACTTCCAGCGTTCTTTCGTTCAACAGTGAATCAACTTCGGCTTTCTCTCGTTGATTATGTTCTTCAAAAAACAGTCTCACCTCTCAATGCGCTACAATCCAACTCTCTGACCTTTCTTCAAAGCCAGGATACAATAGCCCATCTCCTACACGACCTTGAAGCAATCTCAGCGTTCGACCTGAAGAATGAATGGGCAAGCATTCCAAGAGAAGACAACGAAGAATTTGAATCATCGGAAAAACTTGTTCTGGAAGAAGCAGTACTACTCCTGACACGCTTGTGTTCGGAATTGCGGACCAAATTTGTCGAAAATGACGAAACAGCCGAACTTGATTTTCTTTCACACAACTTTCTCACTGCACCGAACTCGAATCATTCAGACCAGTATATCCAGAACATTGCCATGCGTCTTCAACGCTTTATTCCTCCACTTCTCAAACAACATTTAATCACGCAGTTCCATCATCTAAAATCAACCTATCAAATCAATTTCAGAATAAATGACAAAACGCCTTCCCAAATTCTTGATTTACTCCTCACCAACCCGCTTTTCTCAACAAACACAGCTATCCTTCAGATCTTGAAAGTAATCAAGACTATCCAATGCACATCGGTTCCCACCGAAAGAGAATTCTCAATTCTTCACCACACCCAACGAAAAGATCGATCCAGCCTGACAATTGACCATCTCCAACTTCTAACACGGATCAATCACAACGTTCCTGAACTTCTCCCTGAATCAGATGTTGATACTGTTCTGAAACTCCGTCAGGAGAAATATCCTGTTCGGAAACAGAAACGAACACAATCAAGCGCGACTCGACCCATCGTTTATGATGATCTGCCAGATGATTTTTTATGGGACGATTCACAGCAAGAAGAGCCTTCAGAAGCATAAAAACAAAATTTGGCACGTATAGTTGACATTTCACGACCATTTTTATTGATAATTTGAAAAAATGAACAGTAGAAATTTTTTGAGATCGAAAAAGCTGAGATCGATGAGATCAGTCTCAAAGGTCTGCTCATTCCCTTCGTTGGACCACTGATTTCAAAGGTAGCACAGACAGGAATTGAAATAATTCCAGACGTGAAATCGGATCAGCAAATCCATGCAGAAAAGATGGCACAATATGAGCAAGCAATGAATGAAGGAAACACAGCAGTTGCGAACAAACTCAGAGGAGAAATACTGAGACTTGAAGAAAAGCTGAAACCAAAAGCGAAGAAACAAAAAAAGAAAAAGTAACTAGAGATAAAGCATAAATGTAATTTTTTATTTTTGTTAAAATGAACTCGCATATAACACATCTGACAAACAAAAGAACTGGAGCATCATCATTGAATGGAAATACAACTGGAAGGATAGAATACACAAGAGATGACATGGGTCAAATTCAACAACAACTTCAGTCTGAGCATCACATTAATTACCTTCTGAATGATGGAGCACACAGTACTTCAATCCAAGAATTGAAACCATCAGAGAATGCACGATTCTACACAGGACAAGAGATAATCATTCCATTGACTGGAATTCAAGACATTTGTCAAATTGATGATTCGTTTATCACATTCACAATGACAGCGACATTGAAAGTCAACAATTGGCAAACTACAGCTGGGAAGGTTGGATCGTACATGAATGAGAGAATCTTCATCTTCGTTGGACTCAAGCATTCTGCATCAATCTTTCGTGACCTTACTGTTCTTCACAACAATCAAAGAATAATAAGCACAACAAACAATGATGTATCAATGGAGTCTCACATCTACAATATGATCAAACCGAAGAGTCAATTGGAGAATCGAAAACATTGTCACACACCGTGGCAGAATGCCTGGAATCATGATGAATCTGTTGCTGGGGTGTATATTCCAATATCAGACTTCACTACAACATCTGGAACAGGAGTGTTCAAGGACACAATCGATGTCCCAATTCGTGTGTCGATTAATCTTGAAGATCTTCTCATTTTCTCTGGAATGACTGACTATCCAAAATGTCTCTTTGGTGATTTGAAATTGAGTGTTCACATGAATGAAGATGCTTTCGTTTGCTGTTCTGTGAATCCTGAACTCACTTTGAAAAATACACTTTCATCAATCGTAGTTGGAACAGCAGCAGCACCAACGATTAAAGCAGCGATTCTCAATTGTATTCAACATCGTCCGTATTTCCTATCCAATCTTGTCACCTCATGCACAAAGAACTTCGTTCAAATTGGTCAATCATTTCAGCAACCAACAGTTACAAAAGATATTGTTTGTTCAACAGCCAATGTCGTGACAACAGAACCTGAATACGTGGATCAGTACATCTCATTGAACATCACAAACTATCGGATTGATGATGTGTATTGCATGAGTGCTGGATACAAAATGAAAGATGGTGCGATAAAGAAACTCATGGAGATGTATCAGAATCGTCCTGGAACAATTCCAGCAGAGAAGATATCGTTCTATCCATTTCAGAAGACGCCAACAGCAACAGGAATTGATTGTACTCAGCAAATGGTAGTGGTGAATGCCAAGGATATCATGCTTCTCTTCCGTCATTACGACAATGAAGTCACTTGTTTCCACAATCCAATGCAGAAGAACATCCAAGTGACTTTACAAAACAGGTATTATCCAGAACAACCGACTACAACTATTGGAGCTCGCTTCTATCAGTTCGCATTATCGACTCTCAATCTCGATTCATACCTAGCTGTTCCTGATGATTTGGAGCGATCACTTACAGATTCTCTCGTTGAAGAGAAACTCACTGGTGACGGACCATATCCAAATGAAACAATGACACGAGTTCGTCCAGTTCATGACAATACTGACTTCCTTCTGTGCTTTCCTACTCAGAGAAGTGGATGTCCAACAAACTGCAATGATTCGATCAGTTCAAAAGGAAATACTGCTGTCACTTTAAGATCACATCCAATCTATCCAGGTAATCTTGACACGTACTACAATGTATACAATCCTAGTCAAAGTGGTGGTGATATGACAACATTTACACATCCTCCAGCACCGATTCTAGCCACAACTGCTACCACGTAGTGGGTCCTACGATACAGTAATGGTGAACCAAAAGTTGAGTACTATCCGAATCACACATTGAAAGCGTTGCACAAAGATTTAGGAATTATTCCAAATTGAAAATGACAAAAGAAAATAATGATATTGTATTTTTTATTTTTCTATAAATGAGAAGTTTCAGATCAAATCAATCCAAACCAACATCGACATTAATTGAGCAAATTGAAGTGCAATCTTACTTGCCAAAACAGTGGGATTCAGAACCTCACATCTACTCCATCCAAGAAGTGCATCCAACAAATCCTCCCATGCCATGCAGAATTGGAGACGAGATTGAAGTTCCATTGTGCTATGACGGACATGATGTGACTGAGTTTGCGAAGAGTCATTTGCGAATTGATCTCACGATTACTGTTCCATACAAAAAACCAACACAATGGGGGAGAAGTTTTGTATCTTCCTTCGGAATGTTCTACGGTTTCAAGTCATCATCAGATGCAATTCGAGATATGAGATTGGTGGACAGTAAAGGAAACATCATTGACAATTCACTCCAGAACAATCATGTTCACTAATCATTTCTGTATCACACTTTCAAGTCGTATGAGGAGAAAAACAACATGAAGCATTGTTACAGTCTATTTGAAAATGTTCAGAGAATGGATCCAAGTGTGTGTGGAGCATATTTAATCCCAATGGGTGGTACAGAAACCTCATATCCGTTAACCATTCCTCTTGTAATACCATTTGTGAATCTCCTTCCACTGAGTACCTTTGATCAGTATCCGAATTCAATCTTTGGTAATCTACGTTTGAGATTTCATTTAACGACTGATTCTCTTGTGTATTGTCCCATTCGTGCATCAACTGTCATTCAACAAACACTTCAAGAAAAATTAGATTCCCCTACTGTCGGGCAGGTTGATCATATTACTGAACGAGGTTATCTTCAGATGATGCATGATAGAGAATGGTCAACTTTAACTATGGAGTTTACGCAAATTGGGAATCCAGTTCTACAATGTGAAAGACATAGAGGACCTACCACCTCCGAAGGAACAGCGTCTGTCATTTCGCATTGGGATTGGATAGAACCTAAACAGACAACTTCAACTGTCCTCTCCTCATCAGTGGATAAAGTCGCTTCAATTTGCTATGGATATCAAATTACTGACGCCACAAAGCAATCTCTCTTCAACACTTTCTCAAAAATTGTGTTTGTCATTAAAGCAGAAAGAATTGACACGCAATCATTTCAATCATCTGCAAATGCCATGGGAGTGAGATCAAACATTAGTATCAAACTCAACAATCTCATGAATCTTCTGTGCTTATTCCCTGAAAGACCAAACGAGTGTACAGTCTTTCGCAATCCTCAATATGTTGGTCAATTCGAAATGCTTGGATCCAACTTTCCCAATTTCCCAATGTCAACCATCTCACCAGAGTTCTATCAAATGATGATGGTGAACGGTGATTTCATTGGTTGTTCTGCAACAGAAGAGTTTGAGAATTCCATTTGTGAACCTCGAATTTGGGAAAGAAGGAGTTCGACTGGCATAACACGGTACAAGAAAATTAAACCATTCACAGATGCAACTTGTTTCACTTTTATGGTTCCAACAGATCGAAGTGAAATTGCTGGTGGTGAAGAAGGTATTTCAACAGCAGAATCAGTCAACATTGTCTTCAGAGGAACACCTATCAATCAGGGTGAACTCGATCCATATTTCACCTCAACTCCAGAAGGTCCTCCTCCACCTATTTTGGCATTGCATCAGGCTACTTACTGGTTGTTCTGGATTGAGAATGGACAGCCGCGAGTGCGATACGTTATTGATCGCCGTCTCCAAGAAGCATATGAAGAAGTGAAGAGAGGTTATTAAGAATCAAATATGATATTTTATTTTTGTAGAAATCACAAATGGTGAAGCGTTACTTCTCAATTCAGAATTCTCACATTGCTCAACTCCCTCCTGATTTTACCAATTCTAGAAATCAAAAATATGTTCACTTTCTCGACTGTAAACTTATCCATGTGAGAGAAGAAATTAATGGTAACTCAACTGTCATCTCAAAAGACATTCCTCAGCACATAACAATCCATGGTGATTGGATTCAAACTGACGCGTTCAATGATTCATTTGTGGCTTTCTGTAACGAACAGATTGCGAAGCGAAAGAAGTGGGAATTAACTACTCGACAATCAATTGTGAAGATCTGGTTCAAAGACAGTTCTGGTGAATCAATTGAGATGGAAACAACGGAAACAATCAATGGAAAAATAAACAAAGAGTATTATGAATTTCTTGTTGATCTCATGTTGGAGTACTAGTCATTGTTTCGATCAGGGAATGATATTTTTGTATGAGTTCATTGATGAGTGTCTGTTGTTGCCCGACAATGCTACTCAGTTCCTGAATGGCTTTGAGACAGAAACAAGAGAGTTCTGCATAATCAACTTGAAGACAATCTGGATTGGAATCATTCACGACTTCGGGGAATATGCCTTGGATCTGTTGTGCAATTACACCAATGTGTTTCTTCTCACTTTCCTTCTTCAAGCATTCACATTTCTCTTTGCAGTACTTCAAGTGTTCTTCATCAGTCTCGCTCTCGATTTGTTTTGTCTCTTTGTTGATCTTCGAGTCGAACGTGTTGAATTGGTACTGAACGATTTCAACTTTATTCAGTTGTTCAAGAACATCGGGGTATGGTTCAATGTTTCTTTTCACTCTTCTGTCTGACAGTTGAGAAAAACTTCCTGTTGTGGATATTGAAAACACTCCTGAACCAGTATCCTCGTCGTAGTACTACAAAGCTGGTGAGTCACACGGTGACCACATAATTATTCCAGCACCATTGAACTGAATTCCAGAAGTTTCTGCAATCGATTGTGATATTGATATGCCAGACTTAAATGTCGATGCCGGATATGTTCCAGGATACTTCGGAAGTGATCCTTCTGAGATATTCCACTTTACTCCATTCACATTAATCAATCCTCCAATTTCTGGTGTCGTGATCGATCCATTTGTGCTCACCACTTTCTGTATTGAAGATATCGCTGTCTGCTGTGCTTCTGTTGTCTTCTGAAGTGATTCAATCACTGCCGAATTCTCACTGATCGTCGAGAGATTATGATCAATCATTTTCTCAATCATTTGTGAATTGTATTTTTGTCGATTCATTTTCGTTTGCTCTTTCATTGAAAATAAACAATGACAATCCCTCATGAACGTACGTCACCGGTACATTATTTCTGACATACTCAGAGACCAGTGAACAGTTCTCTTCTCTCATTGATTCAATTAATGCTTGTTCAGAACATACTCGACGTCTTTCGCGATACATCGCAGTTGGATTCATTTAATACAAATTAAAAAAATTCAAAAATGAAATTTCTTTCGTTGTTTTCTCAGTTTTGGATTTTTCACCAGAAACGAGGATCAATGGGTTCGATCACTCATTTCTCAACTATGCTCGTTTCGTTCCAATTCTGTGCGTTTCTGATTCTTCTGGTGCTCAGGATCATCGTGGTATGCTCCGTTTTTTCCTTTTTCCGAACTTTTGCAGAGTTCTGCAGGGTTTCAGGATCGGTCGTGGATCTCGGAACTTTTATGTAAAAAGGAGTATGTCACTCTCCTTTTCTCCATTTTCAGCTCTGTTTTCTCTAGTTTTGATAAAACTTTCACTTGTTCTTCACTCGTTAGCATTTCATTTTGATGACCTGTTCGCACGTCATTTTCTCATTGTTTATCCATAATATCCACTTCATTCATGGTTCTTTCAACTAAACTTTTTCTCGAATATAACACACTAATTCTCGTTAATTCCTTTTTCCGAAGTTTTGCAGAGATCCGCCATTCAACGGCTCACTTCATATCTCGGTATTTTTCCGGAAAAACCAACATTTCACGTGCATTTTTGATCACTTTTTGTTGTTTTAAAGAGAGAAAACCCGGAACACAGACCTAATTTTCACGATTGGTGTCACATTTCACGTCATTTTCACGATCGTCAATTTCCCTCTCAGTTTCATACTTGCCCACTTCATTCATGCTTGTTTCGCTTTCTTTTACTCTGTTTTTGTGAAAAAGTTGATGAAAAGTTGACTAAAATGATGTGCTAGTGAAGTGAGAACGGCCCACAAAATAGAAGTGAATTGAGCAAAATGAAGAGGAATGGTGAAGAGATCAAATGTGAAATGGGGAGCAAAAGTGATGAAATGAATGGGACTACAGTCGGTTTTGAAGTGACAAAAACGGTCAAAAGTTGAGAAGTGAAAACATGAAAAAGTGACTTTATGGGAGAACTATCCGACAAAATCTCCTCAAAATTTGAGCACACCTTACTCAGACCGTGAGAAAGAAGGATTTGCGACGAAATCCAGATTAAAAAATCTATTGTGTCAAAATGTTGGTGCAAATGTGTCGTCAGAGGTGTGATCGAAGAACCGTCCATAAACAGTGAACTATAGGTGATGTACAACCAGAATTCTCAAAAAAGGGTTGTTTTAGTACGATTGTGAAGTGGTTTGAAGGAAATGAATGAGAAATGAAAATTGGTGAAAAATTGTGAAAACGATCGTGTGTCGAGGATCGTCAGAACCGAATGACGCGAATACCTGTCCACTATCGATTTGACACCTACGGAGACCATCAGAGGGCGAAAAGTGACGTGGAGGAGAAGAGCGAGACGTCACTTTCTCCTCCTTAAAAATTTTGTCATTTTCAAAATATGTTGTGGGGTCGGATCTAACTTTTTTTTCAAAAGTGCTTTTTTCCTAAAATTTCACCTTTCAAAATCAAATTCGTAATTTTAGAACGTGTTTGAACACAATTTGAGACATAAAGGTGTTCATAGTGGCGAAATCCGAAAATCGACTTTTTCGACCTTTTTTCGACCTAAGTTCGGTACGTAGCTCCACGAATTCTCAACCGATTTTCATCAGGATTGTTTTGATCGATGACCTATAGTGTCCCCGAGATTTTAGAATTTTTTACAGAATTTTTCGAAATGGTTCTCACATTGGTTTCACTTGATTTGTGGTAAAAATAGCTTTTCAGTATTTTCATGACCTTTCATGGTACTTTCTCAAGTGAGGACGGTCTCCAAAATACAACCAATTGTCTAGTCGAACGTAATACTCATTCTTTGTTCGTAAATCGCGATATTTGAATGGCTCAAGTACCTTTGTGTATGTTCCAATGAGTTCACAATTCTCTTTTTTCAATTCATTTTCAACAAACGACTGTGTGTATCTTCTTCGTTTGTTTTTGTGAGTTCTGAATCCTTTCATCCATTTTGATGGGATCACTATCCATTCAATTCCTTCGTGTCGATACGTTACTGGAGTATTAGAATGAGTGTATTCAGAAATGAGTTCACAATTCTCATTTTTCTTTGATTCAATTAGCTTCTCTTTTGTGCAACGATTTGTTGGTCGAAGATATTTCTGGCGATCCAGATGTGGTCTGTATCCTTTGACGAAACTATTGACGTAAACTTGATAATTTTCATCTGGTTTCTCTTCGAGATAGTATTCGAAAGTGCTTCCTGTGAGATATGTTGTTCCTTGTCGATTGAGAGTCGGAGGTGATTTCATTTTTAAATCTTCTTTGTCCAAAATTTCCAGTAGTTGTGTTGGTGTCAAGACGCTGCTCATTTTATACAAATTAAAAAATTGAATAAAAAAAGAAATCGACGTTGTTTTCTGAAAGTACTCAAAAAAAGCTTCAAAAAAGACACTTTTCAAGAGGTCCGTTTTTCGCCTTTATTTTTGAATTTACGGCCAAATATTGACTACTCTGAAATGTCAATATTTTCAGTAGTAAGTGAGATGGAAATTAGAATGAGTCATATTAAAAAAAATCAATTGGCTTTGAGATTCAAATTGATTTCTCGTTCCAATTCTCCTAGGAGTATCACTTATGCCAGTTTGGTTCCCATTTCGCTTATACCACTACTTATGGAGTGGATTGAGATGCAATCTTGTCATTTAGAGAATCTGTAGTGTGGGTTGTGGAAGTGACTTTCTATTATTCACTATCATCTCACCGATTTGGTATTTATAGAAATAAATCGTTCTCATTGGTGATTATTTAGTTAATAGCAAGTTACAAAAAAAGAGATAAGGAATCGAAATGGTTGAAATGAGAGCTTAACACGGTGATACACTTCAGTTCGAAAAATACCTTCAACGCGAAATTAACAAGACAGTCCTCCATCCAACAACCATTCATAGGCGCAATCAATTCAATAAAAACATCACAAAGATGAATTCAAGAAGTCCAACGATCATAAAATCAGTTGAATTCAACGAAAGATCGAGAGGAGTTAAGAAGAATACTGAACTTTGGTGTAATCTGAAGCACACTGAAGAAAAATGACCAAAGCGTTTTCATGGACAGATCAGAAAATGAGCAACCTCCCGAGATGTCGACTGTCTCAAAACTTGCTACTCAACACGAGTATGAACAGATTCAAAATCGAGTTCAGTGCGGACTTCAGATCCAAACCGATCATGGCATTCCAGGAACGCTCATCGAGAAGGCACATGTTTGTTCAACGAGTCAACAAGCGAGAGGTAAGAAGGCAGAGATGGCACACAGAGACATCGCCAAGAATGGTCGGCCCTCCAAGCTTCTGCGACAACAGGAAAAAGAACTTGTGGATTTTTCCCTGAACAAGATCAAGGAAACCGGGAACATTGACAAATCCCAAATCCTGAAAAAAGTGTCTTTCTCTTTCTTTCAATCCTTTCAGGCGAAGGATATTGAGGAATCAAGTGGTAGATTTGATCCGACAAGACCTATACTGTCGAGACAGTGGCTCAACGCTTTCATCGGACGATATTCAGAATTGCTTATCTTCAAACTACACTTCTCCAAACACTCTAGAATAGAAGCTTCCACCGAAACAACGATGATATATTGGATTTCCTTGCTTGATAGCACTCACTCTGAAATTTCAAAGGCACAAGAACGCGACACTTTACGTATCTGAATCAACCAAAGGAATTTCGCTCTCACACATCCTTCAATATCCATGTAAAAGTGACCGGCACGAATTTGCCGATTTAGAAATACAACGATTTAAAGTCATCCTCCAGGGGACAGAGTGGATGACAAAGTCTGTCATCGAAGGATTACCTTCCACTCAATCCTTCACCAAACCAGTGCCAGATCCAATCATGACGCAGTCTAATGATCTGTCAATATTAGTTCAATCCGACGACTATTATCCTCTAATACCAATTCTGATCGAAACAAATACGGATAACATGTCACACATAATTCAAGATCGCTTGCTCAGGCTCATTCACTGGAAACTATTGAGAAGTCTGAATCTCACGCAGTTTCTCTGTTTTCATGATGCATACTTACTAAAGAGACCAACAGAGACAAGGTGAGTGGTTTAGGAGGAGTGGGAGTTCGATGAAGAGTTTCAAATTGTCAGAAGTTAGGAAAGGACGTAGTTTTCGAAACACCCAAATAGGCGATTGTGATCAGCTCCTGCAGTATTGAACTCAGCTCTCTAATCCCTGTCCATTTCGGCTGAGAGGTTGTCAATCCATGGTTCGACTCCAAGCAGATTCTTCATTACCTTCTCAAACTCTTTTCGTTGAAAGATGAGATGAGAGATGTGACATCCTAATCTGAAAGAGACTCTGGACCGTTTGCAGAGAGAAGAAATTGAACCTCGAGAGTTTTATTTGTGAGAAGAGTCCTGAAGACTGTCTTGATTCTGTTTTTCAGGCTGAAACCTCTCTCGGCAGCTGCTGATGTTGGTGAAATGACGAAACATGTATATGCAAAACGTGTTTTCCGAGGGAATGATTGCATGCAGACTTGTGAAAAGTCCAATTCTGGGGGTTGATCGAATTGGCCAATTGGATTACCAATTGACTCCAATTGGTCAATTCGATCAAAAACTGAAACTAGTCCTCCCATTCACTGTTTGTCATGTGATTTTTTGTGAAAATTGGTTTCAAGAGCAATAAGTGTGTGGATATTGAGATGAGATGGTTAAAAAGTTGATGTAGGTGTCGATCAGACCACGCAAGAACGCTTGATCCTTGGTTGGGGAAGCAGTTGAGATTCCAAACAATCCTACACTACTACATCCTCTGAGATGGAGACACAATTTGACTGAGAATCTTCATTTTTATTAATTTTTCTATAGTGCGTCAAAAACCCGGACTTTGTCAGAAACCCGGACTTTTTTCTCCAAGATCGGTCCCACAGACAAAATTTCTCCGAGCCCAAAATTTTTTGTGTCCCACTTTTTTTTTCGAAATGTTTGTCTCGACTCCAACTATCCATCGAGGGTGAAATCGAACCTCCTATTTAGGATCCCAGGACGGAGGTGCCTATTTAGGCACTTTTTGGCCCATTTTTGGCTCCAAAATAGGAGGTCCTAAACATTTAAGCTGAGAGGAGAAAAATTCACGATCACATTTCTCCGCTCGTTCAAAATTTTGCTTTCTCGTTTCATTTCTGGTGGTTTGGGATGGTTTTCTCTCGAAATGACAATTTTTGAAAAATGAAATATCCTGGGGGACCTGGGTGGAAATTTAAGGTCAAAACTGATTTCCCTGTATAATAAGCTTAGGGATCTCAAAACTTGTTTTGATCATATCTCAACAACCAGACATTGTTTCGACATGAAGTTTTCACCAATATGGATGTTTTGTTGGACTATCTTTTTCTGATTTTTTGAGAATTTTCGAAGACCTCCCTATTTTGGCGTTTTTGATAGTTTTCGTGGTTTATCTCAGAATGAACCCCAGCTCTCTCCCAAGCACAATTCTAACCAATTTGAGCATTTGGATTCGATTCTGATTGTGTCTGCACCAATCGAAGGCAATTTGGAGACGGGTGCATCATCCCAAAGTCAAGTGACAGCTCTGCTTCCCCAGGTCAAAACCCCAAAATTATCTGAACTGCCGCATGGGGAATTGTTTCAAAATTTTCGGAAAAAATAGTATCCAACAAAACTTCCATATTAATTAGCTTCATGTCAAACTATGTCTGGTTGAGATATGATCAAAACAAGTT